>CP050224.2:15335433-15732069 GCA_012066045.3 Morus alba
ACCAGTTTATGTTTAGGATGTTAGAGGAAAAAAGAAAAAAAAAAACAAAATAAAACAAAAATGAAACTAAGGTACTTAACAATGTATTCAAATATCAACATCTAGTGGGGCGCCCACAACTGCTTATTCGATTTGACAATTGTTGGATGGTATTTGATATCATGACTTATTATACAAGGGGTAAAAATGTAAAATTTTAAGAGTTTTAAAGTCAAAATGTAATTTTTTAAAAGTTTTTGAATCAAAATATAATTTTTTAAAATTTTTAGGGTCAAAATGTAATTTTGTAAAAGTTTTTAGGTCAAAATGTAATTGTGTGAAAAAAGATCGATCAAAATATAATTTTTTAAAAAGTATAAATCTGCATTATGCCCCCTCAATTTTTAAACAATTATAAGCTCCGATATGATTTTATGTCGGCCCAATCCCGACCCCTGATCGTGCATAACCCCGACATGAATCACGGATCCACTATAGAATAAAATAATACAATACGTCAAAAATGTGTTATATATAATAATACGACATAAACCGTATTATTTTACCATCTCTATTAGATTATACAATACAATGATCATACAAAATATTGTATTAGTGTGTTATTACACAATACGTTGCTCCAATACGGTCAAACAAACATGCCCGAAATGCACCCTTAATATTTGAAAAAAAAAAAAATGAAATTCTTCCCATTCTTTACTCTGGCTAAATGTTGTCCTCTGTCTAATTAGTTGCTATATATGCTACTACATGGCACTTCTTAGTAAAAAGCTGATTTATCAGATAGATTATATAATCATGCAAATCACGTTCGCTATAATAATGATGAACGCCTTATCGACCTCCGCGTGCTGTTATGGTCATAGTGTTTTTTGAAAAGGATTCTGGCTTGTTGGAGACGTGATCTCTTTCTTGGGAATCTATTTCCACGAAATAGCCCGATGGTTTTGGGTGAGGCAGCTCGCTGACACTACCTAACATAACGACATGCTTGGTCTATCAATAGAAAGTTCAGCCTAATCAACCACTGAGGATTTATCAAGTCAAGTGAAGTGAAGAAAAATATCCCGTCTAATAAGCTAAATACTGTCCTTTTCACATAATATGGTTAATTTTACTTTTCGTCAACAAACTATTTTCTTGTCCTGCTTTTTACGTAAAATGCAAAATGTAATTTTGTAAAAGTTTTTAGGTCAAAATGTAATTTTGTAAAAAAAGATTGATCAAAATATAATTTTTTTAAAAGTATAAACTTCAAGAAAAATGTGACGACCCTCCTATGAGGCCGCCACTGTAACTTACTATTAACTTGTACTTACTGGGGTTTCTTAAAATTTGCGGAACATTTTTTTTTTTAAACATAAGAATGAATACTTTCATAATTCGTAACAATAATTTAAAAATAATGAATCACTCAATTACTAAAACTTTTCTTAATTTTAGTTAAGATAAAACTTCTAAAAATCTCTTTCGAATTGAGTGACATTTGAACTCTTGATTCACATACTCTTTAAAAGCATTTCTAAAACTAGCCAATTTAATTGGGTTATCTCATTTGACTTTAAAATGGATTTCGTGAAAAATCTTAAATTCAAGTACATCTTAAAGTCCTTTTAAAATCAATCATTTAAATCATCATGTTTAAAATTGTTTATTTGTTGCATGCTTTGTTGCAACGTTCTAAAACTTAAATACTCAAAACTAAGATTGTTAGCTACAATCTCAGTTTTCCTAACATACATATGTACATATACTTTTTTAAACATACATGCTTGAAACTTTGAATCATATAAATATATACATGATTATACTTAAACTTACTGCGGAAAATAACTGCGTGAGGGGTATCCATTCCCATCTCCACTATTCGTCTGCCGCTCGCCATTGCCCTTCAAGAATTGCTGATAGGTTTCTTACCTACAACATGAACATATCTGATTGAGCTTTCGCTCAGCAAGTAGGAACTATATCTCGCAAAATAATTGTAAGTACACATGAATAAATATGCATGAACTGATTATGCTTGATTATGATGTTTTATCATAGTCTTATTATCTTATCTTATCTTATCTTTCTTATGGGCCCGAGTGCTCGCGTACCACTTGCGCGCAATCATCGGGACGTGAGGGTTTGCAAGGTCCCCCGCGACACCGTGATTATAACTTGAATGCCTCCCTTAAGTCGAAGGACATTCTTTTTTTTTCCTGTTCTCCCTTGTGGAGCTGGAATTACCTCCCTTAGGTCGGAGGCTGGTACGACACTCATCTGATATTATTCTTATAAGTTCCTCTTGACTTATTAAGGTGTATGCAGCATGACATGGCATCGCATACAATACTTAAAGCATAAACATGTATAAATATAGCATGTGTAAATTTTTTCTTTAAAATCTATTCATGCTGTAGGCGAGATTCCTACTTACCTGATTTACAGAGCTGGAATCCACTTTTCGCCAAACAGTCTATTCTCTTACTTGCTTACTTCTGAAAATAAACCCCCACTGAGAGTGTGAGATTATCTGTCGTTTGGTATTCTATTTTAGCAACTTATGAAGGAATCTAACCCTTTTCTTAAGGCCAATATTTATTTCTTTTTCTGAAGGATAATTTACTATAAGGATCGATTTGTTAAATCCTCAAAATCTTATTTTCCTTAATTGCCATTACAAATTTGTGCTAAATTGATAATTCATTAATTATCTTATCCTTATAATAAGTCTAATAATTTAGTTAACTAATTTTGGTAATTAATTAACCCTCTTATTCATATACTAAGTCTACATAAGTTAGTTAATTAATCTTAGTAATTAATTAACTTCCTTAACCATATTCTAAGTCTTAGATAATTTAATTAATTAGTTTTAATAATTAATTAAATTATCATCCATAATACACTTTTAATAAACTTTACTCTACCTCACTTGACGGGCTCATAATAGTGTTGAGGTCCATATTTACCGTCGTAAAATTAAGGGTCTAGCGTATCGTTTCTTTACGATTTTCGCTTACATGCTTATTTGAAAACCGTTAAGTTTTATTGGAAAACTACATACGACATTTAACATAAATATAAACCTAATTCACGAATCTCATAATTAACGTATTTCGTGAAAATCATATGCCTTATATGACTATCTTAATTAAATTGTAAGCAAGGTTTGTACTTGCCTGGGATTCGAGCTAAGCGGTTCTGATAGCATCTCGCTTGTCGTGTCCTGCGTATTCCTCAAAACTAATTCTGAGAAAAGTTACAAGCACTATGAATGATCCTTGAGGAACATCGTAGCTTTACACACTCGATTCTGATCTTTACTTGTTTAGTCTGAACCACCTCGATCCGCGTGCAACTAGTACCAGACCATTCTTATCAGAATTGAATTTGGTTGAGCGGACGTCACCATTGCGTTCAACACGTCGAAACGAGTCAGGATATGGTCTTGGATCATCAAACGGAGGTCGATAGCCTGAGAAACGACACCTCGCCGGAATATGGCAGCGACAGCGGCGTCGTACAGCGGCGGAGGCTCCCGGGGAGTTTTTCCGCGGCGGACTTGGGTCCTACCCCCCGTAACTTGACCCTTCTGAGTCTACTGGTGCGGTCAATTTCACACCATTCGGCCTGTAACAGTACCTATCGGGACCGGTAATGTAGGTAAAATCCGGCGACCCAAATCTCAATATTCCGGCCATCAATTATTAAAATTGGTTGAGGGGTTTTCTTACCCACTTCCTTCTGAGTGTTGTGACACCAAAGTTACGACGATCCAACAGTTAGATCGTCGGAACCACCACTTCCCTCCACGGACGACGGCAGTGGCTCCGTTATCCGGCCAAACTGCGACGGTGGCGGTGGCTGCTAGTCGGGATCTACTGGGTGTCGGCTTCTGAGTCGATTGGTGGGGGCGGTGGCATCCACGACAGCCTGGAGAGAGAGAAACAACAGCGGCGGCGGAGGTGATTCCGGCCACCACAGACAGTGGTGCTCCGGCCATCATTGAGCTATGAAAATGGATGGGTTTTCTTCGTCTCGCTGCACTGAGTCCATAGGGACTGAAATCATCTCAATCGGAGGTCGGATGACGGAGATATCACGACGGGAAGAAATGGGTAATTTTGGAACTTCTGCCGGCGATTGCGGCTGATTCCGGCAGAGTTAGAGGTCGTGCCACATGTCATTGAACTCAGCTCGTCGAGATCTTTCTATTGACACCGGCGGTGTCAAAAACGGAGGTCAGAATCTCAACTTGAGTATTTGGCCATTGATGGTTTTTGTGAGAGAAAGTGGAGAAGAGAGAGAGAGTGAGCGGGAATAAGGGAAAGAAATGGCAAGAACCCTAAAAATTTCACTATATAAAATATCTGATTAAGGCAAGATTACGGGTCTGATCTTATCCTCAATTATTTCCTCTAAACAGATTAAATTTATACTGATTAGAGGTAATTAATTTAGCTCACGTAATTTAATCTACTACTTACAGTCCAACATTAATTTCTGAATAATTCAATATTGTTTTATATTTTTTACTCGCGTAATATTTCAAACTGTTTCAAGTCTTGAAATTAATTCTAGACTGAACAAATTCTAAATCTAAGTTCTCAGCATTGTATCTCGGGAATGACGTTGTTTCTGATGGTGTCAACTCCCGAGCTCACATTGTACCCTTCTGCTATGGGTATTTATCTTGTGACTTTAGCCTAGCTGTCTGGCAATTAAGGATTTTCTCTTCTTTAAAAATGTCAGTGCGTTTTTTTACGCTGCTAACATCATGCTGTGTTTGGAGATTCTTGAAATTAAGATTCTCAAGCTATACTTGTGCTGAAAATTATTTCGCCTTAAAGTACGACAATAATTTATCGATCGAATTTACTTGATCGAAAACATGAACTCAACATGAAATCTACTACAGAATTTAGGAATACAAATATTGATTCCATAAATCCTTCAGTCACATAATATTTTCTAGGAAAATCCTTGGCTTAAATAAATAAATTGTATTATTTAAAGTCTGGGATTTTCTCAGTCATTACAAAAAAGGTGTTTTTGCAACGACAAAAAGTCATCGCAAAAACCCGTATGTCGTCGAAACTAACTGTTTTTGCGACGATGTGTCGTCACAGATTTGTCGTCGCAAAAACTTTTTTGCGACGACAGGAACGTTTTTGTGACGACAAGCGTCGCTAATACGCCGTTGCAAAATTTTCGTAATATGATCATTTTTTGCGACGACATTTCAAACTGTCGTCGCAAATAATCTTATTTTTATGCGACGACAAGTCTAAAAAAGTTGTCGCAAAAAACTAAAATTAATTTTTTTTTATAATTTTTAAAAAATGGCATTTAATTAATTTTTAATAATTTTAGTTAAACATTATTATGTTACATAGTAAATATAATTTATTAAGATACATTAAAAGTGAAATATAAATTAATATTAAAAACATTAAATCTAAATAAATTTATAAAATATATTATGAATACTACATGAAGTGCATATATAAGTCTAAATAAAGTGAAAAATAAAATAGTACATATAACGGAACTACTCGTCTGAGTTTGCAGCATCACCAACAGTTGAATCATCATCAGGATTGTCATCATCTGAAGGAGGCAGAAGAGCGTCTAGGTCAACTAGTTCTGGACAATTAATCATAGGTAATTGGGTGTTGGGCTGCAATTTAGCCACCAACTCTAACACCTTCACCTGATTGTCATAAATATTAACTTGTTCCCAGTATGATTTCTTTAAATAACGACTCACACGTGGGTCAGGTTAAGCCGATGATGTTGTGTCTGAGTATGAACCACCAGATGAAGGAGAAGCTCCAGAGTAATGCTTTTGGGAGAGCGTCGAACCCACTCCTATCTTATGTCCTCTACGCATGCCAAGAACTTGCTCCAAAACCCCATGCTCGTCAAAGGCGGGTGTAGTCAAGCTTGAAGTAGACTGTGTTCTCTGCGTTTGTCTCTCCTCCTCCAGGGTGTTCTACATAATATAAGACATTATAATTGTCACTACATCTTATAAAACCACTATTTCATATAAAAAAAATTTAATATGAAAAGTAAAAATAATTACAAAAGTCCGTTCCGCTTGGGGATTAACCCAAGAGTCCCTGTGACGATGCATGTCCGCCCGATTGTCTATGGCAGACATCGGCTCTTGGGTCTCCGTACTGACCTGTCAAATAAATTACATTTGTTAAAATTCTTAAATTCTAATTAAATTTCGGCAGCATAACGACTTATTTTTCATATGATCCAAAAATCAAAAGCTATAAAAAATAATTTTAAAAGATTTCGGCACACCATAGCTGCAAGATGTGCCACCTAGAACAATCATCACAAACATACAAATATGATAATGAAGTCAAAAAATAAGTACTAACCTTCTTATTGCGATACAGAGAGTACGATACCCGACTATGTAAGCTTGGATACTTTTAGTTGCCACGATTAGTTTTATTTGTCTCTGATATTTTCTATTTATGATTAACTATAATAAGTAATAGTTACTTGAAATTATGTATAAAAAATCATCAAGTTCTAACAAATCTATAATTACTTGAAATTTGTCGCCGGAGAACCTATCGCAACAACGATCCTAATGAAGTTGATTCCTCATGTTACTCGGGAGACTTTCTCTACCATAGCATTTGAAGTGGCGGTGCAGGGAACTTTTCCAGTCCTTGTAGCACTTTGCTGCCTCCCTATCAACAACGTCCCTCAGAATATCGTTCTTATAGTTGTAGTCCATGTTAAACCAGTCGTTGCAATAACTTTAATATAAACTACACAAATTATTGCATAAAAATAAATACCAGCATCCGGTTCTAAATTGTCCTCTTGTCTATGTCGCTAATGTCCTTCCAAGCATCGTGGAAGGGCTCGCATATGTCCCTGGTATGAATACCAATTGCATTATCAAACTAGGCACCATATTTACCAAGCGCCTTCCAAGTACCTCCCGTCTCATCAAATTCTACGGTGATTTTTCCATCTTGAAGGACCTTTTGGGCGATCTCATAACCTTTCGCCCCACCTCAACCTCTACGTTGTCGAGGTTCAGGTGCCGTAAGCATATATAAGCATTTCAAATCAACATGTACTACTACATTTATTTACTATATGATAGAACGGGAAAAAAGTCAGAAAAACATACCAGACTCACAGAATGCGAGGACTCTGTGAGGACTGGGAGGAGGCTACGCTCCCCTTGAAGAACCAACGCAAGTCGCTACCGGACCAGTCATCAATGCCTGTGAACAAATTCATATTAATCACAATATTTATAAATTCACAGAAGATGATAATATTAAAACGAAAGCTAAGAAAAAGGACAAAGATTACTATTCTTAAATTCTACTCATCATCGCTGCTACATTGTTGATTGTCGCCATCATCATTTATGTCATCATCATTTTTACATTCGATGACTTCCTCCTCAACGTACTCCTCACAAGTTTCATCATCCTCGTCATTAACAAAATCATCAACTACGGGAGACTTATCTTTCATAATTGCATCAACATCGGAGGTGACAACATTAGACGATAAGTCATGTCGATTCAATACAAATGAGTCAATCTCTGGCAGTTCCACCACTAACTCAATATTTGTAGACTCCGTATCCTAGACTAACATCACATCATCAATGTCAGTTTCTGAAATGTCCCAAATATGTCGATGTCTAAAGTGTTCTACAACCTTCCAGTTTGGACCGTTAAATAAATGGTCTATGTAAAAAACTTGCTCTGCTTGAGATGCAAGTATGAAAGGTTCATTTTCGTACCACGTGTCTTTAACAAAAACACTTATTCTATTTTTATAGTGTTGAATCCTTTTCTTCCCCAGATGAGTGTCAAACCACATGCATTTAAAAAGCACAACAGAATTGTCGTTCAAGTAGGACAATTCATAAATATCCTCCAAAACTCCATAATACGTTAAGTTATCAGGTCTGCGAACACAAACACCGCGGACACGTTTGTAGATCAGCGTTCTCCTTCCAAAACAAAGCATAATCGTACTTGCAGACTCATAATGAGAAGAAGGTAACTTCACATCCGGAAATGTCTCTTTCAATAGATTTAACAGAGCATACATACACTCATTAGGCTACTTGTATAACACTTTTAAATGCATCAATTTCACTAAGAAATTTAAAGGTGAATACTTTGTGCAGCCCGGATACAATCCCACTTGGAGCTTAGAAAGTAGATCCTTAAATTCAACGTATTGTGCATCTTCTAGATCAACATGCGTCTCATCAAACATTTCATGGTCATCATTAATCCTAGCAACGTCTTCTAAGACTACAAACATCTCGTCTACTGGTTGATTAACTATTGGGTCGACACCTGAAACCGCTTCTACTTCACCATGGTGAATCCATGTACTATATAATGGATCAAAACCAAATCGATGTATATGCGCTCTCACAGTTTTCTACTAGATTTTACATTTTACACAAGGACAGCTGATATGGCCAATTGAAATTGCATAATTTTTGGCGACCTCAATAAAAGCAGATAACCTATTCCAATATTGATCCAACAATCGGTTCCTCAAATAAATCCAACTTTTGTCAATCGGCATTTCAACTATACACAACAATAGACATAACAATTTATTAATGTGTTTAATTAATTTTAATTTTACTCTTTATTAAAACAATTAAATTTTATTAATTAAAGTTTGTTAATGAACTTATTAAAATTCTCGTTTTCTAACTAAATTTTGACAGCATAACGACTTATTTTTCATATGATCTAAACATCTAAACCTGCAAAAAAACAACTTTAAAAGATTTTAGCACACCATAGCTGCAAGATGTGGCACCTAGAATAAGAATCATTAACATATACTAAATTTCAACAATATAAGAAAATCATAATTCAAATATTGTCATCATAATCCTGAATTCATACAACTAAAAACTACAACAATTTTAAACTAAATAAATATAAAAAACTTACAAAGTTCAAACCCACTAAACGGGGGCTGAAAATAATAGGATTACGTCGGAGGAACTGTGCAAATAGTGATGAAGGTGAAAAATCAAACGCCTACATCAAAACAAAACATCGAACATAATTTTCAAACACTAAAATTAACATTTTATTAACATCTAGAGTAACATATAGACACAATTCTTGATTAATTAATACAAGTTTAAATTTTCACATTCTCAGAACCATAAAAAATGACTAAACTCGAACAAAAATCCATAACATTTTATATTTTCTATTTCCTTCTTCCATTTTCTCAGCAAGTAACAACAATCCCTAACAAAAATCCCTAACATTCTTCGAATCAATGCAAGTAACCAAACAAAAACAAAATTTACAGAAAGAAAAAAAACTAAAAAATCTAACCTCAAATTCCATGGGGGGGGGGGGTGGGGGCCGGGGGAGGGGGGGGGGGGGCAGCGGCCGGAGAGGGAACAAGAGAGAGGGGATTAGAAGAGAGAGAGAGAGAAAAGGGAAGAGAGAGAGAAAGAAGGGAAGAGAGATAAGGGGAGAGAGAGAAGGGAAGAGAGAGAGAAGACGGCGGGTGGCGGGGCGGCAGCGGTGAGGGGAAGAAGAGGCGAGAGAGAGAGAGAGATTGAAATCAAGGGAAAATGAAGAGGAAGAAGTTAGGGTATAATAAATCAGACTTATTTGCGACGACATTGTTGTCGCAAATAAATTCAAAAAATCGTCGCAAATAATCATTTTCCCGCGTTTGTTCTTGGCTAAATGTGTAAAGCTTATTTGCGACGACAAAGAGAAAACATCGTCACAAATAGAGTGACATTATTTGTGACGACACATGTCATCACAAATAATAAGATATTTGCGACGACAAGTCGTCGCAAAAAATGGAATCCCTTTGGCGGCAAAAATCCGCGCCATTGGAAATTGCGCGCCTAGACTATTTGTGACGACATTGAACTTATTAGCAACGACATGTTAATTTATTTAATGGGGATTAATTGCAATGACATGTTGTTGCAAATATTGCATTATTGTTGTCGTCGCAAATGGCCTTTATTGTTGTAGTGATAAATGCGCATTATGCCCCCTCAATTTTTAAACAATTATAAGCTCCGACATGACTTTATGTCAGCCCAATCCTGACCCCTGATCGTGCCTAACCTCAAGATAAATCACGGATCCGCTATAGATAAAACAATACGTCAAAAATGAGTTGTATGCAATAATACGCCATAAACTATAATATTTTACCATCTCTATTAGTTTATATAATGCGATAGTCATACCAAATACTTGTTGGTTCCCGAATCGAATTCGGATGCGGAAGCGCAGCGGAAAGGCGGATCGTGTATAACAAAAATTTTCATAAAACCTTTGAGATACTCTATAGATTATATTAATTTATGAACGAATAAATTAATCTCATTAATTCATTTATTAAGAACTCAATTCGAAAAAATACCTGGAGGCCGACTCGGTTGATAACTTGAGTTCTTTGACCTCGAACAATCCTTGCTCCAAAGCTTTGTGTTTAGAAAACCATTGTCTTCCACGTCAATTCCTAGAATCCATGAAGACGTGTGTGTGGGCACACATGAGACAAAACGGGTTACAATAAACACTCGAATTTCCACAAACACCAACGCATGCACGATGTGGAATTTTTGGAGAAAAAATTTTCCTTCCTCTCTACTTGAAAAATTCGGCCAGCCTTAACCTTTTGGCCTGAAAAAATTGTTTCAAAATTTCTATAGAGAAATTTCGGCCACCTCTAAAATTAGGGCAAAAAGGCATTCGGAAAATTGTCTCAAAAATATTATTTAGAGAGTAGAAGTCAAACTTCTAAAAGGAATCCAATCTCTATCTCTAAGATAAAGCTTGTTAATTATCTCCTATTTAAATTTGGAACAAAAAATCCCTTCCCCTTATCCTTAAGGTGGCCGGTCACACTAGTAGGGTTTATCCCTATGTGTGGCGCCTATTATAGATAAGGAAGGAAGATATTTTATCCTTTATCCAAAGAGTCAATTTTAATTACGATTCAAATTGAATTTAAGTCAAACTTAAATTAATTTGAATTCTAAATTGAACAACTTATCAAATAAGTTTAAATGGATAAATCTAGATGTGTTCAAATTCAAATTTAAATAATCACATTATTTAAATAATAATTAATTCTCAATTAATTATTTCCGAGTGTTTAATTTTAGAATTCCGTAATTCTAAAATTCCCATTTTGTCCTCGTGTGCGGTAGAATTACTGGGGACGACGCGGGGACTAATGGACCTATAATCCCGAGCTCAATAGAATTAATAATCAATTAAACACTTTAATTAATTAATTAATTCTATTAATTCCAATAGTTACTCCACTATAAACTTGGAATTGCACTCTCGAAATTATAGATATAAATTACTTCAAAAGCGTGAAGTGTCCATTTGATATAGTCATTGCATATAGATCAATCCTCCATAAATAATTCATAATTAGAGCCGGTAGAATCATTAACCTCTCTAATTATATCTTTATCCTTGAGTACCATTGATTCTCTAATGGACGGTGATTCATAAAACACATTCATGAATCGGAGCTCCCTCTTTGGTCCAAGTACCGAATCAACCCTCAAGAGAATTATTTATCTACTTCTTTCTCAAGAAGGAATGGATTCCATCTCGTATAATAACATTCCCAGCTACCTACTTCATCATGTCTCCAAAATACAAGGAATAGGATTCAGGATCTCGGAATCCGTACCGAGTAAATCAAAAGACACAAATCCATAAATAGGAGTCTGTTAAGAACTCAGGATTAAGATCATTCTATATATGACCATCGATAAACTCAATTAGAATTTCTATACTTAACGGAAATTATTAGAAATTCATATTGTGTTTGTGTCCTTGTTCCACATAATCTCATTATGCGAAATACACTCATTCAATATCTCACCATATTAACAATGCGGATAACACTGTTCCATTCTAAATGGGAATGACATGTATTAATAATGTTTTAATTAAAGATTCCGAACTTTAATTAAATTCATTATGAACATTGCTTTTTGATTATTATCCTTAAACATTATCCTCTCGTATATAACACTTATATACAATGTTTAAGGTTACATAAATAATCATGAAATTTTCATTGATATTCATAAAATATTCATAAATATATGCACATAAAATAATGAATAAACTCTTTTATTAAATAAATAATAAATGTCCTATTACATCTCATGCTTCTAGGACACCATTCCCAACAATCTCCCACTTTGTCTAAAAAGGTAGGATATGTCTCAAATCCTGAAACTTTCTAGGTGTCTATGGTGATCTATGCTCGGAACAATTTCCGGATCGGTTAAGAATTTTCTAGAGTCGAGGTTGCTTTCTTTTCTTTGCTTCACAAGCTGCTACACATTAACTCTTAATGATAAAATTAGCAATCACACTTTGCCAACAACCTTTCTTGTCATGACTCCTTCACCTAGTGTGAACACAGACTTGGATGTTGACTCTCAAAATCCACGTATGACTCATAGTCAAAGTCTATGTATCCAGTGAGAGACAACTCTTTCACTGACTAAACTATCTTATAGTTTCTTTATTTTCCTTATATACTTAAGGATACACTACACGACCACTCAATGATCAAATCTTGAGTTCAACTGACAACGGCTAACTACTCCCACTGAATATCATATATTCGGGCTTGTAAAGAACATTTTCTTTTCTTTCATTTGAAACATCTTGGTTTTGATCAAATCCATAAGACTTAATAGCCTCATCAAACCTGATATTCCATGATCTAGAAGTTTGCTTCAATCCATAAATGGATCTCTACGGTTTTGAGACTTTACGCTCTAGGCCTTTCTCTATGTAACCCTTCGGCTGATCGATATAGATGGTTCCCTCAAGATAGCCATTCAGAAAAGCTGTCTTGACATCCATCTGCCATATCTCATATTCAAAATATGTTGTTATGGCTAAGAGTATTCGGATGGACTTAAGCATGGCCTCCGGTGAGAGAGTTTCCTTATAGTCAACTCCCTCTTTATGGGTGTAACCCTTAACCACTAGCCTTGCTTTATAAGTCTCTACTTTTCCATCTTCTTATCTTATTCTCTTGAAGATCCACTTGCATCCAATGCGTTTTACCCCTTCGGGTAGATCTACAAGTTGCCAGACTGAGTTAGAGTACATGGACTCTAGCTCAAGTTTCATAGATGCTTGCCACTTTTCCTTATCAAATTATCCATCGTAGCCTTAAAGGTTAACGGATCCTCCTTACCATCATCAGCAGTGACGATATGTGTTTCCTCAGCATACCGGTCAGGTAACTTGCTTACCCTCCCACTACAACGAGGTGCCACTGGAGTTTGATTAGGAATCGTGGTCATTCTTAGCGTTCCAACAACTCTTGTCGGTTGTGGTCCAATCTTATTGGAAAGTAACTTTTCCAGAACTTTTTTGCTTCTAGGCTTGAAAACTATCATATAGTCATGCTCTAGAAACGTGGTATTTGTCTATACAATTACCTTTGATTCTTATGACTATATAAAATAATCATTCTTTTGTCCCCATTGCATATCCCACAAACATGCATATTTACGATCTTGGTTCCAACTTCCCAGTCTATAGTTTCATCACATGAGCCGGACACCCCCTATGCGAATATGATTCAAAACTAGCTTTCGACCATTCCACAACTCTAGGGGTGTCTTTGGTATAGACTTGGTACTAGATTCAAAATATACATGGTGGTTCGGAGGGCATAATCCCAGAACGAAGTAGGATGTGAAGAATAATTCAACATTGATCTTATCATGTCGAGCAAAGTCTGATTTCTCATTTCGGCTACATCATTCTTCTGTGGTGTACCGGGTGTAGTCAATTGGGATACCACACCTTCTTCAATCAAGAAATCCTGAAACTCTTAGTCCAGGTATTCATCCCCTTAATCTAATTGAAGTGTCATGATTGTTTTACCTAACTGTTTTTCAACTTATGCTCGGAATTCTCTAAACTTTCTAAAAGTTTCAGAATTTCGTCGCATTAGGTAAACATAACCATATCTCGAATAATCATCAATGAAAATGATGAAATATTCGTAACCTCCTTTGTCTTGGACGTTTAACGGTCCACATACATCCGAATGTATTAGCTGAAGAGGTTATGTGGCTCTTTCTCCTTTCGTCATGGAAGGCCCGTGGTCATTTTGCCTCCCAGACAAGATTCATAGGCTGGACGCTCACTAACTTTTAGTTCACGTAAAGGACCATCCTTTACCAGTCTTTAAATCGTGTTTAGGCTAATATGACCAAGTCTAAGATGCCACATATATGTGTTATTTATCGTGAGAGATCCTTTGCTCATTATTCTTAAGTTTGGCAACTTTTGAACTTTTTAATATTTTTGCAGTGAGCCAGGCATCGGTTTAAACACTATAAACCATTTTCCAAATATCCAGAACATATATCGGAACCATTCCGAAAGATGTGGACTGGATTTTTATTTAAAAGCAATTGTTCAAATAATTTGGAATTAGAAATCAAATTTTTGTTTATGCTTGGAGGGAAATAAACATTGTTCACAACAAGGTATTTCCAAAATAGAAGTCTAACTTCTCCCACTGCCTTTTGCCAATATCCTCGTGGTATTCCCACTTTCATTGCGTAGTCCTTGATGGCAAGTTCTTTGTAAGAACTAATATTTTGCAAAGAAAACCAAAACATGATTAGTTGCTCCCGAATCAACTATCCAGGACGAGGAATCACCCTCCACTAAAGATGTTTCTAGAATTAGTAAATCTTATTTACTTTGATTCATTTTCTTTGTTTAGGTGGAAACAATTTCCATTTAAGCGCTAAAACTTAATAAAGAAAACAAACATGATTAGTTATTCCTGAATCAACTATTTAGGATAAGGAATCATCCTTTTTACTAAACATGTTTTAAGAACTAGCAAATCATATTTGCTTGAGTTCCTTTCTTTATTTCGGTGAAACAATTTCTTTTTAAGAACTAAGACTTAATAAAGAAAACAAACATGAGTAGCAACTCCCGAATCTACTATCCAGGAATAAGAAATTACCCTTTTTACTAAACATGTTTTTAGAACCAGCAAATCGTATTTGCTTGATTCCTTTTCCTTTATTTTATTGGAAATGAATTTCCTTTTGTCTTTTACTCAGGCCCTTACAGTATTTAGCCAACCCTTTTGTTTTATGGATTTTCAGATACGGTATTTGATGACTGCATTATCTCATAAGTTGTCTCCATGCCTTCATACTTCTTGTGAATTACCACGCACAATCTTAGCTAACAGTTAGCTATTGTGTTTTCGTTAAGGACAGGAGGACAATCCTCCATTTGGGACAAACTTATATTCATCACATGAATGTAAGTTGTTTACGTTACTTTACCACTCGCATAGTTTATCTCTAGTCAGTGTTTCAGTTTTGTATAGTGAGATTATACGATTCGACATATTGCTGGAAATGAGTAGAATATTCATCTAATCAATTTATGTGCATGAATATCAAAACATGTGAATTTAGGCACAATTAAATATGATGCATGATGCACATGAAAAATACATAAATCATGTTTTAATTTTAGGTGCCAATGATAATCCAATTTACCACGAATATAGTGCCGCCGTAGGGTAGGTCAAAATATCACAAATTGAACCGAGACCTTCTCAATTAATAAATATAATCAAAATATCTCATATTTTCATATTTATCAATTACCGTTATTTTGGTCAAAAATATAATCAACAATTTGATTATACTTTTATGAGTGTAACCCATCATTTTAGATTCTACAGACATAACTCCGGAGTGCCGCCGTAGGGTAGGTCAAACCGGAAATACATCCTTGAATCCTATCGCAAGGAAGTCAACCTTGTTATTGATCCGAAAGAACACTTTCCGTAGGGAGTGTGGAATCGGTGCCGCCGCGAAGCCCCTTTCGAATCTCACAGTGTTGAACTAACGATGGAGACCAGTGGGTTGTATTGTCATACAACCCTCTCCCACTCATTATTTTGCAAATATGTATTTTATTTGAAAATCATCTCATGTTTTTCCAATCCCGATAAATAAACAATTTATTTGTCGGATATGTGAAATTCTAAAATTTAACTCTTAAATTCAATTTCACATGTATCATTATTTTGCAAATTAATTTTGCAACTTAAATCAATTTAATCATATTAAATCAATTTTAGCGCATGGTTCTTATTTTTATTTTATCCTTTTAAAACTCTTTTAAATAAATAAAATAAATAATAATAAATGCGCATATATGCATGGCATGTTATAAAACATATGAGTAGGCACACTATATCTATATGGCATGTTATATGCATGGACATATAATATATAATTATCAACATAAAAATAAATATATGCAATCGGCTATTGAGATGGATTTGACCGGGTCCCATGGAAAATATAAATTACAACCAAAATCGAATAAATAAATAATTACAATAATTATTTTCTTCCGTTACATTAACGGGTCTTCGATTCTTGAACTCTTCATTCTTTGGCTTCGTTCTTTGTCTTTGGGTCGGATTTCACCTTCTTGGGGTCCAGAACTCTTCCGGGTCATCTAACGCGCATTACGAGGGTTTGAAACCCTTGGGCCCGTTTTGGGGCCCATTGACCGGATCTGGGCCGCCATGCCATGGGCGCCTGGGCGGGATGGCGGGATGGCGCAGCGCGCCGGATGGCGCGCGCGCGCAGCGTCTATCCGCGGACTATCCATGTGGCGCCACGCCGCCGCGCCCGCCGGCCGCGCGCCGGCCGTCGTCGCCACGCCGCGCCGGTCGCGGTGTGGTTCTGGGCAATTTCTGGAAGTCTTCAAGGCTTGATACTTGATCTTCAAGGCCTCCTTTTGATTCAAAATCAAAACCTAAGTCTACCCAAAACCTAGAATTACAATAATTCTAATCCCGAATTAAATTACATATAATTTAATTTTGAGCAATTTAATGCGATCCATGGAACCATATAATTAACGACCAAATCCATCATCCATACATTCATCATCATGAATCAAATATAAACATCCATAAATGCAAGTGCCTACCCATCACATACATACATAATTAAATATCACATATTTAATATTGATTATCAAATAATCGGAGCATAAATTAATATAGTCTATAGACCGCTCTGATACCAATTGTTGGTTCCCGAATCGAATTCGGATGCGGAAGCGCAGCGGAAAGGCGGATCGTGTATAACAAAAAATTTTATAAAACCTTTGAGATACTCTATAGATTATATTAATTTATGAACGAATAAATTAATCTCATTAATTCATTTATTAAGAACTCAATTCGGAAAAATACCTGGAGGCCGACTCGGTTGATAACTTGAGTTCTTTGACCTCGAACAATCCTTGCTCCAAGGCTTTGTGTTTAGAAAACCATTGTCTTCCACGTCAATTCCTAGAATCCACGAAGACGTGTGTGTGGGCACACATGAGACAAAACGGGTTACAATAAACACTCGAATTTCCACAAACACCAACGCATGCAC
Organism: Morus alba; assembly: GCA_012066045.3. NCBI lineage: Eukaryota > Viridiplantae > Streptophyta > Magnoliopsida > Rosales > Moraceae > Morus > Morus alba. The sequence continues at coordinate 15,352,967 of CP050224.2, forward strand.
GATGTTGAATTTTTGGAGAAAAAATTTTCCTTCCTCTCTACTTGAAAAATTCGGCCAGCCTTAACCTTTTGGGCTGAAAAAATTGTTTCAAAATTTCTATAGAGAAATTTCGGCCACCTCTAAAATTAGGGCAAAAAGGCATTCCGAAAATTGTCTCAAAAATATTATTTAGAGAGTAGAAGTCAAACTTCTAAAAGGAATCCAATCTCTATCTCTAAGATAAAGCTTGTTAATTATCTCCTATTTGAATTTGGAACAAAAAATCCCTTCCCCTTATCCTTATGGTGGCCGGCCACACTAGTAGGGTTTATCCCTATGTGTGGCGCCTATTATAGATAAGGAAGGAAGATATTTTATCCTTTATCGAGTTTTTAATTCGAGTTGAGAGTTTAATTTTTTAATAGCAAAAAAGTTCATGTGATTGTTTTGAGCAATTTAGCAAAAGAATTCAAACTTAAATTAATCCTTTTTGAATTTTTCGATTAAATTGAACAACTTATCAAATAAGTTTAAATGGATAAATCTAGATGTGTTCAAATTCAAATTTAAATAATCACATTATTTAAATAATAATTAATTCTCAATTAATTATTTCCGAGTGTTTAATTTTAGAATTCGTAATTCTAAAATTCCAATTTTGTCCCTCGTGTGCGGTAGAATTACTAGGAAGACGCGGGGACTAATGGACCTATAATCCCGAGCTCCAATAGAATTAATAATCAATTAAACACTTTAATTAATTAATTAATTCTATTAATTCCAATAGTTACTCCACTATAAACTTGGAATTGCACTCTCGAAATTATAGATATAAATTACTTCTAAACTGTGAAGTGTCCATTTGATATAGTCATTGCATATAGATCAATCCTCCATAAAGAATTCATAATTAGAGCTAGGTAGAATCCGTTAACCTCTCTAATTATATCTTTATCCTTGAGTACCATTGATTCTCTAATGGACAGTGATTCATAAAACACATTCATGAATCGGAGCTCCTACTGGTCCAAGTACCGAATCAACCCTCAAGAGAATTATTTATCTACTTCTTTCTCAAGAAGGAATGGATTCCATCTCGTATAATAACATTCCCAGCTACCTACTTCATCATGTCTCCAAAATACAAGGAATAGGATTCAGGATCTCGGAATCCGTACCGAGTAAATCAAAAGACACAAATCCATAAATAGGAGTCTGTTAAGAACTCAGGATTAAGATCATTCTATATATGACCATCGATAAACTCAATTAGAATTTCTATACTTAACGGAAATTATTAGAAATTCATATTGTGTTTGTGTCCTTGTTCCACATAATCTCATTATGCGAAATACACTCATTCAATATCTCACCATATTAACAATGCGGATAACACTGTTCCATTCTAAATGGGAATGACATGTATTAATAATGTTTTAATTAAAGATTCCGAACTTTAATTAAATTCATTATGAACATTGCTTTTTGATTATTATCCTTAAACATTATCCTCTCACATATAACACTTATATACAATGTTTAAGGTTACATAAATAATCATGGAATTTTCATTGATATTCATAAAATATTCATAAATATATGCACATAAAATAATGAATAAACTCTTTTATTAAATAAATAATAAATGTCCTATTACATCTCATGCTTCTAGGACACCATTCCCAACAATACTGTATTAGTGTGTTATTATACAATACGTTGCTCTAATACAGTCAAACAAACATGTCCGAAATGCATCCTTAATATTTGAAAAAAAAAAATGAAACTCTTCCCATTCTTTACTCTGTCTAAATGTTGTCCTCTGTCTAATTAGTTGCTATATATGCTACTACATGGCATTTCTTAGTAAAAAACTGATTTATCAGATGATAGATTATATAATCATGCAAATCACGTTCGCTATGATAATGATGAACGCCTTATCGACCCCTGAGTGCTGTTATGGTCATAGTGTTTTTTGAAAAGGAGTCTGGCTTGTTGGAGACGTGATCTCTTTCTTGCTGTTATGGTCATAGACGGACGACATGCTTGAATAGGATGTTGCATTGCACACATAAAAGACCTGTGACGACCCTCCTTTGAGGTCGCCACTGTAACTAACTTTTTAACTTGTACTTACTGGAATTTCTTAAAATTTGCGGAACATTTTTTTTTTCAACATAAGAAGGAATACTTTCATAATTTGTACCAATAATTTCAAATAAGTGAATTACTAAATTTCTTAAAGCTTTTCTTAATTTTAGTTAAAATAAAACCTTTTAGAAATATCCTTCAAACGGAATAGCATTTGAACTCTTGTTTCAAATACTCTTTAAAAGCTTTTCTAAAACTAGTCATTTCAATTGGCCATCTCATTTGACGTTAAAACCGATTTCGTGAGAAATCTTAAGTTCAAGTACATCTTAAAATCCTTTTAAGATTAATCATTTAAATTGTCATGTTTAAAATTCATTTATTTGTTGCTTGTACTATTGCAATGTTCTAAAACTTAAATACTCAAAACTAGGATTGTTAGCTACAATCTCAGTTTCCCTAACATACATATGTACATATACTTTTTTTTTTTAAACATACATGCTTCAAACTCTGAATCATATAAATATATACATGATTTTACTTAAACTTACTGCGGAAAATAACTGCGTGAGCGGTATCCATTCCCATCTCCACCATTCGTCCGCCGCTCACCATTGCCCTTCAGGAATTGCTGATAGGTTTCTTACCTACAACATGAACATATCTGATTGAGCTTTCGCTCAGCAAGTAGGAACTATATCTCGCAAAATAACTGTGAGTACACATGAATAAATATGCATGAGCTGATTATGCTTAATTATGATATCTTATCATAGTCTTATTATCTTATCTTATCTTTCTTCTTGATGGCCCGAGTGCTCACGTACCACTTTGCGGCGCAATCATCGGGACGTAAGGGTTTGCAAGGTCCCCAACGACCCGTGATTTAAATTGAACCGAGTGCCTCCCTTGCAAAGGACCCCTTTTTTGTTCATTTATCTCCCTTGCGAGTCTGATTTTCTCCCTTATGGAGTCGATTACCTCCCTTGTGGAGGTGATGCGACACTCAACCGAGTTTCTTCTTATAAGTTCCTCTTGACTTATTAAGGTGTATGCAATATGACCTAGCATAGCATACTATAACATTAAATTAATTTAAACACATATAATTCATGTGCACTGCTTATGTGTATGCAGCATAACACAACATCGCATACAATACCTAAAGCATAAACATGCATATATAACATGTGTAACCTTTTTCTTTAAAATCTATTCATACTGTAGGTGAGATTCCTACTTACCTGATTCACAGAGCTGGAATTCACTTTTCACCAAACAGCCTATTCTCTTACTTGCTTACTTCTGAAAATGAACACCCATTAAGAGTGTCAGATTAATTGTCGTTTGCTATTCTATTTAGCAACTTGTGAAGGAAATCTAGCCCTTTACTTAAGGCATGTATTCCTTTCCTTTACTGAAGGATAATTTACTATAAGGATCGATTTATTAAATCCTTAAAATCTTATTTCCTTAATTCCCCTTAACGTACTTATGTCTAGGTTGGAAATCAATTACCCAATCTAGTAACTTATTCTCCATAATTTTCCTCATTGGACTTATTACGATATTAAGGCCCAATTCCGCCTAGAATGTATTCACGGCATTCTAACTCTTAGGCTATTGAAATTTAAACTCAAATGGAGTCTCTTAGATCAATGCGGGCGTTGGACCCACATCAACCTTCAAAATTCTACGGACCTATCGTATTGGGCTCGTGGGTGCCCGTCGGGATGTTTTGCTCGAAAACTATTAAGCTAAAATCCCGTTGTAAAATCTCTTTTCGAATACCGACTTTTGAAACCTATTCCCCAAGTCGTTTTACGGTTAACTTGTAAACTACCGTGAAACTATGTTGTAGAAATCTTTTTTTTTTAAATCCTTCTTCATGGCTATTCCTTGTTAAAGTGAGGTCTAAAACCATATTATTTTACTGAAATCACATATTGGTTTCTTTGATAACCTTTTGTTAACAACGACACTGTTTTAGTTTTGTTTTTTTAAAACTGTGTAGTTTCTGAAATCTGCGTTTTACTGCATCTTAGAGTCAGATTTTGAAAATCTATTCTTCGCGAAAATTCTTCGTCTCATTGGGATCTAAAATTATTGTTTTTAGTGAAAACTAAAATTCAGCCTCTAAAGGCATCGTTTGGCTGAAAACAGTGGCTGCTGTTTTTTTTTTTTTTTTCTTTTGTTTACCTAGAATGCTGCAGCATTTTAAAAATGCTGTAGGAATGCTGTAGCAATCTTTTAAAAATGTTGTAGTAATCTTTTAAAAATGCTATAAAATTGCTGTAGCAATCTTTTAATAATGCTGTAACAATCTCTTTTAAAACGTTGTAGGATTGCTGTGGCAATCTTTTTAAAATGCTGTGGTCTGCTGCAGCAAATCTTTTTTTTTTCTTTCCAAAACTGTGTTTGGACAGCCTGTCCGTTTTTACAAAATTGCTTCAAGCTCGGTTTTAGAGTTAAAGTTGGGTTTTGTCATAGTCACAGAAAATGTTCAAAACATCAAGGGCTATAAGTTCAAGCTTTGAAACATCAAAAAATCTCGCTCTAGGGTCCTTATTTTCACGTTCAAAGTAACCAGAAATTTTTTCCTCTAACTGGAAATAAGCAAGCTTAAATCAAGCATAAGCATACCACATCAAACTAAGCTCAAAACTCACAAAACCCACATAAAACTCACACACCCTTATTACAACTTATTTCCTTGAGAATCACAATTTACATCAATGGATTCTCAAACTTAAACTTTGCTAGAAAAAAAATGGAGAAGAGTTCAAGAAATTACCCTTGAAGAACTTTTTCTTGAAAACTTTTGAGATCCTTCTCTTGTTCTCCTAGGTTCGTTAATGGCTTGGAACTAGAAAGTATGAAGAAATTTTAGAGGAACATTTCTACATTCAAACTTTACTAAAAACATGAGAAAGAGAGGATTTAGAGTTTTTTTTTTTACCCTTGTAGGAATGCTTCTAATCTCCTCCTAGAATCCCTTGATCTCCTTCTTCTTCTTCTATGGTTTTTGCTAGTTGTTTAAGGTTGGAGAGTGAGAAAATTTTTGAGAGAGAATGGGTGGTATGGCCGGATTTATGTGGGGCAAAAGGAGAGGAGAAAAAAAATGAGGCCTAGCTTATGATGGCTCCTTTTATAGAAACTTGGAAATCATTTAATTTTACCTCAAGTCCACTCCATTAGTCAACCAAAATTTTGGTTTAAATCCCCCAATTCATGGCCGGTTATGGAAGGAGAAAAGAAGAAGCAACTTTGCCATTAATTCCCCTTCAACCACTCCTATCCCATCACCTTACCATGTCATCTACCTACACACTCAACTTGCCAATTTGGCTCTATTTTCCTATGCATGGCCGGCCAAGTGGAGAAGGAGAGAGAGAAAAATCTCACCTACCCCTTGTACTCTTGTCCACTTAAATTTCCCTTGAATCAGATAAAAATTATACTGATTGTAAGGATGTACCTAGCCGACAGGAAATTCTAGTTTCTGATAGTTCATTTTCTACTACACATTTACAGTTCAATATTAATTCCTGACTACTTTGACATCACATTAAATTCTTACTCGCGTAATATCTTGAACTGTTTCAAGTCTTGAAATTAATTCTAGAATGAACAAATTCTACATTTAACTTTTCTGCATTATATCCCGGGATTGACATTGTTTCTGATGGTGTCAAACCCCGAGCTCACATTGTACCCTTCTGTTATGGGTATTTATCTTGTGACTTTAATCTAGCTATCTGGCAATTAAGGATTTTCTCTTCTTTAAAGCGTCAGTGCGTTTTTTTTTTACGCTGCTAATGTCGTGTTGTGCTTGGAGATTCTTGAAATTAAGATTCTCAAACTATACTTACACTGAAAATTATTCTGCCTTAAAGTACAGCGATAATTTATCGATCGAATTTACTTGATCAAAAACATGAACTTAACATGAAATTTGCTACAGAATTTAGGAATATATATATTAATTCCATAAATCCTTCAGTCACATAATATTTTCTAGGAAAATTCTTGGCTTAAACAAATAAATTGTATTATTTAAGATCTGGGATTTTCTCAGTCATTACAATCTACCCCCCTTAAGAATTTTCGTCCCGAAAATTAGAACAACTCGGGGTAGCTTTTCCTCATATTCTATTTGCGTTCTTAAGTAACTTTCTCAATATTATGATTTCACTACAAGACTTTAACCCGAGGGATTACTTTATTCCTTAAGGTTTTCTCCTCGCGAGATAGGATCTGGATTGCGTGCCCTTTGACAGGGTCTTGGTGCAATACCTGCGATGGGTCTATCGCATACTTCTTCGATATCAATACGTGAAAGACGTTGTGTATCGTTGCTAATTCTAGCAACAAAGCTAGTCTATACGCGACCTTACATATCCTCTTTAGGATCTCAAATGGTCAGATGTATTTTGGGCTGAGTTTCCCTCTCTTACCGAATCTCATTACTCCTTTCATTGTGCCATCTTCAGGAGAACTAAGTCTCCTACTTGAAACTCTATAGGTCTGCGGCGTTTATCCGCATAGCTCTTCTGGCGAATGTGAGCTGTATCGAACCCCTTTGTGATAAGTCTCACATCCTTTGTGGTTCTCCTGATAAAGTATACTATTTCTAGACGCTTCTCCCTAGGTTCATACTAATGAATTGGGGACATGTATCTTCTTATGTATAGAGCTCCGAAAGGTGTCATTTCTATTGACGTGTGATAACTGTTGTCACAAGAAAACTCTATCAAAGGTAACTTTATATCCCAATTCCCTTTAAAATCAATGACACATGCTCTTAGCATATCTTCTAGGGTCTAGATGGTGTTTTCAGATTGGCCATCTGTCTGCGGTGGGAAGCTATACTAAACTTTAACTTGACCCTATTGCGCCATGTACACTCGTGAAATGGTTGTCTCTTAATAAAATAACTGAGCTTGATTGGCAAAAATGTGCAGATCTTGTCAATCGGTCTCCGATTATCCAAATCGCATCGTCACTATCGGATATTCTAGGCAACTCTACCACGAAATCCATCGTGACTGATCTCGAAACTATTTTTAAACTTAACATGGACTTAGACTACACATTTCTATCCTTGATTCGAATGAGACTCGATTATCAAATCTATTGATATTGGTCCTGGTTATCATAAGATCTTTTTGATACCACTGTCGTGAAAGCTTCCTAATTCTGAGTGTGATGTACTTCTTTCATATAATTTGGATTAGAATGTTCCTCCTTGTTGTTTTTTTTTTGTGGTACTACGTAGTTCAAAATGTAATACTACATATTGAATCACGGGATTATCCCATAATTCTATAATTCTACACTCATGATACTACTTAGATCTTAAAATATTCTTGGTTATTACAAATTGAGTGCTTACTTATTGGTTCGTCAATTTGCCCGAACCGTTAGGAATATGATGACTCATCTGAAGTCAAACAGGTTACTTGAAACTTTACACCTTTATAGCCAATATTCTTAGTTACTATCTGACATGGTGTACCGTGAAGTCATTTCTTTCATGGCTCACGGTACTCCTAAACATACTCAGATATACTTATTAAGTTTTTCATCGTATATCTTGTCATACTAATTTTTTTTTACACGTCATTTTAATATGAGCACGTGTACTTAAAGGTTTTAAACTTGTTGAATGCACTGCTTATTTATGGAAAAATCCATAAATAAGTAAACCTATTTCTCTATTAATTCTTTTCGACATTACAATTCACTAGACTTATAAAAATTTTATCTTTAAAATTAGGATGAAGTCAAAGTTTTGTAACGTTTCTCGTTATTCTTCACATGAAGGCATCTTCCATTGGCGTTTCTTCCCCGAGGATCTTACTAAGATTATTGACCTTACTTTTTCTTAGGTCTCTTTCCTACTAATTCATGATCTCAACTTCCTTTCTACTCTTAATTCCTGCATTTCTTCATCTGGATCGTGATTTGATGTATGGAATGGCTCAAGAATCTGTCATCTTAACATTTTATTAATGGGTTCCCATTATCCAAATTGTTATCATTAATAATAGTGGAAACTAAAGCTTGTTTATATACTTGTTCTGATACTTTGGGGAATCTATCTTTTCTGAGTTTAACTTATTCTATTTTTCTTCTGGGCACTCTGCCCTTCTCTTGGAGTATGAGTGAAGAAGTAGCAATCTTACTGTCAATACTTGTAGAGGCTCTCTACTTTGTTCTAATAGTTTTCCCTATTGATTATGGACTATCCTCACTTCTACTTTGTTAGTCATAATCACTAAGCAGTTTCTTATCAAAACTGTGGTGCCTCAATTTAACTATTCTCCTTATGTATATATGTGTGTATATATATATACACTTAATTTGGAGCTTTACCTTTCCTCTAACAAATAGTTCACATGACGTACTAACTTAGAGGTACCATGGATCCTTCTCACGTGCAAAAATTGTATTGTAATACTTTCTTGTTCTATCCTATTGTAGAATTCGAGACAGAACAACATATCATGTCACGAATATTTGGGCATCTTCCATGTCTAAACCTTGTTTTATAGGGTAATGAGACCCTTATGAGTCTAGATTTCGTACAATTTATCGTAACACATACTTCTACAAGATAAGACTGTGTTATTTCCTGAGTTTCGTAAATGATTACTTGAGGTTTATAGACCTTATATTTATCTTTTAGACTTAATAACTGGTTTCCTCCAATACTTAATTCCTTAAGGTATATGTGTATAGGCCTCATCCGACCTAACCTATCTCTTTTTTTTTCTGGAGCTTTAACTGTTTACGCTTCTATCATAAAACATTCATAACTCTCCTTCAATTCTTTGAAGGATAGTTATCGCTTACGCGACTAGCTACATCATCTTTTCCTTTAGGGTTACTGATGTAACCTTTAACGATGTGACACTCACTCATTTGTTATGTCTTAGGCTTTATGAGTCTTTCTAAGGGGTCTACCCTTTTTCATTCTTATTTGGTGTCGAGTTCAAAGTACTTTCAAAAGTATGAACTCGTTTAAGGAGATACCATCTCCGTGCTTTAGCATTCTTCCTTCTAATTTACTCTTTTTTTTAATCAAGCTCTTAAACTCATCTTAGCTCGTGTTTACTTTCCTCAAGAACAATTATCTTAAACTTATGATTCTGGACAAATTATCATAATTTCTTCTTAAAATAGGCATATTTCAAGGTATTACCTTCTGCTGATATCTTTGTTTTTAGTTAGGATCATCCATCTTTCGATCTCTGTACCTGTCAGAGTATAGTTTGTAGTCTTAATGATTATACACTCTTCATTCTTAGCCTAATCCTCAACCTCTAAACTCAATAAGGTAATCCTTCTAGTGTAAAAATGATTACACAATTTTTTTTTTCATTTTCTTTATATTCCTAAATTGATAATAAAGTTCCCCTACTTATTATCGGGCGAGGTATATATAAAATAAAATCCTTAAACCATTGGTACATTTGATACCCCAATATCTTAGTTTTAACTTACTTATCATATTGACTAAGTTGTTAGTCCTTACTCCTTATTGTTCCTTTACTTATGCAAGAGATTTTCTCCCCCTTTTTTTTTTGACTCTTTAAAAGGATTACATTTCATATCCTCTATTAAGAGTTTGATTTATAATTTCGTGACTTCATAATATCTAATAATGATTCACACTTCGATTCTGAGGTTTCTTATCTTTCTTAAGCTATAATCCTGTTTATCAAGAGATTTCACCTACACAAGTTAATCTCATTGAGTAGATACGTAGGTGAGCACGTTTATTATTTTGTTTGAGAATTACTATTCACGAGAATACCATAAGTTGGGTTCTATGCATATCGATGACTGGGCAAAACTGTGTCATAAGAAAAGTTTAGCCCTTTTATTAGAAAAAAAATTCATACTATTCTATTCTTCTTCTAATCACTTAATTCATATCACACATCTCTGTTTGTGGTCACCCTAGTATCGCGTCAACTTAGCACATCTAATCCATGATTTTCTAATGGATAAGTTTATGGCAGTGTATTGTCATACCTTACTTGCCTACTGTATTGTGGGATGACTTATTTTCTGTCAACCAATACCTTCACCGTAAAGGTAACTTTGGCTTTTATCATCTTTGCCTAATGCAATCTTAATTCTTTTAGCGGATTTTTAAATAAATCCGTAACTGTATTCTTCATTTATAAATAGAGTGAGAATATCTCCTCTTGAGGTTGTTGTAGAGGGATTGGTTTAGTTAGAAACCAACCTAGAACAACCTTCCTCAATATGTCAATGACCTTCGTTGTTCTTTTCTTATCACCTGAAGTGCTATTTACATATCAACTCATTGCATTAGTTCTTATACCTATATCAAATAAGATTCTTAACATTTCAAACCTCTTTTGGATTTGTCTTAACTTATAGTCTTTGTGAGTTACTTATCAACACATTCTTAGACAATGGGTACTTTCTATGAGATCGCTAAACATTTTAAGGCTAGCAATCATTGTGTATTATATCTTAAGTGGTTCGCTTAACATCTACCATAAGCTGGTAATGCTTAATGTTAAAGCTCTATTTCCTATGTCACATCTGGATATATATATATATATATATATAGTCATAGAATGTGACCCACATCTAACTTGGCGGCGTTACATCATCCATCTCCTAATTAGCATCACCTTTATGCTACATATTAAGATCTTCTTTATGGATCCATGCTAAAAACCGCTACTAGTGATGCAGTCATACGGCTTCCTCGAAGGGAGTCTCGGTGGTAGTTTCTTCTCAAACTGTTATGCATGGCTCCAATACTTTGCTTGGCTTCAATACTTTGCTTGGCTTCATACCTTGCTTGGCTTCATAGTCCAGCAACGATGATTAAAGGAGACACCTCAAACGATTGCACTTATTTAGGTATCATCTTGTTAGCCCAAGGAATCACAACACAGTAACATGTTGGGGCGGTTAAACTCGAATGGTCCTTGATAGGGCGATCTCAATCGTGTGAACATATTAACCTTTGGTTGCTTGTTAAATAAGCGCCCGCGTCTATTAACTACTATAATCTAATTAACATAGGCATACTTTAACTTACTTGGATTATGGCAAAGCAGACACGTGACGACGTAGAGTAGGATGGCAGGATACTGGCTCTGATACCAACTGTGTCGACCCTCCTATGAGGCCGCCACTGTAACTTACTTTTAACTTGTACTTACTGGGGTTTCTTAAAATTTACGGAACATTTTTTTTTTAACATCAGAATGAATACTTTTATAATTCGTAACAATAATTTAAAAAGAATGAATCACTCAATTACTAAAACTTTTCTTAATTTTAGTTAAGATAAAACTTCTAAAAATATCTTTCAAATTGAGTGACATTTGAACTCTTGATTCACATACTCTTAAAAGCATTTCTAAAACTAGCCAATTTAATTGGGTCATCTCATTTGACTTTAAAATGGATTTCGTGAAAAATCTTAAATTCAAGTACATTTTAAAGTCCTTTCAAAATCAATCATTTAAACCGTTATGTTTAAAATTCGTTTATTTGTTGCATGAACTATTGCAACGTTCTAAAACTTAAATAGTCAAAACTAGGGTTGTTAGCTACAACCTTAGTTTTCTTAAATACATATGTACGTATATTTTTTTTAAACATACATACTTAAAACCTTTGAATCATATAGACATATACATGATTTTTCTTAAACTTACTGCGGAAAATAACTGCGTAAGCGGTATCCATTCCCATCTCCACCATTCGTCCGCCGCTCACCATTGTCCTCCAAGAATTGCTGATAGGTTTCTTACCTACAGTATGAACTTATCTGATTGAGCTTTCGCTCAGCAAGTAGGAACTATATCTCACAAAATAACTGTAAGTACACATGAATAAATATGCATGAGCTGATTATGCTTGATTATGATGTTTTATCATAGTCTTATTATCTTATCTTATCTTTCTTACTGATGGGCCCGAGTGCTCACGTACCACTTGCGCGCAATCATCGGGACGTAAGGGTTTGCAAGGTCCCCAACGACCCGTGATTTAAATTGAACTGAGTGCCTCCCTTGTGAAGGACCCTTTTTTTTTGTTCATTTATCTCCCTTGTGGAGTCTGATTACCTCCCTTGCGGAGGCTGGTACGACACTCAACTGAGTTTCTTCTTATAAGTTCCTCTTGACTTATTAAGGTGTATGCAATATGACCTAGCATAGCATACTATAACATTAAATTAATTTAAACACATATAATTCTTGTGCACTGCTTATGTGTATGCAGCATAACATAGCATCGCATACAATACTTAAAGCATAAACATGCATATATAACATGTGTAACCTTTTTCTTTAAAATCTATTCATACTGTAGGTGAGATTCCTACTTACCTGATTCACAGAGCTGGAATTCACTTTTCACCAAACAGCCTATTCTCTTCTTACTTGCTTACTTGAAAATGAACACCCATTAAGAGTGTCGGATTAATTGTCGTTTGTTATTCTATTTAGCAACTTGTGAAGGAAATCTAGCCCTTTACTTAAGGCATGTATTCCTTTCCTTTCTTTGAAGGATAATTTACTATAAGGATCGATTTATTAAATCCTTAAAATCTTATTTTCCTTAATTGCCCTTAACGTACTTATGTCTAGGTTGGAAATCAATTACCCAATCTAGTAACTTATTCTCCATAATTTTCCTCATTGGACTTATTACGATATTAAGGCCCAATTCGGCCTAGAATGTATTCACGGCATTCTAACTCTTAGGCTATTGAAATTTAAACTCAAATGGAGTCTCTTAGATCAATGCGGGCGTTGGACCCACATCAACCTTCAAAATTCTACGGACCTATCGTATTGGGCTCGTGGGTGCCCGTCGGGATGTTTTGTTCGAAAACTATTAAGCTAAAATCCCGTTGTAAAATCTCTTTTCGAATACCGACTTTTGAAAACTATTCCCCAAGTCGTTTTACGGTTAACTTGTAAACTACCGTGAAACTATGTTGTAGAAATCTTTTTTTGAAATCTTTCTTCATGGCTATTCCTTGTTAAAGTGAGGTCTAAAACCATATTATTTTACTGAAATCACATCTTGGTTTCTTTGATAACCTTTTGTTAACAACGACACTGTTTTAGTTTTGTTTTGTTAAAACTGTGCAGTTTCTGAAATCTGCGTTTTACTGCATCTTAGAGTCAGATTTTGAAAATCTATTCTTCGCGAAAATTCTTCGTCTCATTGGGATCTAAAATTATTTTTTTAGTGAAAACTAAAATTCAGCCTCTAAAGGCATCATTTGGCTGAAAACAGTGGCTGCTTTTTTTTTTTTTTTTTGTTTACCTAGAATGCTGCAGCATTTTAAAAATCTTTGTAGGAATCTTTGTAACAATCTTTTAAAAATGTTGTAGTAATCTTTTAAAAATGCTATAAAATTACTGTAGCAATCTTTTAATAATGCTGTAACAATCTCTTTTAAAACGTTGTAGGATTGCTGTAGCAATCTTTTTAAAATGCTGTGGTCTGCTGCAGCAAATCTTTTTTTTTTCTTTCCAAAACTGTGTTTGAACAGCCTATCCGTTTTTTACAAAATGGCTTCAAACTCGGTTTTAGAGTTAAAGTTGGGTTTTGTCATAGTCACAGAAAATGTTCAAAACATCAAGGGCTATAAGTTCAAGTTTTGAAACATCAAAAAATCTCACTCTAGGGTCCTTATTTTCACGTTCAAAGTAACCGGAAATTTTTCCTCTAACCGGAAGTAAGCAAGCTTAAATCAAGCATAAGCATACCACATCAAACTAAGCTCAAAACTCACAAAACCAACATAAAACTCACACACCCTTATTACAACTTATTTCCTTGAGAATCACAATTTACATCAATGGATTCTCAAACTTAAACTTTGCTATAAAATAATTGAAAAGAGTTCAAGAAGTTACCCTCGAAGAACTCTTTCTTGAGAACCTTTGAGATCATTCTCTTCTTCTCCAAGGTTTGTTAATGGCTTGGAACTAGAGGAGTATAAGAAAATTTGAGAAGAATATCTCTACATCTCAAACCTTACTAGAGCATAAAAAGATAGGGTTTAGAGTTTATACCATTGGAGAAATGCTTGACTAAACTCCTCCTAGAACCCTTGATCTTCTTCTTCTTCTTCTATGGTTTGCTAGTGGCTTAAGGTTAGGAGAGTGGGAGAAAAATTTGAGAGGAAATGGAGAGTGTGTGGCCGGATTTTTGAGTGGGGAAAAAGCTAGGAGAAAAAAAAATGAAGCTTATCCTATGTTGGTTCCCTTTATAGGCAATTTGGAAATTATTTTTTTACACCAATTCCACTCCATCATTCCACCAAATTTTTGGTTAAAGTCCCCCTTTCTTGGCCGGTTTTGGAAGGAGAAAAGGAGAAGTAAATTTGCCATTAATTCTCTTCCAACCACTACTATCCCATCACCTTACCATGTCATCCACTTGCATACTCAACTAGCTAAGTTTTTTGTTCTAATTCCATTAGTTTGGCCGGCCAAGTGAAGGAGGGAGAGAGAAAAATGAAACCTAACCCCATCACATCACATTTTCATGTAACCTTCTAGCACACTTAACTAGCCAAATTTTGGCTCTATTTTCCTATGCATGGCAGGCCAAGTGGAGAAGGAGAGAGAGAAAAATATAATCCACCCCTTGTACTTTTGTCCACTCTCTTAAGTTTCCTTTGAGTCAGATAAAAATCATACTGACTGTAAGGAAGTACTTAGCCGACAGAAAATTCTAATTTCTGACGGTTCATTTTCTACTGCTTATTTACAGTTCAATGTTAAATCATTGATTACTATGAGATCACATTAAACTCTTACTCGCGTAATATCTTGAATTGTTTAAAGTCTTGAAATAAATTATAGACTGAACAAATTCTAAATTTAACTTTTCTACATTAAATCCCGGGAATGATCATGCTGTTTCTGACGGTGTCAAATCCTGAGCTCACATTGTACCCTTCTACTATGGGTATTTATCTTGTGACTTTAACCTAGCTGTCTGGCAATTAAGGATTTTCTCTTCTTTAAAAATGTCAGTGCGTTTTTTTTACGCTGCTAACATCATGCTGTGTTTGGAGATTCTTGAAATTAAGATTCTCAAACTATACTTGTACTGAAAATTATTCTGCCTTAAAGTATGGCAATAATTTATCGATCGGATTTATTTGATCGAAAACATGAACTTAACATAAAATCTGCTATAGAATTTAGGAATATAATTATGGATTCCATAAATCCTTCAGTCACATAATATTTTTTAGGAAAATCCTTGGCTTAAATAAATAAATTGTATTATTTAAAGTCTGGGATTTTCTCAGTCATTACATGAATCCCTTTCTACTAGTTCAAATGCCCTTAATCCGTTTAGCAATGTACAAATGTCAAGAAAGAATGTATCATATGAAGGAAAGTGTTGATATGGAAACAAATGCCAAAGTTGATAATCTGTAATTATTTCGTTTTTGGTAGTTTCTAGTATTTTATAATATTATCACTTACAAGAAAGTATACAATAAACTGACCGACTTAAGTCTCTACTAATACATTCTTCAATCTCAATAAAGAGTAATTAAAAACTTTAAAAAGGAGATGTATGCATGCTTTCTTGACCTTGTTTCACCTTCCTAGTTCCAGTGTGTAAGGTCAAAATTAGTCTAAAAAATGGTAAGAGAGTATTGGATGTAAGAGATTACAGTAAAATAAATAACGAAGCCAAAAAGAAATAGAAGAAAAAATAAAGTACTGAAAAAGAAAAAAGAAAGGTAGAAAAATAATTTGTAAAATACAATGGTAGACAATAGAGTTAAAAAATGAATAAGAAAAAGTAAAAGACAAAAATAATAGAGTTTAAAAGAAATAAAGATTTAAGTGGTTAGGGTAACAAACTATAGTAGACAACTAGAAGGAAAAAGAAAAAGGAAAAATGGTAATGTACGCTTTCTACTCTTTTAATATACGTAGATATGTAGAAATCCATACTTAAATGGTGAAGAACTCCGTTTTTCCAATTTTCTGCCTTTCTGTCTTCCTTTGCCTCACGCAGTACAGGGAAGGCGATAAAGTCTACAGTTCTATTGACTTGAAGACTCTTGCCCGTTTAGTGCGACATTTTTTGACGATATGCACAGAGAGAGAATTTATTTTGGAAAGTGATTTGATATGCGCAATTGACTTTGTCAAAGATGTCAGCTGTCACAAATAGTCATCCGGTATTTTTCGTGTAATTAGCGTGTTCTTTTGTCCATAAAATTTTAAAAAAAGACAACTCAGATTTTAATTTTATTTAAGTTTACGTTTTTTTAAGTTTTAACTTTATTCAATTTTACTCAACTTTATTCAAATTCTAACTTCAACTCAAGTTATAACTCAAATTTAACTCAAAATTTACATTCAAGTTATACTCTAAAAGAATAACTAGTCATTTATGAGTAATGGAATATCATCGCCGGTGCAAATACTCATCCGGTTTGATTTTGTAATGTTTTAGGAAATAAAATGTCCAAATATATTTGATTTCTGGTCAACTTAAAATTAACAAGCGTTCCACCTTGATAACATATTCTACCTTCAGTTATCACCTAAGGCAGAGAGTTGTAAGAAACAGAAATAAATGCCCATATTTTTCAATTTCCTGCTTTCTCTTTCTCTCTTCCTCGCAGTTTCTTTTGCAGTTGATAGCACAAGTACCTTCCTCAATTTAAACGATGGCAGAACTTTTGTTTCTAAAAGAGGAATCTTTGAGTTGGGTTTCTTCAGTCCAGGCAGTTCCACGAATCGTTACCTCGGAATTTGGTACAAGAAAATCCCAGTTCGAAAGGTCGTTTGGGTCGCAAACATAGATGCAGCCCAATTAATGATTTCTCTGGCTTGTTGACTATAAACAGCACAGGCAATCTTGTGCTTCTGAATCAGAACCAAAGTAGTGTGGTTTGGTCGACAAACTCATCGAAAGCGGCCAAGAAACCAACACCAGAGCTTCTAGATTCAGGGAATCTTGTACTAAGAGATGAGGCAGACAGAAACTCAGAGAGTAATTTTTTGTGGCAAAGCTTTGACTACTCGGGAGATACATTGTTACCAGGGATGAAATTTGGATGGGACTTCAGAAAAGGTTTTAATAAGCTGTTATCAGCATGGAAGAATTGGGATGACCCTTGTCCTGGAGACTTCAGTTTGGTCATGGAGGCTAAACATGACATTTATCCGCAAGCATATATACAGAAGGGCACCGAAACGTATTTCCGCTCTGGACCGTGGAACGGCATTGGTATTAGTGGCTCGCCAGAGATAAGGCCTAATCAACTTTTTGATTACCATCTTGTTTACAATGATAACGAGACATATTACATGCATACCCTCAAGAACGACTCCGTAATCATGATAAGTGTCCTGAATCAAACAAAGAGAGTGTGTCAAGGACTTATATGGATGGAAGGAGACCAGAGTTGGAAGCTGTACGTTGAAGTTCCTAGGGATGATTGCGATAACTACGGTCGCTGCGGAGCCAATGGGAATTGTGTCATAAGTCAGATTTCAGTGTGCCAATGTTTGAAAGGATTTAAGCCCAAGTCCCAACAAAAATGGGATTTAAGGGATTGGTCTGAAGGATGTGTCCGCAAAAACCCGCTGAATTGCCCAGAAGAAAAATATAAAGATGAAGATGGTTTTGCGAAACTTGTTGGCGTAAAAATTCCCGATACTAGAAATGCTTGGTTAAACGACAGTATGAACCTAAAGGAATGCAGGGTCAAATGCTTGAGCAACTGTTCTTGTGTGGCTTACTCAAACCACAATATCAGATATGGAACAGGCTGTCGCATCTGGTTTGGTGATCTTATGGACATGAGAGAAATTTCTGGTACTGAGCAAGAGCTATATATTCGAATACCAGCTTCGGAACTAGGTAAATATTTTTTCTTGTCACTCCATACAAAAGATTGCCTATTTTTAGGGTTCCTTTTAATTATGCCCCAACAAAACTTATTTTTAGAGTTTTTTGTTTAGTTTGAACATCACGAACCTAAATTTGACTTTACTTGTAATATATTTCAAACTTAAAATTCCAAACAAAACAAAAATCAGCAACATTATTTCATAATTTTGTGAATTATAAACTCATTTACATGGTTGGTTTAGTTGGATGAAAGAAACATAGAGTAGGTATATAAAGATGGTTGTGCTGTCATTCATAGTTGCTTTACCATGATTTCTCCCATCTTTCTGTTGCAACTGACATTTTTGTTTGCCTTTTCTTTTCGCTTATAAACAACTAAGAAATAGAAAAAGCAGCTCGTAAGTTGAGAGCGATAATAGTTGTATCAGTTCTTGGACCACTTTCTGGGATGCTCCTAGTTGGCTTTTAATTTTGCAGGAAAACATTGAAAGGTAATGTTGTTGCAACACTTCCTTTGATCATCTTCGTAAACATAAGGCTTTTATATTTCAAATCCTAAATAATATAATTTAGTAATACAATATCTTGAAAAAGTACAATTATTGTACTTGTACAGTCACTTAAAGCTATATCGTACTTGAATAAGGCACCTGATTTCCAGAACTACAGGCTACTTCTTATTATTACTATTTCAGTTGAATTATTGTCCCATTTATACAGACATTTGAGTAGCTTCAACTTGTGATATTTTCTGAGATAAAACAGGGAGAAATAAAAAAACAAGTCGAAAAAACAGAGCAAAAGACGAAGAATTTGAGCTGCCATTGCTCAGCCAAGATACAATAAGTATAGCTACAAATAACTTTTCAATGGACAACAAGATCGGAGAAGGTGGTTTCGGACCTGTATACAGAGTAAGTTTTTAATATGCTAGCCGATCAAGAATATAATGGACAAAAAGAAACATTTAAAAATTGTGAAATTTGCTTGAGATTTCAGGGTATGCTTGAAGATGGACAAGAGATCGCTGTGAAGAGGCTCTCATTGAGCTCTCGCCAAGGCATAAATGAGCTTAAAAATGAAGTAATACTAATCGCCAAGCTTCAACATCGGAATCTAGTAAAGCTTCTTGGTTGTTGCATTGACAAAGAAGAGAAATTGCTGGTTTATGAATATATGCCCAACAAAAGCCTGGACTATTTTATTTTTGGTACAAACCTTTATTTAATTTATTCTTTGTTTTATACCTCTGTGAAATTTTGGTATACTTGACTAACTTGAAGAAATTATTTTGTAGATCAGGAGCAAAGTAAATTATTACAATGGCAAAAGCGTTTCAAAATTATATGCGGTATTGCTCGAGGGCTTCAATATCTCCACCAGGATTCCTGATTGAGGATTGTTCATAGAGATCTCAAAGCTAGCAATATTTTGCTAGATAAAGAGATGAATCCTAAAATTTCAGACTTTGGTTTGGCTAGAACTTTTGGAGGAGACCAATCCGAAGGAAAGACAAACAGAGTAGTAGGCACTTAGTGAGTATTCTTGCAAGCTCTTTATATAGAAAAAATGTGAAATTCTATTTCGTCGAGCACTTTTCATTTTTGTTGACGATATAATATGTGTGTAGTGGCTACATGGCACCGGAATATGCTTTTCGCGGTCTATTCTCAACAAAATCCGACATTTTTAGCTTTGGTATTATGGTGATGGAGATTGTAAGTGGAAAGAGAAGTGTAGGATTCCACCATAAGAACAATGCCAGCCTTACCCTCATTGGACATGTAAGTGTAAGAAAGTTTTTTTGCTTCATGGGTATAATATATAATATGAATAACATATTTTCCTTCATATTTCTAGGCATGGACATTGCTAAAAGAAGGAAGGCCACTTGAACTAATCGATGCACACTTGAGGGATTCATATGACAACCTACAGGAAGTATTGCGTTGCATACATGTTGCTCTATTATGCGTTCAACAACGTCCAGTGGATAGATCAAGCATGTTGGCCATCATTCTCATGTTAGGTAGTGAGAGTAAGCTGCCTCAGCCAAAACCACCAGGCTATTTCATCGAAACTAATTCGCACGGAGATCATTCCTCTAGTAAGCCAAAGGCATCATCGAAAAACACTATGACGATGACATCTAATAGTTTAACAAACACCAAGTGGACAAAAACTTCCTTCTTTTTTTTTTATTTTTTATTTTTTGCTTTGCGTAGAAGTGTTTTACGCAGTGCTTTATATAGCTAATAGTGAGGCAACTTGTGGTTTGTTTTCACATTTAAAACTGGGCACTTGGGTTCATTCTCAAACTCCTTTTAATACAACAAGCAATCATTTATACAAGCATGACTTTTTTTGAATTTCATTCCAAGCATCCTTGAAGTCTTTTTCAATTGATATCCTGTAGATCAGAGATCTCGTTGTGATCCCTCGGTAGTAACTCTTAGGTTTGAAAAGCTTCTATTACTCCATCGATCTCTCACTTAAATAAATATTAATTGCACCAATTTAGAAAATCCGGATAAATAGTTTTCTACGCGGCCTTTAGTAATCACTGGGGTATATCGAAAAATTCTTCATGTTCATCCTCAATCATTTCATCATCAGTGAAACTCCGTTGACCTCCTTTTTCCCTCACTAAACATCCAGTCATTGGTCTCTTCATCACTTCGATAAATACTAGTTCAAATCGTGCTCGTAGATTCTATGGAAAATTTTAATATCATTCTGTAGAAACCCATTCTGCTTTAGCAATTACAAATTATAGATTATAGAAAGATTTCCCAAGAAAAAAAAAAAGTAGAAAAGTAAGGAGAAAAAAAATAGACCAAAAAGATGTAAATAAAGCAGAAGAATGACTAAAAACTAAGCTAAAACACAAAAAGCAATATAAAGAAGGTGAACTGCTTCATCATTTAAGGATATCCGTATGGAGAGTCGTTTCATAAAAAAATTTAGATAACGACGTATATGAGAAGAAATTATTTCAATAAGAGAGTTAAGAATATACCATAGAAATGAGATTGGTTAGAACTCCGTAAGGAGATGAGCTATATATACGATGAAAAACAATAAAACGACCAAAAATGGGATTATGTCAATAAACAGATAAAGTCAGTAAGGGCTAGAATGACATCTAACTTCAATTCCTAAGGAAATACATATTCAAAAGACTAGGACTTTTGACATTGAAATGAATAAAGCAGAGTTAAGACACTGATAATCTCTTATAGATTAAAAACAGACAGTCCAGTTTAGCCTTTTATAGAAGTTCATACCCTACTTACGAGTACAGACTTTAGATTTAAAATGTTCATCTACCTATAGAATCGTCACCAAGAACGGTAAAATCACCCAACCACTAACAGTATACCACGATAGCACGTTTTAGATCCAAGAATAAGTATGTAACACCCTGAAGAATTAAATGAGATTAATTAATTAGGTGATTGAGATTTATTAGTGTGCCTAATCCACTTTAATGAATTAATTATTAATTTTAAATGTCTCTCTAAAGTAAATTTAAATATTTCCAAAGAATTTAAATATTTTCAGTAATTATATTTTACCCAGAAATGTGTATGGATACATTTTTGGATTTCTATTTTAAATATTTGGACACATGTCCATTTTCCTTTTCTTTTTCTTTTTTTTCCTTTTTCTTTCCTTTTTCCTTTCTTTTCCCTTCCTTTCTTTTCCTTCCCGTGCATCTCTCTCTCTCTCTCTCTCTTCATTCCCGTGCTCACTCTCTCACTCTCTCTCTCTCCCTCGTTTTTGTCTCAAATCAAGCCGGATTCGAACCAAGGAAAGATTTAAAGAATTTTTCAACGTCAAGAGAAGGATTTGAGGTAAGATTACTGAAAGAACCTCTTTTGACTCTATATTTTCGGATTTAAAACTTATTTTTGGTTCGAAATAGATTTTAACGGATTTGAGTAAAACTAGGGAAGAAATTGGAGATCTTGGGTTCTTTGGACTTGTTTTAGTACCTAGAACCCGGATCTAGTGGTTGTCTCTTGAGATTTTGTGATTTGGGACTGGATTTGCAGGTTTTCGAACTTATTTTCGCAAGTTTTCTCGCACAGGAGTTTTCACCGGTCGAT
Organism: Morus alba; assembly: GCA_012066045.3. NCBI lineage: Eukaryota > Viridiplantae > Streptophyta > Magnoliopsida > Rosales > Moraceae > Morus > Morus alba. Next base: position 15,375,079 of record CP050224.2, read on the forward strand.
CGAAGTGGTCGATCGGACTGCACTGAGGCCACCGGTTGAGTAGATTTCACACAACTGGTCGATCGGTGGTGTTGCACTTCTCTGTCACCGGTCGACCGGTGTACACGGGGTTTGACTCTGTTTTGCCTGAAAATGCTGTTTTGAGCTCTATTTTCGAGGAGGACTCAAATTAGCATTTGGGGACTTAGAGTAGATGGATTAGCATCTTTAATCCATATTCTGGGATTGAAAACCCTTGGGATGGTGCTTTGAAACATGAAATTGATTAGGGCACACTAATAGGAAATCTTGGTATATAATTGAGATTGGATTGCTTTAGGAATGAGAATTGATCCTAACGTGTCATTTTGTATCAGTGCTAGCTGAGGATTCAAACTGAAGGGGCTTGAGGAAGCGAAAGCCGGAATAGGGCAACGCTAGTCTTAGGTTTGGTATTGTGAGGTAGGATTTCTATCCCCTTTTCCTTATGAGCCTGATTTTTAAAAAGAATTTTGGCCTTGTAAATGTTTTAAAGAAAAAGGGCTTGTTTGCGAAAGAAAAACCATTTGAAAACCATGGCTTGTTTAGTTCATGGAATCCATGGCTTGTCCTATCCATGGAATCCATGGCTTGTTTAGTTCATGGAACCCCGTGGCTTGTCCGGTTCATGGGGCCCGCGGCTTGAGTAGTTCATGGGGTCATAATAACGATTTCATAAAGTTAATGAATGATTTCTTATGATAAGAGCTCTTGCGAACCTGTAAAAAAAATATGGCTGATGGCCTAGATAGGATGTGGAGAGTGCATCCTTCGGGGGCAGAACCCGAAGCTCAGTCCGGGTAGGCTAGGCACTTGGATAGGTGTGTAATTTGTACCAATTACTTATTGATGCCTGTAAAACGGATATTTTTATATATATTTCCTCTGAGAAAAATGATGTGAGGTTCCGGCTATCTGTCGGAACTGAATGTCTTATTTTATTTACTTATTCATTTATTTATTTCATCGCTCATCTATTATTCATTTATTTATACAGTTATTTCAAATTATATCCTACTGGGCCTTTCGCTCACGTTTTCTATGTTTCAAATGTATTAAACCCCTCCCAGGTGACTCTTGAAGCGGTGCAAAGTAGCTGGATCATTTGTTACCGTTCGATAAAGTGAGGATTGTGTTCATCCTCTGACATAAAAGCGTAAGGAATTTGTAAATTCTGTAAACAATGATATTTAGATTTACTAGACTGTGGATGATGTCTGTAACTGTAATGATTTGTTACTTGCCATGTATGTACGGTAACATGATCCTGTGGAAAGATCCTGTAGTCCCCTTATAATCGAGTGAGTGGGGGTTCGTTGGGTGTTACGTTTATTATTATTATTTTCTTACGTTTGACCTTAATCGAGCCTCCATGTCACCACCCCTAATCCGTGGCGTGACAAAGTATGAGCACAGTGGATCGATAGTATGATTTTCATACATTAGAAGATCCTATTCCCCCATGCTTTAGTACTATAGAGGAAATTTCTCCAAGAAAAAAAAGGGACGAACCTCTGACTTACCTATAAGTAATTAGAGAAAACTAGTCAGAGAGACGCTAGTTTCGATCAGAAAAATCCAGAGTGATTACGATGATCAATGTGGAGATAGAAAATTTCTCACAACCAATAAAGAGGTAACAAGAACAACCTCTCTGTCACCGGTCGACCGATGCACACGGGGTTTGAACCTGTTTTGTTTAGAAACCCTATTTTGACCTCGATTTTTGAAGAAAACCTAAATTAGCTTCATTTGGGGACCTAAAGTGAATGGGTTAGCATCTTTAATCCATGTTCTGTGATCAAAACCCTTAGAATGATGATTTGAAACATAAAATGATTTATGAAACTTGTAATTGGATTAAGGCACATTAATAGGAAATTGAAGTGTATAATTGAGATTGATTTGCTTTAGGAATGAGAAATGAATCCTAAAGCGTTGTTTTATGTGAATGATAGTTGAAGAATCGAACTGAAGGGCTTCAAGGAAGCTGAGGCTAGGATAGTGCGACACTAGCCATAGGTTTGGTACATAAGAGGTAGGATTTCTTATCCCTGTCTTTGATAGCCTGTTTTTAAAAGAGTTTTGGCCTCGCTTATGTTTTAAAGGAATGGCACGTTTGTAAAAGAAAAAGTATTTCAACACAATAGCTTGATTTTAGCTATTGGAGTCATAATGAACTGTTTTAAAGTTTTAATGAATGATTTCTTAAGATAAGATATCTTGCGAACTGGTAAGTCCGCTAATAGCCTAGATAGGATATGGAGATCGTATCCTTGGGGGCAGAACCCGAAACCCAGACCGGGCCACTACGGTGGTGATAAGGCTTGTGCTTATGGTTGTGTAAGTAATTTATCAGAGGATAAATTACTTGCTGATGCATGTAATATGGAATTTTCAGTTTATATTCTTTTCAGAAAAAAGATGTGTGGTTCCAGCTGTTGTGTTGGAACTGAATATCTTTATTTATTTATTTATTCATTTATTTGCCTGTTTATAAAATTTATTTCAAATTACATCCTACTAGGCTTTTTGCTCATGTTTTATTTTTTATAAATATTAAACCCCTCCAAGGTGATGCTAGGAGTAGTGCGGAGTACTTGAGTTAGTTGCTACAGTCTGATCAAGTGAGGATAGTTTTCATTACCCTGGTGTATATGTAAGAAATGTTAAATTCTAAAACTGTAAACCTTAAGTTTCTAGACTGTGGTTGATGTCTGTAATGTTATTTACATGTTCGTGTAGGTACAATATTATATATCCTGTGAGTGGACCTTGAATGATGCCAGAGGCTCAATTTCTAAACCTCTTTGTCAGAAAGTGTGAAAGTCCTCACCACTTTCTTGTAATTTAATTTCAACAAAATGTGGGGCTTGTTTAGAAATTTCCTTAATATTTTACTTTTGGGTTTTTGGTTATTATGTTTCTAACTTTGATTACTTTCCTAATCATGTTTAACTTCTAAATGGGCCTTCACGTCACTAACCCCTATTTTGGGGCATGACAGGCATTCTAGTATGGAAATAGGATCAAATCACGATAATGCTTGCAGTAGAATTGCCTAGAACACCCGATGATAATGATGCGCTTGGATAAGTAGTGATCGACTGACTATGTCTGCTCACTTTCACTATTAAAATCAGTTACTTCATCGAACGACTAGCCAAAATGTACGTTTTTAAATTGACGATATTGTTGGTTGCCGAATCGAATTCGACTGCAGAAGCGTGGGGGAGGTGGATCGTGTATAACAAAAATTTTCACAAAACTTTTGAGATACTCTATAGATTATATTAATTTATGCACGAATAAATTAATCATATTAATTTATTTAACAAGAATTCAGTTAGGGAAAAATACCTAGCACCGATTAGGTCGATAACTTGAATTCTTTGACCACAAACAATCCTTGCTCCAAGCTTTGTGTTTAGAATAGCAAAGTCTTCCATGTCCATTCCTTGATTCCATGTAGACGTGTGTGTGGGGACACGTGAGACAAAAACAGGTTTCAGAACACTCAAATTTCCACAAACACCAATGCATGCACGATGTGGAATTTTTTGGAGAAAATATTTTTTTTCTCTTTTTCCTATGAGGAATTTCGGCCACACTTAGTTTTTAGGGCAGAAAATATGTTTCAAAATTGTATCCACAATTTTCTATCATCCTCATATTTAAAGAGTAGAAGTTAAACTTCAAAAAGGAATCAAATCTCTATCTCCTCGTTTGAATTTTGGAACAAAAAATCTCTCCACATTATCCATTAGTGGCCGGCCCCATGCTTGGGTTTCATCCCTTGTGTGTGGCACCAATTATGGATAAGGAAGGAAGAGAAAATTAACCTTTATCCTGTAGTCCAATTTTAATTCAAATTCAAATTCGAATTTACGTCAAACTTAAATTAATTTGAATTTTAAATTGAACAACTTATAAAATAAGTTTAAAAGGATAAATTTAAATTATGTTCACAATTCAAATTTAAATTTAAATAATCACAATATTAAATAATAATTAATTCTCAATTAATTATTTTCAAGTGTTTAATTTTAAAATTCCGTAATTCTAAAATTCTCATTTTGCCCTCTGTGTCTGGTAGAATTACAAGGACGACGCGGGGACTAATGGTGTGGCGACTCGCACCCTGGCGGTGCGGTCGTCATTCCTCATACTACTACTACTAGGTTAAGCTATAGTCTAATCCATTATGCATTTCTAGACTATAGTCTCTTTAATTTACGTTCATATGCGAGTAAATTTTTTTTTTCTTTCTTCCTTTACTTTAACCCTCGGGTTCTTAACATATTATGTCATTATGCTAATAGTATATCTTACTATTACTTTAAGGATTCGGATATCATCTAGTCCCCGAAAACTTGTCTTAACTTATTACAATGCGTTGTTCCTTACTAAGACAATGGTTGTAATATCTTTCTTTCTTAAAACTGAACATACATACTAGTGAGGTTACATTAATCTGCAGCGGAATTTCTTTTCTAAACGAGCGTAGTAGAGACCACTCCCGTGTGCCCATGACATTTCCGCTACCCTTACCTCCGCCTGTCCATCAAGCAAAACCATTACATGGCTGGCTGCTTACCTTTGTTACCTGCACACGAGTAAACTGATGAGCTAACGCTCAGCAAGTATAAACATGCATACATCATAAACTAATAAAAATTACATTAAGAGTTATGATGCAAATATGCTCGTGTGAAACATCTTTAAACTGCTTTCTATCTTTCTGTTCTTACTACTGTGGGCATGGGCCCCTACTTACTGTCTGGTCTAGTCAGAATCTCTACTCTTTGAGATTTTCCTCCCTTGCGGAGGCCGACAACCCATCAGTCTTTTACTTTACTAGCCATTTCTTACTGTCTGGTCAAGTCAAAAATCTCTACTCACTGAGATTTTCCTCCCTTGCGGAGGCCGACGACCCGTCAGTCTTTTTCTTTACTGAATGATATGCAACGTTACTCTACGTGCACATACAAACATAAAATGCATAATACTTCTTGCATACTTTAACTGTGCATCAGGGTAACCATATGTCGCCCTTCTACAATCTAGAGCACTAAGCCCTTTAAACATGTATAATCACGTATAATCACATAGACTTAGGAACATAAGTAAATTCATAGTTCTAAATCTAACTACAGCTTACTCGAGTCCAGACAAACATATATGTCTATATTTACCGGTAATCCGCTAGGATTCCCACTCGCTGAAAGTTCTTTCTCGTTGCTTCGGCTCTCGTGCCAAAACCTATTTCATGGAAATAGGTATCAATTCCCTATTCCAATCACAATTCCTCATACTTAGATTGTCAAATCTAATTTCAAACTCATTTCTGAACTTTTTCCCCTTAAGGCCGAATTCTAGCTCAAGAGGCAATTTACACATATTTGTGTATCTCGGTTTCTGAATCTTAATCTATTCATTTCCGAGGTTTAAAACTGTTATCCTTTCTCAAGAATCAGATTCCTAACTCATTGCTTACTAACTAGATTTTAGGAAATTTCGGCAGAGTTTCGCCTTAATTTTTCTCGTTTCTCGAGTTTTCAATAACTCGTTCTATTTCTGATTTTGGTACCTGGAGTCAAGATTTACATTCCTGAACACAGATTCCAACATAAATTGAACAAAAACACATTCCCTCCATTTCTCGGGATTTTCAGATTTTTAGTGCAAATCCAAAAAAATTTGTTCAATCATTTAAATACTTACATATTAGACTCCTATCACAGTCCCCGACAAAATCTCGGTTTCGTTTTTCAGTTTTACGGATTTTCCCGAGATGAGTTACTATTCATCAACATGAAAAAGCATGCAGTTTCTCATGAAAAATCCGAAATCTTACCTTGAAAGGTTGACATTCTCCGCTAGAATGCCTCGAGTCACATTTCTACCGGACTGAACGGAAGAAATTTCGGCAAAAACGGGTGATTTCTTGATTTTCCCTTGATTTTCTCTCTTTTCTCTCTCTCTTTCTTCTTGGTCGGCCACACTTAGGCAAATAAACCCATTTGGCCTCTAATGTCTCCCGTAGGTCCTTTTTAAAACAATTGGAATATTATATTAATATTTCCAATAATATCTCCTTTTCACTTTCTAATAAAAACAATAATTACTTTAATTTCCATAATTAAATTTTACCAATTCTAATTAAGTTTGACACTTAATTTAAGTGATTCCGTGTTCCCCACGTTTTTCTTGTCGAGACCAAACTATCCATTTTTTAAAACGAGTCTCTTTCCGGTACCGATAATTTCACACCCGGTACAGGTTCTATACTACTTTTCTGGACTGCCGAGCACCCTGGGTCAAATTTATCGTATTCAACCCACTTCTCTTGGGTATCTCAATAGTCAATTTCTTTTTCTGAAATTTTCATTTTAAATGATCCAGAATTGCCCAAAACGCGTACCCTCGCGGTACTCTTTTTTTTTTGCAGTTTCCCTCTTCAACTGGCTCGTGAAAATTCTGTTTCAGAAACTTTCGAAAATTCTACTCTTTTTCTAACTGGTAATTTGGTCATTTACCAAATATTTCAGTTTCTCATAACTAAAATATACCCGTTAAAATTTCTAACTTTTAACTGATATTTCACTATTCACAACTGATATTTATGAATTTTCTCTGTAAAAATATTCGTATTATAACTTTACACTTTTCGGGAGATTTTACCCCGTATATAAAGTTTCTACATAACACTTTCCTGATTACATCAATATTTCTACTACTTTCCATTCCAGGAAAACTTACGGTCAAATACCGGACTGTCCGGATTGGACTTAAAATTTTTCCGGTCATTACAAATGGACCTATAATCCCAAGCTCCAATAAAATTAACAATTAATTAAACACTTTAATTAATTAATTAATTCAATTAATTCCAATAGTTACTCCACTATAAACTTGGAATTGCACTCTCGAAATTATAGACATTAATTACTTCTAAACGGTAAAGTGTCCATTTGATATAGTCATTACATATAGATCAATCTTCCATAAATAATTCATAATTAGAGTCAGGTAGAATCTATTAACCTCTCTAATTATATCTTCATCCTTGAGTACCATTGATTCTCTAATGGATAGTGATTCATAAAACACATTCATGAACCAGAGCGCTCTTACTAATCAAAGTACCGAATCAACACTCAAGAGAATTATTTATCTACTTCTTTCTCAAGAAGAAATGGATTCCATCTCGTATAATAACATTCCCGGCTACCTATTTCATCATGTCTCCAAAATACAAGGAATAGGATTCAGGGTCTCGGAATCCGTACTGAGTAAATCAAAAGACACAAATCTATAAATAGGAGTTTGTTAAGAATTCAGGATTAAGATTATTATATATATGACCATCGGTAGAATCAATTAGAATTTCTATACTTAACGAAAATTATTAGAAATTCATATTGTGTCTGTGTCCTTGTTCCACATAATCTCATTATGCGTAATACACTCATTCAATATCACACCATATTAACAATGCGGATAACACCGTTCAACTCTAAATGGGAATGACATGTATTAGTAATGTTCTAATTAAAGATTCTGAACTTTAATTAGATTTATTACGAACATCACTTTTTGATTATTATCCTTAAATATTATCCTCTTGTATACAACACTTATATACCATGTTTAAGGTTACATAAATAATCACTGAATTTTATTTGATATTCATAAAATATTCATAAATATATGCACATAAAATGATGAATAAACTCTTTTATTAAATAAATAATAAATATCCTATTACATCTGATGCTTCTAGGACACTATTCCAAATAATCTCCCACTTGTCCTAAAGCAGGTGTGTCATGTCTCTAATCCCAAATCCATTTAAATGTCGATCAAGCACATTCAATGACAATGTCTTCGTGAACGGGTCAGCAAGGTTGTTTTCTGACGCGATCTTCAGAACCGCAACATCGCCTCTATCCACAATGTCTCTGATTAGGTGATATTTCCTCTCTTTGGCACTCTTATGGCTTCTAGGTTCTTTTGAATTAGCCACCGCTCCACTGTTGTCACAGTAAAGCTTAATTGGCTTATCCATATCTAGAACAACTTCCAAATCAGTTAAGAACTTCCTGAGCCACGTAGCTTCCTTTGCGGCTTCACAAGCTGCAACATATTCAGCTTCCATGGTAGAATCAGCAACACACTTTTTCTTTACACTTCTCCATACCACGGCTCATCCATTAAGAGTGAACACAGATCCAAATGTCGACCGTCGACTATCTCTATCCGATTGGAAATCAGAATCTGTGTATCCGGTGAGAGACAGATCTTCTCCGGAATATACCAATAAATAGTTTCTCGTTCTCTTAAGTTACTTGAGACTACACTTTACTACAACCTAATGGTCTAATCCTGGGTTGGACTGATAGCAATTGACTACTCCCACTGCATAGCAGATGTCTGGTCGTGTACACAACATGGCATACATAAGGCTTCCCACAGCCGAAGCATAGGGATACCGTCTCATATCTTCTTCTTGTTGTGGGGTCTTTGGACATTGCTCCTTAGAAAGATGAATACCATGCCTAGAAGGCAAATTCCCTTTCTTGGAGTTTTGCATCGAGTACCTAGACAACACTTTGTCTATATAAGATGCTTGTGATTACGCCAAAAGCTTTTTCTTGCGATCTCGAATAATCTTAATCCCAAGAACATAGCTTGCTTCTCCCAAATCTTTCATTTGGAATTGGTTGGCTAACCACTCCTTTACATCTCTCATGAATCCCACATCATTCTCTTCTTTATTGTACTTGTAGACACATGGTTCATCAATGTTTTGATCAAATCCAGAAGACTTTATAGCCTCATCAAACCTGATGTTCCATGATCTAGAAGTCTGCTTCAATCCATAAATTGACCTCTACAGCTTGCAGACTTTCTGCTCTTGGCCTTCCTCTATGTAACCCTCTGGTTGATCCATATAGATGGTTTCCTCAAGATAGCCATTCAAAAAAATTGTCTTGACATCCATCTGCCATATCTCATAGTCAAAATATGTTGTAATGGCCAGGAGTATTCAGATGGACTTAAGCATGGCTACTAGTGAGAAAGTTTCCTCATAGTCAACTCCCTCCTTTTGGGTATAACCCTTAGCCACTAGCCTTGCTTTATAAGTCTCTACTTTTCCATCTGCTCCTCTCTTTCTCTTGAAGATCCACTTGCATCCAATGGGTTTTACCCTTTTCGGGTAGATCTACAAGTTGCCAGACTGAGTTAGAGTGCATAGACTCCATCTCGAGTTTCATAGCTGCTTGTCATTCTTCCTTATCAGAATCATTCATCGCATCCTTAAAGGTCGATGGATCCTCCTTCCCATCATCAGCAGTGACGATTTGGGCTTCCCCGGTATACTGGTCGGGTAACCTGCTTACCCTCCCACTACGACAAGGTGCCATAGGAGTATGATCAGGAATTGTGGTCTTTTTTCTGAGTGGTCCGACAACTCTCGCCGGCTGTGGTCTGATCTCATCGGAAAGTAACTCTTCCAAAACTATTTTACTTCTGGGCTTAAAATCTATCATATAGTCATACTCCAGAAAAGTGGCATTAGTCGATACAAACACCTTTTGATCTGCTTAACTATAAAATAGTCCTCCTCTTGTCCCTTGTGGGTATCCCATGAATATGCACACTTCTGATCTTGGTTCCAACTTCCCGGTCTTTTGCCTCAGCACGTGTGCTGGACACCCCCTATGTGAATGTGTCTCAAACTAGGACTTTTGACCATTCCACAACTCTAAGGGTGTCTTAGGTACAGACTTAGATGGAACAAGATTTAGAATGTATATAGCAGTTTTTAGGGCATAACCCCAAAATGAAGTAGGCAATGAAGAATAACTCAACATTGATCTTATCATGTTGAACAAAGTCTGATTTCGCCTTTCGGCTACACCATTCGGCTGTGGTGTATCGGGTGCAGTCAATTGGGATACCACACCTTCTTCAATCAAGAAATCCTGAAATTCTTGGTCCAGGTATTCACCCCCTCGATCTGATCGAAGTGTCTTAATTGGTTTACCTAACTGTTTTTCATCTTCTGCTCAGAATTCTCTAAACTTTCCAAAACTTTCAGATTTCTGTTGCATTAGGTAAACATAACCATATCTAGAATAGTCGTCAATGAAGGTGACGTAATATTCATAACCTCCTCTAGCTTGGACGTTTAACGGTCCACATACATCTGAATGTATCAGCTGAAGGGGTTCTGTAGCTCTTGTTCCTTTCGCTATAAAAGGCCTCTTGGTCATTTTACCTTCCAAACAAGATTCACACACCGGAAGCTCACCAACTGTTAGCTCGCACAAAGGACCATCCTTTACCAGTCTTTCAATCCTATTCAAGTTAATATGACCAAGTCTAAGATGCCACAGATATTTGTTATTTTCGTGAGAAATCTTTTGCCTTTTATTCTTAGGTTTGGCAACTCTGGACATTTCAGTATTAAGCAGTGAGTTAGGTATTGGCTTTATACAATATAATTCATCATCCAGACGTCCAGAACAAATATTTAAACCATTTCGAGAAATATGAACAAATTCATTATCAAAATAAACTTTAAATAGTTGTTCAAATAACTTAGCCACAGAAATCAAATTTCTACGAATGTATGGAATAAAATAAACATTGTTCAAAACTAAAATTTATTTTCCCTAAAACGAAGTCTAACTTCTCCCAATGCTTTTGCCGAAACTCTTGTGCCATTGCCCACTTTCATCGTGTAGTCCCCATCGGCTAGCTCGGTGTAAGAACTAAGACTCTGTAAAGAAAAACAAACATGATTAGTTGCTCCCTAATCAATTATCTAGGCCCAGGTATCACCCTCTACTAAAATTGTTTCAAGGACTAGTAAATCTGATTTACCTTGTCCCTTTTTTCTTTTTCAGCTCCTCGAGATACTTGTCACAGTTTCTCTTCTAGTGCCCTTCGCTATTGCAGTGAAAACACTTTCCTTTGGGTTTCTGGATGGGGGCTTTAGCTTTCTTGGGTCTCTTGTTCTTTCCTTTCTTCCATTTCCCTTGGTTCTGGTTCTTTCTTTTGTTTTTACTAGAGCCTCCTGCAACAACATCATTTGCTTCTCCTCCCCTTCTCTTGTTGGTGGATTCAAAGTTTTGCAGGTCATTCAAGAGTTCAGTGAAGTTGGACATCTTCTTGTTTATAACAAAGTTTTTCACGAACTCATGAAAATCAGGGGATAAGCTTTCCAAGATGATGCCAACTTGGGTGGCTTCATCGATCCTGGCACCATTGAGCTCCGTATCATGGAGGTGATCAATCATATTCAAAACATGTGCCTTGACTGAAGAACCTTTCTTCATCTTGTCATTCATGAAAGCCCTAACGGCATCCAAACGAGCCTTCTCTAAGGGAGCGCCGAACATGGCTTCTAGAGACTCCATTATCTCATAAGCAGTCTCCATCTCCTCATGCTTCTTGCAAAGCACATCGCTCATGCTGGCCAACATAAAGTACTTTGCTTTGTTGTTGGCTTTGATCCAGCGATCATAAGGCTCCCTTACGGTTTTAGATGCATTAGCCGCGGGTACTTGAGGACATTCCTCAACTAGGAAAAATTTATAGTCTTCGCAGACTAATAGTATGTTCATGTTACTTTTCCACTTAGCGTAGTTATCATCGTCTAGTTTTTCAGTCACAAGTAGTGTGATAATAGGATTCGACATATTGCTAGAAATAAATAGAATATTCATCTAATCATTTTATGTGCATGAATATCAAGGCATGTTAATTTAGGCACATTTAAATATGATGCATGATGCACATGAAAAATACATAAATCATGTTTTAATTTTAGGTGCCAACGATAATCCAATTTACCACGAATATAGTGCTACTATAGGGTAGGTCAAAATATCACAAATTGAACCGAGACCTTCTCAATTAATAAATATAATCAAAATATCTCATATTTTCATATTTATTAACTACCGTTATTTTTGGTCAAAAATATAATCAACAATTTGATTATATCTCCATGAGTGTAACCCATTATTTCATATTCTACAGACTTAACTCCGGAGTGCCGCCGTAGGGTAGGTCAAACCGGAAATACATCCTTGAATCCTATCGCTAGGAAGTTAACCTTGTTATTGATCCGAAAGAACACTTTCCGTATGGAGGGCGGAATCGGTGCCGCCGCGAAGCCCCTTTTGAATCTCACGGTGTTGAACTAACAATGGAGACCAGTGGGTTGTATTGTCATACAACCCTCTCCCACTCATTATTTTGCAAATATGTATTTTGTTTGAAAAACATCTCATGGTTTTCAAATCGAAAAATAAACAATTTTATTTTTCGGATATGTGAAATTCAAAATTTAACTCTTAAATTCAATTTCACATGTGACATTATTTTGCAAATCAATTTTGCAACTTAAATTAATTTAATCATATTAAATCAATTTTAGCGCATGATTCTTATTTTATTTTATTTTTCTAAAATATTTTTATAATAAATAAAATAAATAATAATAAATGCGCGTGTATGCATGGCATGTTATAAAACATATGAGTAGGCACAATTTATCTATATAGCATGTCATATGCATGGACATATATAATATATAATTATCAACATAAAATATAAATATACGCAATCGGCTATTGAGATGGATTTGACTGGATCCCATGGAAAAATAAATAAATTACAACCAAATCGAATAAATGAATAATTACAATAATTATTTTCTTCCCTTACATCAACAGGTCTTCGATTCTTGAATTCTTTATTTTTTAGCTTCATTCTTCGTCTTCAGGTCGGATTGCACCTTCTTTGGGCTTCAGAACTTTTTGGGTCCTTCGACACGGATTACAAGGCTTTCAGAAAACCTTGGGCCCGTCCGGGCCTTTTTACGGAATCTGGACCAGTCAGCCGCGCACCTAGGGGCGCGCAGGCCGCGCGCTGGGCCTTTTGTTTTTGGGAAAAAAATCTGGGCATCTTTAGGGCTTCAAACTTGATCTTCAAGGCCTCCTTTTGATTCAAAATCAAAACCCTAATTCTATCCAAACCCTAGAATTACAATAATTCTAATTCTGAATGAATTTATAATGAATGAATATAACTGATCCATGGAACCATATAATTAACGACCAAATCCATCATCCATACATTCATCAACATGAATTAAATATAAACATCCATAAATGCAAGTGTCTACTCATCACATACATACATAATTAAGTATCACATATTTTTGTTTATCAAATAATCGAAGCATAAATTAATATAGTCTATAGACCGCTCTGATACCAATTGTTGGTTGCCGAATCGAATTCGGCAGCAGAAGCGTGGGGGAGGCGGATCGTGTATAACAAAAATTTTCACAAAACTTTTGAGATACTCTATAGATTATATAAATTTATGCATGAATAAATTAATCATATTAATTTATTTAACAAGAATTCAGCTAGGGAAAAATACCTAGCGCCGATTAGGTCGATAACTTGAATTCTTTGACCACGAACAATCATTGGTCCAAGCTTTGTGTTTAGAATACCAATGTCTTCCACGTCAATTCCTTGATTCCATGTCGACGTGTGTGTGGGCACACGTGAGACAGAAACAGGTTTCAAAACACTCGAACTTCCACAAACACCAACGCATGCACGATGTGGAATTTTTTGGAGAAAACATTTTTTTTCTCTTTTTCCTATGAGGAATTTCGGCCACACTTAGTTTTTAGGGCAGAAAATATATTTCAAAATTGTATCCACAATTTTCTATTATCCTCATATTTAAAGAGTAGAAGTCAAACTTCAAAAAGGAATCAAATCTTTATCTCCTCGTTTGAATTTTGGAACAAAAAATCTCTCCACATTATCCATTAGTGGCCGGCCCCATGCTTGAGTTTTATCCCTTGTATGTGGCGCCAATTATGGATAAGGAAGGAAGAGAAAATTATCCTTTATCCTGTAGTCCAATTTTAATTAATATTCAAATTCGAATTTAAGTCAAACTTAAATTAATTTGAATTTTAAATTGAACAACTTATCAAATAAGTTTAAAAGGATAAATTTAAATTATGTTCACAATTCAAATTTAAATTTAAATAATCACATTATTTAAATAATAATTAATTCTCAATTAATTCTTTTCAAGTGTTTAATTTTAGAATTCCGTAATTCTAAAATTCCCATTTTGCCCTCTGTGTCTGGTAGAATTACAAGGACGACGCGGGGACTACTGAACCTAAATCCCAAGCTCCAATAAAATTAATAATTAATTAAACACTTTAATTAAGGAATTAATTCTATTAATTCCAATAGTTACTCCACTATAAACTTGGAATTGCACTCTCGAAATTATAGACATTAATTACTTCTAAACAGTGAAGTGTCCATTTAATATAGTCATTACATATAGATCAATCCTCCATAAATAATTCATAATTAGAGTAAGGTAGAATCCGTTAACCTCTCTAATTATATCTTCATCCTTGAGTACCATTGATTCTCTAATGGATAGTGATTCATAAAACGCATTCATGAACCAGAGCGCTCTTACTAATCCAAGTACCAAATCAACACTCAAGTGAATTATTTATCTACTTCTTTCTCAAGAAGGAATGGATTCCATCTCGTATAATAACATTCCCGGCTACCTATTTCATCATGTCTCCAAAATACAAGGAATAGGATTCAGGGTCTCGGAATCCGTACTGAGTAAATCGAAAGACACAAATCCATAAATAGGAGTTTGTTAAGAACTCGGGATTAAGATCATTCTATATATGACCATCGGTAGACTGAATTAGAATTTCTATACTTAACGGAAATTATTAGAAATTCATATTATGTCTGTGTCCTTATTCCACATTATCTCATTATGCATAATACACTCATTCAATATCACACCATATAACAATGCGGATAACACCGTTCAATTCTAAATTGGAATGACTTGTATTAGTAATGTTCTAATTAAAAATTCTGAACTTTAATTAGATTTATTACGAACATCACTTTTTGATTATTATCCTTAAACATTATCCTCTCGTATACAACACTTATATACAATGTTTAAGGTTACATAAATAATTACGGAATTTTCATTTTATATTCATAAAATATTCATAAATATATGCACATAAAATGATGAATAAACTCTTTTATTAAATAAATAATAAATATCCTATTACATCTCATGCTTCTAGGACATTGTTCCCAACAGATATTGCATGGAGTTTTAGAGTTTTGTCATTCAGACCGAGACGGCTGTTTCACATAGAAGCTTTGAGAGAAAGCATGCAAGACGCAACAAGCTTTAAGTTTCAGATGGGAGACTTCATTTTTCTTGAGGGTTAACCCAAATGAAAGTGTAATGAGATTCAAAAACAAAAGAAAACTTAGTCCGAGATGCATTGGACCTTTCAAGATCTTAGAGATGATTGGTAAGGTTGGGTACAAGCTAGTATTGCCATATTGATTAGCATCAGTGTACAACGAGTTTCATGTAGCGATGTTGAAAAAGTATGTGCCAGAATCATCGCGTTTGTTGCACCAGGAACTAGTTAAGGTGCACAAACCTATTCTATGAAGAGAAATTAGTTCAGATTTTAGCTTGCGAGCAGAAATCCTTAGAAGAACGAGCTCATCTATCTTGTCAAGACACTTCGGCTAAAATCGCTAAGTGAAAGAACCCCACAAGAATAAGTTACGAAATAGTAGGATATCCCTATTTTATCCAAATTTTTGAGGATGAAAATTTTGTAAGGTGGGTAGAATGTAATGAACGAAAAAATCCTAGAATAAAATAATGTGATTTACATATTAAAATCAAGGATTTTCTTAGAAAATATCATGTTTGATTTCGTGAATAAGGGATTAATATTAATATTCTAAAATTCTATAGTAAGTTTTAAGTTAAATTCGATGTTTGTGATCAAATAGTTTGGTTGATAATTCTCACTGCGATTTAAGGAGGAAAGAATTTTAATCCGAAAATGACTTAAGAATTTCAATTATAAGAATTTTCAAGCTCAGTATGATGTTAGCAGTGTACCAAGAAATACTATAACACTCAAGAAATCCTTAATTGCCAATTAGTTAAATCAGAGTTAAGCAAATAGCATTTTGATAAAAAAAAAATGCTATCCGTGTTCGGGAATTGACATTGTTAGTAATTATGTCATTTTTGAGGTAAAATGCAAAAAAGTCAAGTTAAGATGGTAATTAGTCTAAGAAATAATTTTTAGACTTGAACAATCCGATTGTATTACATGATTTAGATTTGAAATCGGTATTAAATTACTCAAAGATAACATCAGACTGTAAGTAGTAGATTAATTTACGTCAGCTAAGCTAATTACCTTCAATTAGTACAAATTTTATCTGTTTAGAGAGAATCTTTGAGGGTAAGTTCAAACACATGATTTGACCTTGATTAGACACTGTACTTAGTGAAATTATTAAGATTCTCTCTCACTCTTTCTCTGTTCTTCTCGTTCGCTCTCTCTCTCCACGCCGGCCACCATCTCCGATAGAGATTCCAGGATCATTTTTTGACACCTACCTCACCATCGTGAAGCTCTCAACGAGCTGAGCACAACGATGTGTACACAACCTCCAATTTGGCTGGTAGCCACTGTACTCACTGAAAAAAGAGCCGAAAATGCCCACTTATTCCTGTCGTGATAACTTCCTCATTTGACCTCTGATTAAGGTGATTCCAGTCCATATGAACTCAGCTTGAAGAGACGAAGAAATCCCAACCAGCAGCATCCCTTGGTTCTTGCTAGAACTGCCCTATTCTCTATTGTGCACTATTCTAGCCTTTGTTGATGACACCGTTGATACCGATGGACTTAGAGGACAACGCAGAGCAAGAAGCAACCCTTAGCCGCCTGAATCCGCTACTGTTTGCGGGAGATCAGAGTTTGCTACAGCCGCCATTGTGATGGAGGGTGGTCCCGATGATCCAACCATTGGATCGTCGTGATTATGGTGTCAAAATGCTCAAAAGGAACTGGGTAACAAAAGCCCTCAATAACTTTTTAGGTTCCATAGCCGGAGAAGTAAGATCAAAGTTGCTAGATTTTTTCAATGTTTTTGAGTTCGATCTGAGTAGTTAGAGGATGAACTTGGTGAAATTGATTCCACCATTGCACTCAGGAGGTTGAAAACTAGTAGGAGCCGAAGCATCATTGTCGTCCGACCACCAGAGCCGCCCCACGCCGCCGCAGATGGCTGACTCTGGTGAGTCTCTATTCTTGAGGTTTCTGAAGTCTGATCAAAGATCTGAGACCATATCCCAACTCATTTTGACGTACAAAATGCGACGATGACCTCCGCTCATGCTAATTCTACTTCGTTGAAAAGTCAACGGGTACAAATGCACGCAGATTAAGGTGAATCGAACAGATTCATTGAAGTTCAGAATTGAATGTCTACTGCTTCAATGATTGTAATGGATCATTCATGGCTTGAGGTTTCTCCCGAAACTAGTTTCAAGGAAGTATGCAGTGCAACACGACTATCGAAGTACTACCGGGATCACTTGGCTCGGAATGGAGGCAAGTACAAAACTCGCCTATAGTTTAAGTAAAATAGTCATTTAAAGCATATGATTTTCACGTAATACCTTAATTATGAGATTCATAAATTATGGTTCTGTTTATGTTAAACATCGTATGTAGTTTTCCAATAAAACTTAACGGTTTTCAAATAAGCGTGTAATCAAAAATCTTAAAAGTTGATACATTAGACATTAAATTTTACGATGTTAAATACCTCAACTCTATTATGAGCCCGTCACATACAGTAAAGTAAAGTTTATTAAAAGTTTAACTTATGGATAATAATTTAATTAATTATTAAATTAATTAATTAAATTATCTTAGACTCCCTATGGCGAATAACTGGAGCAGATAAAACGCTTATCTATTAACTCTTGTTGTTGTACCTGAAGCTCCTTAAGCTCAGTTAGGGCCATCCGATATGGTGCCTTAAAAATTGGTGTTGATCCTATCATCAATTCTATCTCGAAAGAGATCTCTCGCTCTAGGGTTAGTCCTGGTAATTATTCTAGGAAGACTTCCACGTATTGTTTGACTATTGGAATGTCCTCCAGTCTTATCTTCATCTCCTTAGACTTATCCACAAAATTAGCTAGATATCTCATGCATTTGCTAGCCAGAATTCTACTTGTTCTCATTGTGGACACCATCTGCACAAACTGCTTTTGGGTTGTCCCCATGTAGGTGAACTCTCTTTCCGTAGAGGGCTTGAATGTGACCTTCCAGTTTCTGCAATAGATGATGGCGTTGTACTTCCTCAGAAAATCTATTCCCAAAATAACGACGTAATCATTCATACTGATGACTATCAAATTCACGTACAACGTTCTACCATAGATAATTATTGGAACATTTCGTAACCAATAATTAGACAATTACGATCTCCCCAGAGGGTAAGACGGTCCTAAAAGGTTGACTTATTCTATCTTTTGCCCTATCTAGATGCTTTGTAACCTTAGATGAGACAAATGAATGTATTGCTCCAAAATCGAATAAAGCATAAGCATCATGGTTGGTAACACAAAGCTAACCTATCACCACTACAAAAGTTTCAACTGCTGCATATCGCCTAGTGTGGGCATATATGCGAGCTTGGGGTTCCGGAGCTTCTAATCTTCCCTGAGAAATATGGGGTCCATCCATTGTGGCTTGGATTGCATGAAGCTGATTTCTTAGAGCTCTCAGCCGATTCTGAGTCCTCTGTTATTTTGACTTGATTAATTCTGAGGGCTGGAATAACAGTCCCCGGCAAAATGGCCCTCCTTGCCATAGGTGCAATAGCCACTTATCCCAGCAATACATTCTCTCAGATGCTTCCTTCCACACTTAACAGTCCGAGGTAACCATGTGTGGGCATGGGCAAGCTAGATGCTTGAACTTTAGTATTGCATCTACTACTGACCAATTTTCTTGACGGAAGTTATTAAACTCATCCTCCTGGGCTGCCATGTTGTCCAGATTGAAGTATTTCTCATTAAACTCCTTGATAAAATCTTAGCAAGTCATCTCATCGACATCTCTCTTAAGCATGTAAGAGGCACACAGGACCTTCTCTTGGTCATTCAGCCTCATAAGGTTTAGGACCACTTAAACATCTGTTAGCCAATTGTCGGCTTCTATAGGGTCTGTGGAACCATAGAACTCCGATGCTTTCATACGACAGAACCTTTCTAAGATTGAGACCCAATGTTCATCCTCTGTTGGGTCGTAGTTTCATCCTTTAGCTACTATAGGAGCAATCAGTGCAGGTGGTATTTCTTGATCATTCTGTCTGCTAACTGTAAGGGAATCTTCTCGTGTAGGTGGATTTTTGTGGGCTTGCTCCCCTCTAGCTAGTGGTGCCTGATTTTGACGTGCCAATTTTTCACGCAGAGCATTTATCTTTTGTTGTTGTGCTTGTAATAGTTGTCTCATTTCGGCGATCAGAGTTGTCAAGTCGACCTCCGGCTGTCTTCAAACTGCTTAATCTAACAGTCGAACCATGATCCTTTGTAATAAAAAGAACGATTTTACGTAAGTTTTCTATCTTTTCCTGCATGTACAATTACGTGTGATGTATGCGGATTGTAATAATGTTGTAATAAGGATACCTGAAATCTTGTTCATTAAATACATGATTTTATTCAATCATACACTTTTGGCTTATAAATAATATTTTAATCTCAATTAGGCATGAGCTTTTAATCTCGTATAAACTGGATTTCATATAATCATGATCTTTCAATCATCACTGTCGGGAGTGTATTTCACTTCCCGCATCATATACATATCAGCATATTCGTTGTGAGTGGCTACAACTTCCCATAATATATCAGCAAAAATGCATAGTCGGGTTAAGGTGAGAGTGGCTACCACTTCTTATAGTACATAGAGAGTTGAGGTAACGTCTATTGAGAGTGTTTATCACTTCTCATTGTACATCATTACAAAAAGAAACTCGCTTAACGGCGTGATTATAGAAAATCCTTAATTAATTCTGCTTATTAATTATTAGATTTTTCCGGACATCACAATTCTAAAGCTAGTTTTTTCTTCTTTTTTTGTGAGTGATTCAACGTAGGGAGGACCAAGATTTTTTCAAGGAAGAGTCTTCCCAAGTAGATCTTATCACAAGCTAAGGTAAATGTTTCAAAAACCCTAACTTTAAGAGTATTTGAGTGGTTGTGTGGAAATTAGACGTGATTTTTATGTTTTAATGCCTCTAGTTTTATGATTATATGATGCAGAGCTTATGATGAGATGGCTGTGTTTTTATGTTTAAGATCTGATTTTAAAAGGTTAGAAACACGAAAATAAAGTAAAAGACACAAACTTGTGGTAGACTAGGAATAGTCTTGTGGAAAAATGCAATTTTAACTAGTTTAGGTGAGTTTTATGTTTTGACATGAGAAAAGATTGTTATGGCATGAAACTATGAGTTGAGGTCTGGAAAGTTTACGCCAGATCCGAAAACATTTGAAAATGATATGTGGATGAAAATACCTCTAAGCTTAAAAACGTGTAGATTTACAAAGGACATCCTAAATAGAAGAAAAATTAGGCTTAGGTGAAAACTAAGAAGTTATAGATCTAGATGAATAGAGAAGTTTCTTGCTTTGAGTTTTTCTAGATTCTGTCCCAATAAAAAGACTATTCCATCCAGAAGATGCGTTGACCGAACTTTAACAGACGATAAAATGGTCCTTACGATTAGAATTAGCCTTAGGCCCAATTAAGACTTTTTTTCCTTGTGCTAAGATGAGTATATTGGTATAGAGAAGTCAAAACCGCCCCTGGGGGCAAAACTGTCAAAATTCCCATCTGTAGGGTTAAAATTGTAATTTCAATAGAATATGAGAGTCGACCTGTTAGAAGAAGTCCAGAACCTTAGTTGAGCAGTAAGAGACATAGGTAGTCGAGATTAGAACCTTTTGGTCACTTTTAGAGAACTGTTAGGGGCAAAATAATCATTTTCACCGTGAAGGGTAGAATAGTCAAATTGACACGGAGCTCTGAGTTTTAGCTTAAGATCCTTGAGGGTAGAATGATTGGGGTAATGAATACCTTAAGTTTGTAATCTTAGTAAGGGCAAAACTGTAAATTTCCTTAAAAGTAAAACTGTCCATCGGGAACGGGGAATCTCCGATTAGTGTAAGAACACTCGGAAGACCAGAGACGACCACTTGATGGACCTAATAAAGTGAAGAGGGTCATATGGTGCGCAAAGTAACCCATAAGCTAACCATAAAGGAAACCAAATGGACTACTAAGATAGAACCCAATCTGAAAGGCCTAAATAAGAATGAGGTAGCCTCTAGGTAGACATAGAAAAACCTACTGGGTAGTCAGTCAAAGCTTAAGCCCATAAGGCCCAAATCCTATCCTTAGGTATGTTTAAGGATTACGTAAGCCCAAGTAAACTTAGAAAGTAACTCAACAGTAAATCAGGAGCGCACCTACGGGAACTCAGCTTAATTAATTCTCGACGCTCTAAAATAAAGTAATGACAATTATTAGATTAATTAATTGATTATTAATGAATTAAATTAATAAGTTCTAATTAGATAATTAATTAATAAATTAACGATAAGAGATAAGTGAATAACTAGTGAAAAATAATTAACCTATAAGTTGGTTAATAAATTTTAAAAAAAGGGATCGACTACTTATTAAATTAAAATTCATTAGTTAATCCAGAAATTGGAATTGAGTTAGATAGGATAATTAATGGAATTAATTAATTCTAATGAGCATTCATAAGACGAGGTGTCTAAGACTCAAGAGAGATGAGTTAGAGAATTTGACAATGAACTAACTGCCGATTATTGATACTGTTAAATACAGAATTAACAATACTATGAGAGTGGGTTGCTTTGGAAAACGCCGAGTATCAATGCCCAGGTGAGTACAAACCTCACTTACAATATGAATGGTTTTAAAAGACGTTTTGATTATTGCTTGCCTTGGGCGCATCTGTTTTCTATGATTTATGAAAATATATTTATCATGAATGATAATGATGATGTTTAAGTTCGTTGCCACTTCAATTAAGTTATGTTTATGATATTTACGTGACATGATCATTGCCTTCCAATAAGAGCTTGATTTTGACTCATCAGCTTGACTTTTACAGAAGTGCTTGTCAAAGAGCGGCTTTCGCGCATAATATGTCATACAACATCACATATGGGTCAATGTTGAGAATGGCCTCAAGCTTGGCAATGATATGAAAATCTGCTCGTGTGACCAACTTGACTTGAAATCAGATGATGGGCTTCAGATGAGAACTTCACTTTCGCCTCAAATGTGAAGAGAGCATAGCATGGTGATGATGTTAGTGGTGGCAAAAAAGGGTCAGTTGGCTATGTATATGATAGTGCCATTGATGAGCTCAAATCATTAGTCTTATGAGCTTCTTCTTCCTCTAACGACTCTCTTTCATTTTCTTCTTGTAGGAATTCGTCTAATATCCCCTCAAAATATTCTTCAAGCTCCTCTTGGCTCTCCATAACAATGCTCGAAATTTGATCTTCCTAAAACTCATGGTTTTGGATCGACATCTCTTGATTTGGCGAATAGTCGGGGTTTAGCAAATGATTGCCCAACTTGAGCTAGAATACCTTCCAAGGGCACAACTTCTTCTTTAGGCTCCAGTACTTCGAGAGGCTCCAATTTCCTAGAAGGTAATACGTAATCATCATCGTGACATACTATGTTGTTCATCGCACTTTCAATAGGCTCCTCACGCTTTCCTTCAAGAGAGCTCTCCAACTGAGCATCCATGTTACAACTGATTGCGTTACTTGTTTCCATGAATTGCTCAAAAGCCGCCGCAGTCCTCTCGATCACTTGAGCTTGGATGTGGGACTTTGGTTCCGAAAATATTAAATTAGTCTCCCAGTGTTGGTTGTTCATTGACCAATTCCAATGATTCTACTCAGCCATGTCCATCATGAGATAGGCTTCATTAACAGATTGTTTGATAGAACGAGATGGTACCATTTCCTCTCTCTGCCCATTCTCTTCACTTCGTCGCTTAACATTGAGGAAGATTGTTTGATAGTCTTTCAATCTCCACCAATCATAATGTAATGGTTCGAAGTCAAGTTAGACAAAACGTGAAAGGATTTGCTGTTGAAACATCTTGCAATGCCCCACTTACATCCCACGTTATTTTTTTATTTTTCATTTTTTTACCTCACAAAATTAGCTCGGTAGTCAACCGTGTAACTAGCGCCGTTACTACTCAGGGTGCTCCCAGGAAAGATTGGTAGGGTGAGGCCTCCTTAAAAACCAACCTCCTAAGACAAAGCAACGTTTCCAAAAAAGACTGGTAGCACAAGGCTACACTAAACCAAACTCCTTGACAGAACTTCCAAAAATCGTACTTTTCCACGTAATGACACAGTCGTTCCTTTTCGGCTCAAAATCTACTGATCAATCTTGCTCGTAGCACCTTCTCGACAACAACGTCAAAATTTGTTTTAACGCTCAAACGTCACTACAACGACAAAAAGTCGTCGCAAAAACCCGAATGTCGTCGCAAATATATGTTTTAGCGACGACATGTCGTCGCAAATAATTCGTCGCAAAAAATGTTTCGGTGTCGTCGCAAAAAATGTTTTTGCGACGACATAACATGTTTGCGACGACGTGTCGTCGCTGTTACACCGTTGCAAATTCTCGTGATATGATATTTTTTGCGACGACATTTTCAAAGTGTCATCGCAAATAATCACTTTTTTGCGACGACAAATCTAAAAAAGTCGTCGCAAAAAACCCGAATCAATTTTTTTAATAATTTTAAAAAATGGTAATTAATTAATTACTAATAATTTTAATTAAATATTACTATGTTACATACTGAATAGAATTTATTAAGATACATTAAAAATGAAATATAAATTAATAATAAATGCAATAAATCCAAATAAATTTATGAAATATATTATGAATACTGCATGAAGAGCATATATAATGTTTAAAAAAATATAAAAGTCTAAATAAAGTGAGAAATAAAATATTACATATAACAGAACTAATCGTCTAAGTTTGCAGCATCGCCAACAGTTGAATCATCATTAGGACTATCATCATCTAAAGAACACGGAATAACATCTAGGTGAACTGGTTCTGGACGATGAATCATAGGTAATGGGACGTTGGGTTGCAATTTAGCGTACAACTCTATCATTTTCACCTGATTCTCATAAATCTTAAGTTGTTCCCGGTACGATTTGTCTAAACAACGTTGCACACGTGGATCAGGGTGAGCCGATGATGTTGCGTCAGAGAATGAACTAGCAGATGAAGGAGAAGCCCCGGAGTAATGCTTTTGGGGGAGCATCGGACCCACTCCTATCTTTTGTCCTCTACGCATGCCAAGAACTTGCTCCATAACCCCATGCTCGTCAAAGGCGGGTCTACTCGAGCTTGCAGTAGACTGTGTTGTCTGTGTTTGTCTCTGCTCCTCCAGGGTGTTCTACATAATACAAGACATTATAATTATTTGTATGTCTTATAAAACCACTATTTCAGTATTAAAAAATTTAATAATGAGCCTAAAAATACTTACAAAAGTCTGTTCCGCTTGGGGATTAACCCAAGTGGCCCCGCGACGATGCATGTCCGCCCAACTGTCTATGGCAGACATCGGCTCTTGGGTCTCCGTATTGAACTCTCAAATAAATTATATTTGTTAAAATTTTTAAATTCAAACTAAATTTCGGCAGCATAACGACTTATTTTTCATATGATCCAAAAATCCAAACCTGTATGAAAAACAATTTTAAAAGATTTCGGCACACCATAGCTGCAAGATGTGCCACCCAGAACAATCATCACAAACATATAAATACGATAATGAAGTCAAAAAATAAATACTAACCTTCTTATTGCGATGCTGGGAGTACGATACCCGACCATGTAAGCTCGGATACTTCTAGTTGCTACGATTAGTTCTATTCGTCTCTGATATTTTCTGTTTATAATTGACTATAATAAGTAATAGTTACTTGAAATTATGTAAAAGAAATCATCAAGTTCTAACAAATTTATAATTACTTGAAATTTTTCGCCGGAGAACCTCTCGCAGCAACGATCCCAATGAAGTTTATTCCTCATGTTACTTGGGAGACTTTCTCTACCATAATGTTTAAAGTGGCGGTGCAGTGAACTTTTCCAGTCCTTGCAACACTTGGCAGCCTCCCTATCAACAACGGACCTAAGAACACCATTCTTATAGTTGTAGTCCATGTTAAACCAGTCCTTGCAAAACAATTTCACATCGTTAAAACACATTGTTAACTTTAACTAAAACTATACAAATTATTGCAATAAAAAAATACCAGCATTTGGCTTTGAATTGTCCTCTTATCCATGTCACTAACGTCCTTCCAAGCATCGTGGAAGGGCTCGCATATGTCTCTGGTATGAATACCAACAACACTATCAAACCATGCACCATATTGTTGGTTGCCGAATCGAATTCGGCGGCGGAAGCGTGAGCGGAAAGGCAGATCGTGTATGACAAAAATTTTCATAAAACTTTTGAGATACTCTATAGATTATATTAATTTATGCACGAATAAATTAATCGCATTAATTTAAATCATTCAAGGATCAACCGAAAAATACCTAGTAGCCGACTCGGATGATAACTTGAATTTCTTTGACCACGAACAGTCCAAGCTCCAAGCTTTGTGTTTAGAACACCAAAGTCTTCCACGTCAATTCCTTGAATCTATGTAGATGTACGTATGGGCACACGTGAGACAAAATAGGTTTCTTAAACACTGGATTTTCCACAAACACCAGCGCATGCACGATGTGGAATTTTTGGAGAAAAATTTTGCTCTCTGTTTTTCCCTATGAGAAATTCGGCCACCAGAAGGAATTAGGGCTGAAAATTTTTGTTTCAAAAATTATCTCACAATTTTCTATCCTTCTCATATTTAAAGAGTAGAAGTCAAACTTCAAAATAGAATCAAATCCTTATCTCCAATTTTGAATTTCGAACAAAAAATCCCTTCCCCTTATCTTCAAGGTGGCCGGCCACACTCTAGGGTTTTATCCATGTGTGTGGCGCCAATTACAGATAGGGAAGGAAGAGATTTTATCCTTTATCCAGTAGTCCAATTTTAATTCATATTCAAATTCGAATTTAAGTCAAACTTAAATTAATTTGAATTCTAAATTGAACAACTTATCGAACAAGTTTAAATGGATAAATCTAGATATGTTCAAATTCAAATTTAAATAATCTCATTATTTAAATAATAATTAATTCTCAATTAATCATTCTTCGAGTATTTAATTTTAGAATTCTGTATTTCTAAAATTCCCATTTTGCCCTTTGTGTCTGGTAGAATTACAAGGACGACGCGGGGACTAATGGACCTATAATCCCAAGCTCCAATAAAATTAATAATTAATTAAACACTTTAATTAATTAACTAATTCTATTAATTCCAATAGTTACTCCACTATAAACTTGGAATTGCGCTCTCGGAATTATAGACATTAATTACTTCTAAACGGTGAAGTGTCCATTTGATATAGTCATTACATATAGATCAATCCTCCATAAATAATTCATAATTAGAGTCAGGTAGAATCCGTTAACCTCTCTAATTACATCTTTATCCTTGAGTACCATTGATTCTCTAATGGATAATGATTCATAAAACACATTCATGAACCAGAGTGCTCTTACTAATCCAAGTACCGAATCAACACTCAAGAGAATTATTTATCTGCTTCTCTCTCAAGAAGGAATGGATTCCATCTCGTATAATAACATTCCCAGCTACCTATTTCATTATGTCTCCAAAATACAAGGAATAGGATTCAGGGTCTCGGAATCCGTACCGAGTAAATCAAAAGACTTAAATCCATAAGTAGGAGTTTGTAAAGAACTCAGGATTAAGATCATCCCTTATATGACCATCGGTAAACTCAATTAGAATTTCTATGCTTAACGGAAATTATTAGAAATTCATATTGTGTCTGTGTCCATGTTCCACATAATCTCATTATGTGAAATACACTCATTCAATATCTCGCCATATTAACAGTGCGGATAACACCATTCCATTCTAACTGGGAATGACATGTATTTATAACGTTTTAATTAAAGATTCCAAACTTTAATTAAATTCGTTATGAACAATTACTTTTGATTATTATCCTTAAACATTATCCTCTCGTATATAACACTTATATACCATGTTTAAGGTTACATAAATAATCAAGGAATTTTATTTAATATTCATAAAATATTC
This sequence comes from Morus alba, assembly GCA_012066045.3. NCBI lineage: Eukaryota > Viridiplantae > Streptophyta > Magnoliopsida > Rosales > Moraceae > Morus > Morus alba. Next base: position 15,402,421 of record CP050224.2, read on the forward strand.
ATAAGTATATGCACATAAAATGATGAATAAACTATTTTATTAAATAATAATAAATATCCTTTTACATCTCATGCTTTCAGGACACTATTCCCAACACATATTTACCGAGCGCCTTCCAAGTGCCTCCTGCCTCATCAAATTCTACTGTGATTTTTCCGTCTTGAAGGACCTTTTGGGTGATTTCATTACCTTTCGCCCCACCTCGACCTCTACATTGTCGAGGTTCAGGTATTGTAAGCATATGTAAGCATTTTAAATCAACATGTATTACTATACATTTATTTACTATATGATAGAACGGAAAAAAAGTCAGAATAACCTACCAGACTCACAGAATGTGGGGACTCTGTGGGACCGGGAGGAGGCTACGCTCCTCCTGAAGAGCTAGCGTAAGTCGCTACCTGACCAGCCATCAATGCCTGTGAACAAATTCATATTAATGACAATATTTATAAATTCACATAAGATCATAATATTAAAACGAGTGTTGAGAAATATGACAAGAATTACAATAGTTAAACTCTACTCATCGTCGCTGCTACATGGTTGATTGTCCCCATCATCATGTATGTCATCATCGTCTTCAGATTCGATGACTTCCTCCTCAACGTACTCCTCTAAAGTTTTATCGTCCTCGTCATTAATGAAATCATCAACTACGGGAGACTTATCTTTCATAATTGCATCAACATCGGAGGTGACAACATTAGATGATACATCATGTCGATTCAATACAAATGAGTCAATCTCTTGTAGTTCAACTACTAATTCAATATTTGCAGACTCCGTATCCTAGTCCATCATCACGTCATCAATGTCAGTTTCTGGAATGTCCTAAATATGTCGATGTCTAAAGTGTTCTACAACCTTCCACTTTGGACCGTTAAATAAATCGTCTACGTAAAAAACTTGCTCCGCTTGAGATGCAAGTATGAAAGGTTCCTTCTTGTACCACGTGTCTCTAACAAAAACACTTATTCTATTTTTGTATTGTTGAATGCTTCTCTTCCCCGGACGAGTGTCAAACCACAGACATTTAAAAAGCACAACAGAATTGTCGTTCAAGTAGGACAGTTCATAAATATCCTCCAACACTCCATAATACGTTAGGTTATCAGGTCCGCGAACACAAACACCACTATTTTGAGTACTTCGATTCATATCCTGATTGCGTATCAGAAACTTGACACCGTTCACCACACAACCAGGATAACTTCAACATGAGAAGCTTGAACCACTTGAAAGCGAATGAATTTGATCATTCGCTTCAGGGTCATTCTGCTGTCGAATATTGAAAATCTGTAAGGAGACATGAATTCTGTTTAAGACGAAATTTTGTAAAGACTTAACAATGTTAATGCAAATTAATTATAAATGTACCTTATTCTTAAACCATTTTGGAAACTCTTTTGATTGAATTTCATCTAAGGGGGACACGATTGTAGTACTTACTCAATGAACAATTAAGTAACAAAACTGAAAGTAGTACTTACTCAATGAACCGCTGAATTTCTAGACAGCATGTAGTACGTACCACTCAGCTTTCTCTCGCAAATGAGTATCCAAAGTGATGGTGGTCATCTTCCTAATTGGCCGACAGCGAGTTTTGAATACATAAATCTTTTTAACAGATACGATCTTCATCGTCAACCCAATTTCTGGCCAGTCGGTTAAACCGTGTTTCAACCCCAGTTAAATACATTGAACAAAAAGTCAAAGCTTCGTTCACATTGTATGCCTCAGCAATCGAATCCTCAGGACGTGCACGATTCTTGATATATTTCTTTAACGATCCAAGAAAATGTTCAAACGAATGCATCCATCTTAAGTGACCTGGTCCTCCTCGAATGGCTTCTTCAGGCAAGTGTATAACTAAATGTACCATTATGTCAAAAAAGGCAGGAGGAAAAATTGTTTCTAACTTGCATAAAATAAGCACAATATCTTGTTGGGCTTTCTCTAAATCACTTTTTCGCAATGTCCTTGAGCATATTAACTCGAAAAAATTACTTAATTCTATTATTGCATCAACGATCTCTTTCTTCATGAATGGTCGTATTCCTGTTGGCAATAATCGCTGCATTATGATGTGACAGTCATGTGATTTTAGCCTAGTAATTTTATTCTTCCCATCGATCACGTTTTTCTTTAAATTTGAAGCAAATCCATCAGGAAACCTTACTGATTTTAAAAAATCACAAAATTTTTTACCGTCGTCTGGAGATAGTGTATAAGACGCCTGTGGTTTCTGTTGGTAGCCGAATCGAATTCGGCTGCGGACGCGTGGGGGGAGGCGGATCGTGTATAACAAAAATTTTCATAAAACCTTTGAGATACTCTATAGATTATATTAATTTATGCATGAATAAATTAATCATATTAATTTATTTAACAAGAATTCAGTTAGGAAAAAATACCTAGCGCCGATTAGGTCGATAACTTGAATTCTTTGACCATGAACAATCCTTGCTCCAAGCTTTGTGTTTAGAAAACCAAAGTCTTCCACGTCAATTCCTTGATTCCACGTAGACGCGTGTGTGGGCACACTTGAGACAAAAATTGGTTTCAAACACTCGAATTTCCACAAACACCAACGCATGCACGATGTGGAATTTTTGGAGAAATTTTTTTTCTCTCTTTTTCCCTATGAGAAATTTCGGCCACTGTTCATCTTAGGGCTGAAAATACTTCAAAAATTGTCTCCACAATTTTCTATTATCCTCATATTTAAAGAGTAGAAGTCAAACTTCAAAAAGGAATCAAATCTCTATCTCCTCATTTGAATTTTGAACAAAAAATCTCTCCACATTATCTCTAAGTGGCCGGCCACATGCTAGGGTTTTATCTCTTGTGTTTGATGCCAATTATGGATAGGGAAGGAAGAGAAATCATCCTTTATCCTGTAGTCCAATTTTAATTCAAATTCAAATTCGAATTTAAGTCAAACTTAAATTAATTTGAATTCTAAATTGAACAACTTATCAAATAAGTTTAAATGGATAAATCAAGATGTGTTCAAATTCAAATTTAAATAATCACATTATTTAAATAATAATTAATTCTCAATTAATTATTTTCGTGTTTAATTTTAGAATTCCGTAATTCTAAAATTCCCATTTTGCCCTCTGTGTCTGGTAGAATTACAAGGACGACGCGGAGACTAATGGACCTATAATCCCGAGCTCCAATAATATTAATAATTAATTAAAAACTTTAATTAGTTAATTAATTCTATTAATTCCAATGGTTACTCCACTATAAACTTGGAATTGCACTCTCGAAATTATAGACATTAATTACTTCTAAACTGTGAAGTGTCCATTTGATATAGTCATTGTATATAGATCAATCCTCCATAAATAATTCATAATTAGAGCCAGGTAGAATCCGTTAACCTCTCTAATTACTTCTTTATCCTTGAGTACCATTGATTCTCTAATGGATAGTGATTCATAAAACACATTCATGAACCAGAGCACTCTTACTAATCAAAGTACCGAATCAACACTCAAGAGAATTATTTATCTACTTCTTTCTCAAGAAGAAATGGATTTCATCTCGTATAATAACATTCCCGGCTACCTATTTCATCATGTGTCCAAAATACAAGGAATAGGATTCAGGGTCTCTAAATCCGTACCAAGTAAATCAAAAGACACAAATCCATAAATAGGAGTCTGTTAAGAACTCAGGATTAAGATCATTCTATATATGACCATCGGTAGACTCAATTAGAATTTCTATACTTCACGAAAATTATTAGAAATTCATATTGTGTCTGTGTCCTTGTTCCACATAATCTCATTATGCGAAATACACTCATTCAATATCTCACCATATTAACAGTGTGGATAACACCATTCCATTCTAAATGCGAATGACATGTATTAATAATGTTTTAATTAAAGATTCCAAACTTTAATTAAATCCATTATGAACAATGCTTTTTGTTATTATCCTTAAACATTATCCTCTCGTACATAACACTTATATACAATGTTTAAGGTTACATAAATAATCATGGAATTTTCATTGATATTCATAAAATATTCACAAATATATACACATAAAATGATGAATAAACTCTTTTATTAAATAAATAATAAATATCCTATCACATCTTATGCTTCTAGGACACCATTCCCAACAATCTCCCACTTGTCCTAAAGCAAGTAGAATATGTCTTCAATCATAAAACTTTCTAGGTGTCTATGACTGATCTATGCCCGGAACAACTTCCAGATCAGTTAAGAATTTCTAGAGTCAGGTTGCTTTCTTTTGCTGCTTCACAAGCTGCTACACATTAACTATTAATGATAGAATTAGCAATCACACTTTGCCAACAACCTTTCGTATCATGACTCCTTCACCTAGTGTGAACACAGATTTGGATGTTGACTCTCAAAATCCATGCATGACTCATAGTCAAAATCTATGTATCGGGCGAAAGACAACTCTTTCACTAACTAAACTATCTTATAGTTTCTTGTTTTCCTTATACACTTAAGGATACACTACACGGCTACTCAATGATCGAATCTTGAGTTCAACTAACAACGACTGACTACTCCCACTGAATATCATATATTCGGGCTTGTAAAGAATAAGAACATCTTCTTTTCTTTTGTTTGAAACATCTTGGTTTTGATCAAATCCATAAGACTTAATAGCCTCATCAAACCTGATATTCCATGATCTAGAAGTTTACTTCAATCCATAAATGGATCTCTACAGTTTGTAGACTTTCTGCTCTAGGCCTTTCTCTATGTAACCCTTTGGCTTATCGATATAGATGGTTCCCTCAAGATAGCCATTCAGAAAAGCTGTCTTGACATCCATCTGCCATCTCATATTCAAAATATGTTATTATGGCTAAGAGTATTCGGATGGACTTAAGCATGGCCGCCGGTGAGAGAGTTTCCTCACAGTCAACTCCCTCTTTCTAGGTGTAACCCTTAACCACTAGCCTTGCTTTATAAGTCTCTACTTTTCCATTCGCTCATCTTCTTCTCTTGAAGATCCACTTGCATCCAATGGATTTTACCCCTTCAGGTAGATCTACAAATTGCCAGACTGAGTTAGAGTACATGGACTCTATCTCGAGTTTCATAGTTGTTTGCCACTTTTCCTTATCAAAATCATCCATCGCAGCCTTAAAGCTCAACGGATCCTCCTTACCATCACAGCAGTTTGATTTAGGAATCGTGGTCTTATCTCTTGGCGTTCCAACAACTCTTGTCAGTAGTGGTCCAATCTCATTGGAAAGTAACTTTTCAGAACTACTTTGCTTCTGGGCTTGAAAAACTATCATATAACTATCATATAGTCATGCTCCAGAAACGTGGCATTTGTCGATACAAATACCCTTTGATTCTTGTGACTATATAAAATAATCCCTCTTGTCCCCTTTGCATATTTCACAAATATGCATATTTTTGATCTTGGTTCCAACTTCTCAGTCTATTGTTTCATCACATGAGCCGGACTCCTCCATATGCGAATATGCTTCAAAACTAGCTTTTGAGCATTCCACAACTCTAGGGGTGTCTTCGGTACATACTTAGATGGTACTAGATTCAGAATATACATGGTGGTTCTTAGGGCATAACCCCAGAACGAAGTAGGAAGTGAAGAATAACTCAACATTAATCTTATCATGTCGAGCAAAGTCTGATTTCTCCTCTCAGCTACACCATTCTGTTGTGGTGTACCGGGTGCAGTCAATTGGGATACCACACCTTCTTCAATCAAGAAAACCTGAAACTCTTAGCCCAAGTATTCACCTGCTCGATCTAATCGAAGTGTCTTGATTGGTTTATCTAATTGTTTTTCAACTTTTGCTCAGAATTCTCTAAACTTTCTAAAAGTTTCAGATTTCTGTTGCATTAGGTAAATATGATCATATCTCGAATAATCATCAATAAAAGTGATGAAATATTCGTAGCCTCCTTTATCTTGGACGTTTAACGGTCCACATACATCCGAATGTATTAGCTGAAGAGGTTCTGTAGCTCTTTCTCCTTTCGACATGGAAGGCCCATGGTCATTTTGCCTCCCAGACAAGATTCATAGGCTGGAAGCTCACTAACTTTTAGTTCGCGTAAAGGACCATCCTTTACCAGTCTTTAAATCTTGTTTAGGCTAATATGACCAAGTCTAAGATGCCACAGATATGTATTATTTATCATGAGAGATCCTTTGCTTCTTATTCTTAGGTTTGGCAACTTTTGAACATTTCAACATTACGCAGCGAGCCAGGCATCGGTTTAAACGATGTAAACCTTTTTCCAAATATCCAAAACAAATATCGGAACAATTCCAAAAAATGTGGATTAGATTATTATTTGAAGGCAATTGTTTAAATAATTTAGAATTAGAGATCAAATTTCTCTTAGTGCCTGAAGGGAAATAAGCATTGTTCACAACAAGGTATTTTCAAATTGAAGTCTAACTTCTCCCACTGCTTTTGCCAATATCCTCGCGGTATTCCTACTTTTATCGTGCAGTCCCTAACGGAAAGTTCTTTGTAAGAACTATTATTTTGCAAAGTAAACCAAACATGATTAGTTGCTCCCCAATCAACTATCCAGGATGAGGAATCACCCTCTACTAAAGATGTTTTTAGAATTAGTATATCTTATTTACTTTGATTCTATATCTTTGTTTAGGTGGAAACATTTTCCATTTACAAGTTAAAAGCTAAAACTTAATAAAGAGAATAAACATAATTAGTTATTCCCGAATCTACTATCTAGGATAGGGATTAACCCTTTTAACTAAAACATGTTTTTAGAACTAGCAAATCATATTTGCTTGGGTTCCTTTCTTTATTTCAGAAAATAATTTCCTTGTAAGAACTAAGACTTAATAAAGAAAACAAACATGAGTAGCAACTCCCGAATCTACTATTCAGGAATAAGGAATCACCATTTTTACTAAACATGTTTTTAGAACTAGCAAATCATATGTGCTTGAGTTCCTTTCTTTATGTCGGTGGAAATGACTTTCCTTTTTTCTTTTACTCAGGCCCTTACAGTATTTAGCCAAGCCTTTTGACTCATGGATTTCCAGATACAGTATCTGATGACTGCATTATCTCATAAGCTATCTCCATGCCTTCATTCTTCTTGTGAATTATCACGCCCAACCCTAGCTAACAGTTAGCTACAATGGTTTCGTTAGGGACAGGAGGACAATCCTCCATTTGGGACACACTTATATTCATCACATGAATGTAAGTTGTTTATGTTACTTTACCACTTCGCATAGTTTATCTCTAGTCAGTGTTTCAGTTTTGTATAGTGAGATTATAGGATTTGACATATTGCTGGAAATAAATAGAATATTCATCTAATCAATTTATATGCAGCAATATCAAATACATGTGAATTTAGGCACAATTAAATATGATGCATGATGCACATGAAAAATACATAAATCATGTTTTAATTTTAGGTGCCAACGATAATCCAATTTACCACGAATATAGTGTCGCCGTAGGGTAGGTCAAAATATTGCAAATTGAACCGAGACCTTCTCAATTAATAAATATAATCAAAATATCTCATATTTTCAACAACTTTATTATATTTTCATGAGTGTAACCCATCGTTTCAGATTCTACAGACTTAACTCCGGAGTGCCGCCGTACGGTAGGTCAAACCAGAAATGCATCATTGAATCCTATCTCTAGGAAGTCAACCTTGTTATTGACCCAAAAGAACACTTTCTGTAGGGAGTACGGAATCGGTGCCGCCGCGAAGCCCCTTTCGAATCTCACGGTGTTAAACTAACGATGGAGACCAGTGGGTCGTATTGTCTTACAACCCTCTCCCACTCATTATTTTGCAAATATGTATTTTATTTGAAAATCATCTCATGTTTTTCAAGACCCGATAAATAAATAATTTATTTTTCAGACATGTGAAATTCTAAAATTTAACTCTTAAATTCAATTTCACATATAACATTATTTTGCAAAACAATTTTGCAACTTAAATCAATTTAATCATATTAAATCGATTTTAGCGCATGGTTCTTATTTTATTTTATTTTTCTAAAACTCTTTTATAATAAATAAAATAAATAATAATGCGCGCATATGCATGGCATGTTATAAAACATATGAGTAGGCACACTATGTCTATATGGCATGTTATATGCATGGACATATAATATATAATTATCAACATAAAAATAAATATATGCAATCGGCTATTGAGATGGATTTGACCGGGTCCCATGGAAAACATAAATTACAACCAAAATCGAATAAATAAATAATTACAATAATTATTTTCTTTCGTTACATCAACGACTCTTCGATTCTTGAATTCTTCATTCTTTGGCTTCATTCTTTGTCTTCGGGTCGGATTTCACCTTCTTTAGGGTCCAGAACTCTTTCGGGTCCGTCAACACGCATTACGAGGGTTTCAGAAACCCTCGGGCCCATTCGGGGTCCATTTGATCGCATCTGGCCCGATAAACACGCGTCTGGGTGCGCGCGTGCGCGGACTGTTCGCACACTGGGCGCACTCAGTGCGCATACTGGCCACGCGCCTAGGCGCACGCGCGCGGTCTCACCGCGCGCTGGCCATGTACCCTGGGGCGTGCGCTGGCCGTGCTGGCGCGCGCGGGCGCGCTAAGCCTGGGCGCTGGGGCGCTTGGTCACGGCGCTGGGGCGCCACGCTGGGCTTAGGGCGCCAGGGGCGCGCTGGGGAGTTGCCATATAGTGGAGCAGATATGGACGATGTAGGAGGAATTATATGGTGTGCACCTAAGGAATGTCTGCTGGAGAGAAGGTCCAGATACTGTATCTCTGAAGAAGTCTTGAGACTTCCTTTCTCCACCATGAGAGTGGATTAAACATCTCCAGGAGTTGCCATATAGTGGAACCTCCGTTTCTAGGATCATTGAGATGTTCATGAAGCTGCGTGAGTGGACAATTTAAGGCGATCTTCTAGAGAGCTCTTTGGCACTAGAGGTACCAAATGTCATCTCGGGTGATTTCACCTAAAGGACGAAGATGGTAGGTGGCCAGATATGGTTGGTCCATATTATATAGATCCTGTGCCTAAGGGTTTGTGGTCTTAATACAAACTTTGGTTAAATAGTAAAACAGATGAGTTCTAGCATAGTGCTTGATCTGGTGAGGTTGAGCTGTACTATCTAGACCTGGTGGGAAATGATGATCTGGTTTTACAGGAAAACATAGAGGTGTGTGGATATTAGTATTCATGAAGATCAGAGGGAAGGTTTTACAAGGTGTGATGACTTGAACTGGTTTTGGACGGGTTAAGAAGTCAGGGATGCGATTGTGATGACATTTTATATGTTTGACAATAAAGTTATATCTGGCAAACCAATCTTTAAGTCTGAGTAATTACGGGTTAGGTAGAGTTTTGCTTTTAAAATCAATGACCTTAGGAAATGATGAATTATCCATTCGGACCTCAAAATTATATCTTCTAAGATGGAAATCAAATTTCTGAATTCCATACTTTACCGCAAGAATCTCCTTGTAAATAGTGTGATAGTGCTTTTCTGATTCTTTGAATTGGCCACTGGCATATCCACAGTAATACTTGTTGTCCTTATCTTCTTCGATGAGGATTTCCCCCTAGTAGTGATCACTTGCGTCCGTCTGCAGAACTCTTTTCCCCGTGCTTGGAATCTTCAATGGTGGTGGTGACTGTGCTATCTTTTTTAGAGGAATGACAACGACTGTCTATTCTGTCCCCCACTGAGAGGGATTCTTTTTCAACATTTTTACCAACTGACTGGTCTATTCAGTCACGCGTGGAATAAAGTCTCTGAGATAATTGACTATCCCTAAGAACTGTTAAACTTGCTTGACAGTGAGGTTCTTATCTGGAAACGTCAATAATTCTTAAGCTATATGTGGGACAGGTTGAAACTTTCCTTGGGATATCTACATCCCTAGGAATTCCACTTGGCTTTGTCCTATCTGGTTTTTCTTTTCTGAGAGCATGATACCATACTGATCCACGATTTGATGGAACTAGGCCAGTAAGACTTTATGGTCTTCTTCTTTTGAGAACAGAAGGATATCATCTATGAAGATCAAGGCACTGTACAAAATGGGCTCAAAGATTTGGGCCATCGTTTGCTGGAATAGTGACGGGGCCTTCTTGAGTCCAAATGGCAGGACATGCCATTGGTACTATGTATCTGGAATGCAGAAGGCTGTCTTAGGCTTGTCTTTTGGGTCAATTCCCAATTGCTAGAATGCTCATTTGAGATCAAGCTTTAAGAAGACTCGAGCTTCTTTTAAGTGAGTGAACAGGGAGCTGGCTCTAGGAATACTTGTCATGAGCCTTTTTTTTCCACGGACCTGTTCTGATCTCTTCTCTACATAGAAGGCATGACCTTGGGCTAAGGCCAGATTTGATGGAGTCATTCCTGGATGAGTGGCCTTGGTTGGATTAATGTCTTTGTTCTTCTTGAAGGGCAGCTAGATGAAGAACCTCTAATTTTTCCTTAAAGGGCTGGGATGTTGAAACTGATCATGGCTATCAGCACAACATTTTAGAAGCTTATCTTTGATTTCTTCATAACCAGTCGGAGCTTCCATGATTGAAATCATTTTTGGAATGATAGAGTAAGGCTTGAATTGCCTCTTATACTTTAATCTTGTAGGTAGGATTTGAAGTCTTTTTGCTTGGCAGTATACATCCATTCCAATGAGTAGATCCTTGTTTGGTAATGAGCTTCCAAGGATTCTTGTCCATATGATACATCCAGGAAAGAACTTGATTCCAATCTTATGTTGGTAATCAGTTCTGTTTTGAACACTTGATCATCTGCAGCTTTGAGGTACTCGATGTGTGGAGTCCAGAATTCTCGTGGGAGAACTTTTGGATTCATCATCGTTCTTCTTGCACCAGTATCCATGTAGGCGATCAAGTTTACTGGATTATCATATTTGGAAGTTAGGACCTGGACTTCGACATTTGGTAGAGGAGGAGTTGGAATAGTTATGGAACGTTGTTCCATATTATAGACTGGGATGTGATAGTCTATGTCTTCTTACACATTATCTTTAGAGCCGGGATCATCATAATCTGAATCTAGAATAGCAAAGACTGTATCCATCTCTAGATCATCTTGCTCAGAGAATAGTGATTCCAGATCAGCATCTTCATCATCCCGATATGTCGAGCTGGCTTGCAACTGTTGGATGATTCTTGCTGACTTGGCAGACTTCTTAGGACAATTCTTTGTGTAATGTCCTTTTCCTCCACAATTGAAACATTGGTCTGACTAAGGGCTGCCATGTCTTTTCCTTATGAAGAACCGGAACTTCTTCCTTTTTTCCCTATCGGACTTTTTTGGCTTATGAGATCGCTTTGAGGAATTGTCGTGAAATCTCTTTGAAGGGCTATAGGAGCACTTATTATCCTTGCATTTGATATGCAAATAAGGCTTCTTGCATGCCTTTTTGAACTTGTTTCTTTCTTTCATCATGGAAGAGAACAATTCTTGAGTCTCATAGAGCTTGTTAAGGGCTGCTAATGCCTATTGGTGAATTTCTCCAATGGATATGTCCTTTATTTCTCTCTTTGTAGCAAGGAGGGATCTTTGAAGTTCTAGATGTAATTCCTGTGGTAGTGATGACAGGTACACTTGTCGGAGGATAGGATCATTGAATCCATTCAGCATATAGTACCGCCGTGACATCCTTTGATAATGAAACTGGATGTCCTTTTTCTTTAAGGAACAACACTTCATTTCAAAGTACTCTTGACACAACTGCTTGTCAATGAGGTTGTAGTCTCCGATGAACTCTTGGTATATTAGTCCAAGTATTCTTGCTACAGTGTCTGCTTTGATGAATTGGAGTTGCCTATATCCTCTAAGGCTTTGAAACCAATCTCTGAGAGTTCTTGTGAATCTGGAGGCAAACTCTCTGAGGATATTTTGGAATTCTACTCCAGGCTTTGTCATCTGTAGGTCAATCCATGCTTTGAATTTATTTATTTTTTCTCTCCATTGGTCTAGAGAGACATTATCAAAGGTGAACCAAGGACCAGCTGTTGGCTTGGAGAATGTACCCTCTGATTGCCATTGAGCGTCAGATAGTTCTTTAATTACGGGGGATGTTCCCCTTTTTTTCTCTCGATTCTCCCATCTTTGTATAGGTCTGTGATCATTAGACCCTGTGGAGGTAGCCATCAGTAATTGTGTGATGTCCATGGTATCTTCTGCTTCTTCAAACTCCTTCGAGCTTGTTCTATTTCAGACAAGCTTTCTAAGAACTTAGATGGTTCTGGTTCTGATTTAGAAGCTGAAGTTGGTTCTGGGAACACTTCAGGTTTAGAGGAGAGTGCCATACAGGCAGGAGGGTATTCCAGGGTTTTCTTTCTTTCTTCTGTTGTAGGCTTAGCCTTCTGTTGGATAGGTTCATCTTCTTCAGAGGAGATACTCATTTTGGTATTCTTTGATTTTGAAGAAGTTCGCCTTGTTGGTGCAGTTGGCTTTGAAGTAGACGGCTTTGACCATATTGGATCTTTGAAGATCTCATGGGTCATTTTGAAGACCTTTGAATAATCAGGTTGAGAGGAATATGAGTATGATGGGACAGAGAAGGACCGAATGGAGGAAGTGGATAAGAAGGAGGATCAAACATCCTTCTTTCTATTCGTTCCAAGTCATCATCGATCTGCTTGAGTTTAGCTTTCAGTTTTTGGATCTCTGCTTCTTTTCTATCGAATTCTGGACCAAAGTAACTCTGATTAATGAGGCTTCTTAGGTCAGAATCTAAGCGTTTGATCCTTGGCTGGAGATTCTCATATATCTTTCGCACATCCTCACTGAGGCTATCAAGCTTCTTGTCAGCAAGGCTAGCCGGGATATGACTTTGTCAACCTTAGTCTCGATCTTCTGCAAGACTTGGTTCTGTACTTTGGCATTTTGAGTCCGCAGTTTAGAACTTCTTCTACCTGAGTTGGAGGCTTTGTTCTCCCGTCTGGTTGCATCTCTATTGGCTGCACATATGGTTTGGAGACTACCTTGGTTGTCTGGTCTACATGTTTCTCAAGAGCTGGGAAATCTTGATCATATGATGAGAACATCATGCATGGTGTAGTTTTTGGAGTGGATGAATTCTCAGGGCTTTTCTTGAAAACCCAGGGACTATCTGGATCATCTGGATGATATTGTCTTCTTCTCGTCTGAGACTGAGGTGTGCAAATACCTTTCTTCTTTCTCCTTCTGTTACTCAGACGATCATCTTCCCTATCTTCAAGGTCCATCTAGCAGTCACAGTCTGGATCACACATGGAGGGATCAGTATCCCACAGGAAGTGACTGTTGATCTTATTAGCAAAGATCTTAGACCCATCCGTTGCAAAGTAAGCAACATGGATTTCTTCTTCTGTGGTGACTGGTCTAATCATCATGGATGAAGTTGTGCTGGAACTTTCGTCATGGATTTTAAAGACAGTCTTTACCTGTCCATCTTCAAACCGGATGAAAGTTGGATCAGTTGTATGGATGGGCTTATGGTTCTGGTGTAGTTTTTCATAGTTGGTGAACCATTCTAGAGGCATGAGCTTTGTGATCTCATCTCGAGAGAGTTGCTTGGGGATCTACACAATGATTGGGATCTCATTTTCTCTTTCTACTGTGATAAGCAGAGTGTCTAGAGTATGGCCTGGGATAGGGAGATCAAGTGCATGATTTTGCAATCTGGACTTGCTCTGCACCAGTGCTTTGGAGTTGGACTTTGAGGCACGTGGACAAGTGTGCGTCTTTCAATGGAATATTGAAGTTTGGAAAAAAAGTTAATAGGACACTACTAGCATGGAGTGTGGAAAGTGTGGTTCCTATTACTGCATGTTTGTATCTAGTGTATCTAGTATTCAGGAGTGCTAGACGAACAGTGATAGGTAAACTTTTTCTGCCATGGAGGGTTAGGACGAGTCTTATCGCCCCAAAATGGAGGTGCGTATGGCCTTCAGCAAGCCATTGGGTGATAAGTTCTTTTGGGATCTCAAGATCAATATATTGTTCTTAAGAGGTGCTGGGGACAAGACTTTTATCGAGCCTAGAGGACTGGACATATTCTTTGACAGTGGGTCTGGTATTAGAGATGAGTTGTCGAATAGTACGCCGATGTCTCTTGAAGACGTTGTACGGACTTAACTGAGGAGGGACAAACTCTTCTACTATAGCGGTTTTAGGAATATAAGAGTATTCTACTAGGTTTTCTATTTCAGAGGAAAAAGATCTTTTACAGGAACTAGGAATAGTAATTGACGAGGATAATCTGGCTGGTTCTAAGGACTAGGTAGGTTTCTGGGTAAGAGTATCCATGGTGTGTGGGGGTTTCCCCTCTTACTCTTCTTCCTTCCTATTCCCTTATATCACAATTTTCTCCCTCTTCACAGGACTCCCCCTTCTCCCTTTAAAGCAGCAAACTACCAGTGAAAATCTCAAAAGAGACTTTGATACCATGATAAATGGTCTTAGATAGAACTCATCTGTAAAAGTTAGCTAAAGATGAGAGGGCGCCCAATCCACATTATAAATATACTAAAGGGGAGTGAGGGTTTACTGTTCACGCAGGCACAAAACACTGTTCATTCTACAGTGAAATTACGATTCTGCCCTTATGTCCCTGCTGTTCTTTTTTTCTGTGTGGGGGTTTTTTTGTCTTTTCCGTGCCTAAAGCGTTTCTGTTTTGGTGTGTAATTTAATTTGATTTTACGGTTTTGCCCCTGGTTTTTTTCTTCTTTTGCACTTTTCCCTTGAAGGTTTTTTGGTAATTACCCTTTAGAGGGCTGCTATCCTCGGTTTGCTTGCAATTCCGGATGCCCTAAATTGTTTTCTTTCTTTTGTTTTGTCTTCTCGCCGCCTCCTTCATTCGGTTTCTCTCTCATTGGAGAAACCCTAAATTATTTTGCCTCTTTTCTTTGTTTTTTTTCTCCGCCTCCTTCACCTGATCCATTTTTGTTCCCTTTATTTTTGGTAATTACCTTTTAGAGGGTTGCTTTCGTCGGTTTGCTTGTAACTCCAGATGCCCTAAATTGTTTTTTTTCTTTCATTTTCTCTTCTCGCCGCCTCCTTCATTCGGTTTCTCTCTCATTGGAGAAACCCTAAATTATTTTGCTTTTTTCCTTTGTTCTTTCTCTCCGCCTCCTTCACCTGTTCCATTTTTGTTCCCTTTATTTTTCTTTGGTGAGTATTTTGGGTTTTTTAATTAATGGATTGATGTTTGCCTCTTTCATTTGTCCTTTTTCTTGGCCTCCCTCATCTGCGTTGTGCCTCTGCTTCCTTCACTATTGTTCGGCCATCTGCTGTTTGCCTCTGTCTCCCTCATTGTTGTTCGATCACTATTGTAAGTTTTTTCCTTCATGACTTCAAAGTTTTGTCGGTTTTTTTTCCCCTTCTTTGATTTGTTGGAGCATTTTTAGTTTTAGATTTGATTTGATTTTTTTCCCTTTTTTTGTGCGTGGTTATTTTGTGGATTTTGTTTAATTTCCCTCTGTTATTGTTTTGCATGATTATTCTGTGCTTTGCAATTTCTAACTAAATGGTTTATTTAGGTTTTGGAAAATTCATTTCTAATGTTTTCTTCTTTTTCGGGGGTTTTCATTTCCTGATTTTTTTTTATTGTGTTTATTTATTCTTTTAGTTTGATTTTTTCCTGTCGTTTTAGTGAATAATGTGTTGATTTATTTATGTTTTGGTGCAGGTATTTTCAATATTGATTTGCTGAGATTGCATCTTCAATCTTCCGTTTCCTATTGTATTCCATCTCATTTTCTATGTTTTTTCCGTTGTTTGTCTTCGGGCCTAAACTGCTTAAATTTTTCACTGTTTGGCAAAAGTATGTGCAATTTCTGATTGGATAGCATATATATGTTTATGAAAGATATATTTTTTTTTCTTTCTTTTTCTTCTTCTTCTTCTTTTCTTCTTCTTCTTCTCTTTACACAAAGTTCTATATGTCGGTGTTTCTATATTGTCTTTACTTGATCTTCATGATAGAGATTGTTAGGTGAATGGTTACGTGTTGTCTTTGTCTAATTTTCATTTTTTTTACTGAACTGATTTTATCTTCTAACGTGTTCTGTTGTTATAGGTTCCACGTTTGATCTCCCTTCTCTATGTAATGGTCTGTTGTATCCTTGGGTGATTTCTAATATCTCTGGTATTTATTTCTCCTGCCACGTGGATGAATTATATTAATCTTGCTGTACAGCTATTAAGTCAATCAGTGATCTTTTTTTTATTTGTTTTGCCACGTTCATGAGTTATATTAATATTGCTGGACAGTTATTAAATGAATTACTGATTTGTTCAGCCACGTTGATGAGTTATATAAATATTGTTGTACAAGTATTAAATGAATTACTGATTTTTTTTTCTCTTTCTTTCTCTTCTCCTTTCTTTCTTTCTTTTTTTTTTTCTCTGTTTTTTGTTTCTTATTTGTTCTTCAACGTGCATAAGTTATATTTATTTTCCTGCACAGGTATTAAATGAATTGCTGATTTTTTTATCTTTCTTCCCCTTTTTTTCCCCCTTATCCTCCGTAATGTATTAATTTTATTGTTTTGTTAGAAAATTTTAGCTTCAACCGACTTTACTGTCTTACATGTCCTGTAGTCATAGGTTATTTATTGATCTGCCGTTCTCTATTTAAACATATTATTGAATATGAATGTAATATGTATATTCTTGTTTCTTTCTCTTTCATTTGCCCTCTTTACTCTCCTATTTCATCTAACATCATTTACTGCTGTATTACACTGTCCATCACTCACCACTTTATCTCATTTACTCCCTTATTCATCATTTACTGCCCTGTTTATTTGTCTCTGTGCCTTTTTACTCTTTCTGCTTATAATCGGTTGGCTGATATTTCAGAATTGAGACAAGACTGTCCCAGGTATTATTTATAAACCCTATTCATAACTCTTTAATTTCTTGATACTGATTAAATATATTGCTTTCCTCTGGTGGCATTAATTTTTGTCCTTTGTATTTTATTAGCTATGTTTACTTCGCTTTGTATTTCCTTACTCTATAATGCTGATATGTTTACCCTTTTTTCATTTGTTTCTAACAAACTTATATATATATATATATTTATATATATACACATTTATCCTACATATTCTACTCCTGGTATGTTTTTTTTGGTGGCGATGATGAGTATAATTAATATTTATATATTGAGTTCTACGTAATTTGTTCAAAGATTGCTGTGAATATCTATTTACTACCTCTGTTTTTCGACTACTGAGTCTTGGTTTTTTCATTTTGCTCTTATCATTTGGAAAAAAAAGGGTTTTATACTATCCATTTTTTTTTTTTTTTGCCTTTTGGCTATTTCATTCAGCACCTTTTTGTACGTGTAATACCTTTCTTTTCCTGTTTCTCACCTTCGACTTTCTTATTCCATTCTTATCATTTTATACAAAAAAACCTCCCTACAGAGAGGAAAAAAAAAAGTAAAACATAGGCTTTATTATTTCACTCTTTTCTCCTTATTATATTCATCACGTTTTTATTCCTCTATTTCCTATTGCTTACTATCTCTTTTTTTTTTTACTCTTCCTATTTTATTTCATCATATAATCTATATTATACTATGCTTCTTACATTGTTTTCTCCTCCTTTTGGGTTTTGTATTTAATTCACGTGGTAGTCTTTGAACAATTTCATATCTTACTCAAGTTATCTATTTTGTATCACATCAAAATTATAATCTGTGTGATGATATAATGTGTTACCCTTTTTGCAACCTCCCCCTTTGTGTAGTCTGCTTTAGTAGGAAGCCATAATGTATTTGTCACACATTCTTTGAAAAAGATTAAATACCGAGCCACCATTTTTATTCATTATATTTTTCTTTCATCGAACATTATTGTTGATATTTCATGCTTATATACACGGCTTTACTCAAAATCTGAGTGTTTCACCTATTAGCATCAATCTCTGCCCATAATTTTATTATGCCTATATCTGTTAGTTTTTTAAATTTATTTCCTCTCCTATTTACTCATTCATTTGTTTACTTGATTATTTGTGTCTTCTAAGGTCTATTATCGCACATTCTCCTATTCTGTTGCCTTTATATTGGTCATTGCTCTTGACCTTCAGTTCGTTCACATTCCAAATTTAACGTACGATTTACAGGACTTGAGGTATTTCCGACATCTTTTATCCTCATTCATTTTATTGCATTGTTTTATTTACTATTTTCTACTGTTTTGTTTTGTTTAAATTCGACCATCTTTGTTTATTACACTGAATATTATATTGCTCCTTTATTTTTTTTTTTTTTTTTTTTTTTTTTTTCCTTCTTTTTTTTCCTTTGCCTTTTTTTTTCGTGTAAATTTTATCCCTGTTATTCAGATTTAATTTTTGCCTCATCTATAGCAGAAGACAATCGTAATGTAAGACATTGAAGACATTGAAGACAACTAATGATTTATGTAGATTCATTTATCTGTTTAGTGTTTACCCATAAATTTAGTTTATTTGGTGTTAATATTTAATTAATTTTTTTTCCACTCAACAATATCAAATGTTGTAAATTTATTGCTCTCTATCTTTCTAAGTATTTTTATTTATTTACAAATGTTGTGATCATCAACTAGAGTGATTCAAAAGACAAAGGGACTTAAAAATCCTTTACCATAAACAGGGGATAATGAAAAAAAGGACAAAACCATCTTACAGTTATAAACTAAAATGATAGAAAGGTAAAGACTTAAAAAATTTTCACCATAAACGAGAGAACAAAAAAAAAAAGATTGATCTTCATGTACTGGGAGAAAAGAAGGAAAAAAAAAAAAAACGGACTCATCTTCGCAGAAAAAAAAAAAGATTCATCTTCCGAGAAAAAAAAAACCGAGCAAGAAAGGCATGTCTACCTTGCAAATCTAAGGACAACAAAACATAAAAATCTCCACAATAAACGGAAGAACAAAAAAAAGACAAAATCATCTTAATACTATCTTCGTAGAAAAAAAAAAGGATTCATCTTCCTAGAAAAAAAAAAAAACCGAGCAAGAAAGGCATCTCTGCCTTGCAAATCTAAGGACAACAAAACTTAAAAAATCTCCACCATAAATGGAAGAACAAAAAAAAGACAAAATCATCCTAATTCTATACAAATTACGTTATTGAAAAAGTCTATATTTCAAGAATAAAAACGACTGTACATAAATCTAAATAATTATTTACATAAGATGACAATTTTCTATTAAAATTTGCTATGCAATGACAATAAATAAAAGTTAAGGACAATTTTTGAATAAAATAAGATTATATCTAAATAGTGAAATTTTTACTCGTAGACAACTATATGTTGTTTTATCAAGAGCTACAACTCCAAAAGGATTACATATACTAATTCCTGATTCAATTAATAAATATATAAATTATATAAAAAATATTGTTTACAAAGAAATTCTACATAGTATCAAATAGAAAAATAAAACACCATATAAAATTACAACTTACATTTAACTTACATTTAGATTTAATTGTGGCCTTGATCATCATGCATTACAATTACATTTAATTTCTTTCTTCACCTATAACTTAAGAAATTAAAAACTATCAACTACTTATATAGATTTATTTATTTATTTACTATTTATTAATAAATCTATCTTATTTAGTATTAAAATTTGATTAATTTATTTCCCACTAAATAACACCTAATGTTGTAAGTTTATTATTTTCTATCTTTGTAAATATGTTTACATAATCTATTTTACTTAAAAAACATACAAATATACATATGTGTTTATTACCTTATATATCATTTGTTTATTAATTCAATCAATAAATTACTTATACTTTATTAATTAATTTTGCCTATAATTAGCATTAATCCTATCATAAACTTAGCATTATCAATATTATTATTTTAATACTGTTGATATTACTAGATTATTTTCCTCTCAATAAATTCATAACTAAAATAATAAAATATCACAAATATTATTACAAATTCTATTTTATTAATTCATTTTTGTCCATAATTATTATTGTCATAGAATTAAAATTGTTAATAGTATTGTTTTAATACTATTGATATTACTATATTATTTTTCTCCCTATAAATCATAATTAAAATAACAAAATATGATAAATGCTATTATAAAAAAATAATTTGCTTAATTTCCTATAAATAATCTTACAATAAAAATATTAATTACATATAAATTATTTACATAAACGTATTTTATTCTTTTTTCTAATCAAACTAATTTTCTATTGTAGAAACAAATGGACAAGAGAAAAACTCAACAAAAAACAACACAATCAAACAAACGTATGCGCTGTATCATTTCTAAGATGAATCAAAATTATTCCAACATAAGCGAGCAAAATTCAAATGAAATAAATCAAATGGCTGCACCTTTGCGGGCAAGAGCTTCTCAACTCAATCTTCGGACAACACAATTTACACAGTCTCAAGACGAGATTTTTGAATCATTCATGCCATCAACATCTGAAAATCACGATAGAGAATGTAATTCTCTCATCCATTCTAACTATTCTTTTTTAAAAATTAGAAAAAAAAATTCATACAATGACAATACTAATTTTTTACATATTGTTGTTATTTTCTTTAAACTTTTTTTTATAGGCACTGCTAATCTCTACATCGATCTAGGAGACTGTTCCTATATATGTCAACATTGTAGCGCTCTCTTTTGGGTAACGAACAAATTAGCAGTAGCACTATTCCTAAATACAATCTTTGCTGCAAAGATGGAAAAATAACCTTGGCCTTAATTAAAAAAACACCTCGAACACTTGCTACACTACTTAATTATCATGGAGGATTAATTAGCACACATTTCCGAAGAAACATTCGAACATATAACTCTATGTTTGCATTTACATCATTTGGTGCTAATATAGACACAAGTACACAAAATTCAAGTGGCCCAAATATTTTTAAAATAAGTGGGCAAGTACATCATCTTATAGGGTCTCTACTACCAATTAATAATAATCCTCCAAAATTTGCACAACTCTATATATATGACACACAAAATGAAGTCCAAAACCGGATAGCATCATTCTCATTTGTTAATGAATCCAAAAACATAGTACAATTTATAGTTGAAAATCTTATCAGAATGCTTGATAAAACAAATAAATTAGTTAAAATTTTTCGAATGATAAAGGATAGATATCAACAAGATGACATACCATCTATGAAACTAAGACTTATAAGCCAAAGAAATACAGATAGTAACCAATATGACTTACCCACATCAAACGATATAGGTGCATTAATAGTTGGAGACATTGGTGAATATGAACAAGGAAGAGACATTATTATCCAAGATAGAACAAATAGTTTGCAAAGAATTACAAAACTACACCCATGTTATATGTCCCTTCAATATCCTTTATTATTTCCATATGGAGAAGATGGTTATACAATAAACTTAAAATATAATATAAATAACTTAAGTAATAAATATATAAGAAAAAAAATCTCTATGCGAGAATTCTATTGTTATCAATTACAAGAACGTACAATTCAAGGCAGTACACTTTTTCGAGGGGGCAGATTATTTCAACAATATGTAGTTGATGCATATGCTTATGTAGAAGAAGATCGATTAGATTATATTCGAAAAAATCAAAAAAATTTGTGATCCGAAATTTATCAAGGAATTCAAGACGCTATTACAAGAGGAGATACAAATGCACAAGCAATAGGAAAAAGAATTATCCTTCCCTCAAGCCATACTGGAAGCCCTAGATATATTATTCAAAATTATCAAGATGCAATGGCAATTTGCAGACGCTATGGAAACCCTGATTTATTTATAACATTTACATGTAATCCAAAATGGCCTGAAATTACTAGAGCCTAGCAAAAAATACGGACAAAAACACGAAAATAGACCCGGATATTATCACTAGAATTTTCAAAATGAAATTAGATAGTCTTTTATCCATTATAAAAAAAAAAAAAAAATATTCGGAGTGATTATAGCAAAGGTTAGTCTTCTTCTCCTAAAACTTTTTTTTGTTTCCCAATAAGAAAAAAAAATAACTTTTTTTTTTTCAACACTACAAAAAAAAAAAAAAATATGATAAAATATATTTTTTTCATATTGCAGATTTATATGTTGTTGAATTTCAAAAATGAGGACTACCACATTCTCATTTCCTCTTTTTGGCTCCATCATGATGACAAACTACGTGAACCATCACAAATAGACAAATTTATTTCTGCAGAAATACCTAATCCTCATAATAATTTACTAGAATACAATATTATAACCGAATTTATGATGCATGGACCATGTGGCATAGCTAAGACAAATTCTCCATGTATGAAAAATTCAGAATGTTCAAAAAAATTTCCTAAAAAATTTAATAATGAAATAACAATTGACGAAAATGGATTTGTTAATTATAAACGACGAAACACATCCTTCTATGTTGAAAAACAAGGCATTAAATTAGATAATAGATATGTAGTTCCATACAATAAAAGTTTAAGCCTAAAATTTCATGCTCATATTAATGTAGAACTATGTTCGCAATCCATGCTTATAAAATATTTATTTAAATATTTGACAAAAGGACCAGATAGAATAAGAGCAGTAATAGAAGATAACATACATACAAAAATAACTGGAGAAACCAATTATCAAGAAATAGATGAAATAAAAAACTATATTAATTGCAGATATATAAAACCATATGAAGCAATCTAGAGACTATTTGAATTTTCAATACACCATAGAAATCCAGCTGTCCAAAGATTATCAATACATTTACCAAAAATGCAAAACATAACATTCGATTCAAATCAACGTCTAAATAACATAATAAGACAACCAGGTATTGATAAAACAACTCTTACTGAATGGATGGAAACAAACAAAGGTGATATTAACGCAAGAGAATTAACTTACATAGAATTTCCAATTAAATATGTTTGGAATAATAAATATAAATATTGGTCTCCAAGACAAATGGGACATACAATTGGACGAACTTTTCATGTCCATCCAAGCTCTGGAGAATTATATTATCTTAAATTATTATTAAATCACCAAAAAGGCGCAACAAGTTACGAAGCTCTTCGAACAGTTAATGACATAATATATCCAACAAATCAAACAGCGTGCTATGCACTAGGCCTATTAGGAGATGATCGAGAATGGGATGAATCTATACAAGAAGCTTCATTTTGGTCGACAGCAATTCAGCTACGACAATTATTTATCATAATTTTACTATTTTGCAATGTAAATAACCCAATAAAATTCCTTGAAAAACATTGGAAACTTATGACAGATGATATATTATACAAAATTAAAACTTTATTTAACAACCCTAATTTTCAAGTACCTGAAACATAATTATACAATTTTGTACTATATGAACTAGAAAAAATATTAAATTCAAATTCATCAACCTTAAGAGAAGAACTTAATTGATGATTTAAACTTACCTCTTCCAACTGGATCATTAATTGATGATTTAAATAATAAATTCTTAAGAGAAGAACTTAATTATGATATACACAAATTAAAAGAAGAAAACATTAAATTAGTAAATAATTTAAATAATGAACAAATATTTATTTATCAACAAATTTTACAATCACTCCATGAAAAAAAGAATAATCTTTTTTTTATATATGGTCATGGCGGAACCGGAAAAACATATTTAAGGAATGCAATAATCACAAAAATTAGATCAAATAATGGAATAATTTTAGCTATCGCATCTTCTGGAATAGCATCATTATTATTGCCTAAAGGAAGAACAGCTCACTCTAGATTTCGAATACCATTGTCAATAGATAAATTTTCTACCTGCCATATTAAAAAAGGAACTCAATTAGCAAAATTAATTGATAAAACATCACTTATATTATGGGATGAAGCACCTATGACTAATAAATATTGCTTTGAAGCATTAGATAAAACACTTCAAGATTTAAGAAATAACTTTGAACAACCATTTGGTGGCATGACAATTGTCTTAGGAGGTGACTTCCGACAAATTTTACCAGTTATTCCTACAGGAACAAAGGAAGATATAATCAATGCAACTATAAATAACTCTTATTTATGGCCATATTTCAAAATTTTAAAATTGACAGAAAACATGAGATTGAAACAATACAATCGTACAGAAGAAGAAAAAAATGAAATTGTAACATTTTTGAAATGGATATTAAATGTTGGAGATGGTATTGCTGAAGGAATAAAAGATTTAGAAAATGAAGATGCTACATGGGTAAAAATACCAAAAAAATACATACTACATTATGAATCAAATCCAATTGAAAAAATTTCAACTTTAATATATAATAATTTAAACATTTACTATAACAATATTGAATACTTAAAAGAACGAGCAATAATAACACCAACAAATAAAACAACAGATGAAATTAATAATTACATATTATCCTTAATTCCTGAACAAGAAAAATGTTATTATAGTTATGACACTATTGCATCCTCATCCGAAAACACAGACGAACTTAACCTTTTATATCCTCAAGAATTTTTGCACACTCTTAATTTTAATGGAATACCACCACATGAATTAAAACTTAAATTAGGAACACCTATAATGTTATTACGAAATCTAAATCAATCAAATGGATTATGCAATGGAACAAGACTTATTATTACCCAATTAACAAATAAAATTATAGAAGGACAAATCATAAACTCAAGCAACATTAATGAAAAAGTCTATATCCCAAGAATAGAAATGACTGTACATGAATCTAAATGGGCATTTACACTAAAAAGACGACAGTTTCCTATTAAAATTTGCTATGCAATGACAATAAATAAAAGTCAAGGACAATCATTGAATAAAATAGGATTATATTTAGATAGTGAAATTTTTACTCATGGACAACTATATGTTGCTTTATCAAGAGCTACAACTCCAAAGGGATTACATATACTAATTCATGATTCAATTAATAAATATACAAATTATATAAAAAATATTGTTTACAAAGAAATTCTAAATAGTATCAAATAAAAAAATAAAACACCATGTAAAAATATAAATATTCTAATAAATTAAATATTAGATCCATAATTTTTTCTTATAATCGAAATTATTTATCATTAATCTATCAAAAATATATCAACTAAACCTTCCTATTTTTATACACTAAAAGAATTATCTTCTTTTATCAGCAGTTAGCCAAAATGACGACATTAATTCGAGCGCTAAAGCCAAATGAAGTTTATGAAGCTATCAGAGCCCGAATATGCAGACTATGGACAAATAATGATCTGAATCTTTGGACGTCTAATCGGTCTTGGTGTGTGTTTTAGTCGATTTAAGAGGTAATATTTTTACCAAATACAATATTTTATTATTTTCATTTAATACCAAGTATTATAAATCAAATAACAATACTACCACTTATATCTACAGCATGAAGCAATTCAAGGATCAATTCGGGCACGAGATTCAGATACTATCTACCAAAAAATTCAATTAGGCAATATATATGATATCAAAGAACTTCTTCGTCACAGAGAACAAACCAACATACAAAGTTGTCCCACACATTGCAATGCTACAATTTGCTCAAGAAGCAATGATTTGCTCGATCCACGTAAGAGGCACCACCTATTCCATATCATAGATTTTACTTCATTGAATTCGATCAGCTCCAGCACAGAGTTCAATCTACTGAAATCCTAAGTGGTAAGATAAAATTACTCTCTCTAAAAAAAAAATTACATCATCAATGTTTTAATTAATACCTTTAACATTTACTAATTATTTTCCAACAGATGTTATTGGTGTCGTTACAAGAGTACAAACAATTGAACAAACAAATATCAGCGGCAGACAGACATCTCGACGGACAATAATGATACAAAATATAAGGTAAATTAACTTTTCATAATCACTACTATAATCATATAAAAAAAATTTTATTTAATAAAAGTATAAAACTTTTACATCATTTAAAATTCTTTATTCT
This sequence comes from Morus alba, assembly GCA_012066045.3. Classification (NCBI taxonomy): domain Eukaryota; kingdom Viridiplantae; phylum Streptophyta; class Magnoliopsida; order Rosales; family Moraceae; genus Morus; species Morus alba. The sequence continues at coordinate 15,428,429 of CP050224.2, forward strand.
AACTTTTTTATTTTACCACTTTTTTTTCTCACGAAACGGACGACTTCAAATCACATTATGGGGACATAAAAGCGGATCAATTCGATGAAAATGTCATTAGATCAATGAAAGGACCAGTAGTTGTAGTCTTTGCAGCAATGTTAGTGAAACAATATCTAGGTATTTTTTTAACAACTTATAAAAATAATAACATATAACATAAACTATTTACATCTAATAAATTAAAATATTAACCACTTTATTGTTCATCTTTAAGGTAATGCATATGTATCCAGTACTTCTGCAACAATCTTCTATCTTGATCCAGAGATACCAGAAACACAGACATTAAAAACAAGGTAAGAATCAAATCCCAAAACTTTAAGAACAACAAATTTTATGAAAATTTTTTCATAATAATAATTAATGACATATATATATATATATATATATATATAGGTTCTCTCAGCTACCCCAAGAAATTGAGTTCTCAACAGCACCAACAATACCAAAACAATCTATTGAAGAACAAAAAACATTGAATAGAAGAACAATTGATGAACTAAAGACATTGGATCAAGAAAATAACCAAGTTAGTATCATAATATTCTATCTATTTCTTTTCCTTTGATCACATCATTTAATCTAAACATCTTTCTATGTGTATATCAAATTTAATATAAAAATCTTTCTCCATGTATATAGGGAACTAAATTCACAGTAAAAGCTACTATAACTACATTCTCAACAAATCAAGGATGGTATTATAACTCCTGTCCTAGATGCTATCGACAACTCAAAACAGCAGGAACCAATTGGTGGTGCGATAGTCATGGACACATAAAGACAACACCATCCCCATGGTAATCAAAACTATAAATAAACAATGACTAAAACTTATTTACTTTGACTAGCAACAATAAATATTTTATAATCTAAATTATCTATTATCTTATAAATTGCAGGTATAAACTACGTGCAACTATTGAAGACCATACTGGAAACATGGATATCATCATATTTGGTAGAGCAGCACAAGCCTTGATAAAAAAAACCCTGTTCAACATTAACAATTGACGAAGGATTTACAGATCCATTCACAATCCCACCAGTCATCAACCAATTACGAGGTGAAACAAAGATCTTCCAAATATATTTTCAAAGAAAAGGACCTCAAATTACCACAATTGTCTCAAAAATATTTGAAGAAACTGAGTTGATAACAACACCACCACAAATATATATCGCAATAATATCAACAAGGTAAAACATATTTAGTCATATTTATTAATTATATATAAACAAATATATTTCTTACTTTAAATACATATTCAAACAACATTTCACAGGCGTAGCCCCCGCTCAACTACAACAACATCAATAGATCCACATACACCAGACTCAAAAAAATCAACTACCAGGTAATACATATTTAACATTTTACATTATTTATAAATTAAAAACAATACTTATAATTTTAAATACATAATTTATTAACTTTATATTATTCCAGCTCCAAAGGCAAAGAAATAGAACAGCCAAAAAAACGCCCACGGACCAGGTAATATAACTACTTCTAAATCTTACTATTTTAAATTTTTTCAACTACTAATACTAACATCTTTTAAAATTTATATTTTGCAGCTGAAAAAGAAAAACCAGCGGAGCCACAACAGCAAAAAAAAAATAAAAAAGAACGAGTTGTATATATATTGTAAATAACTTTATATAACAATATTATATATATATATATGTCTATATTGTGTATACATATGTATATATAAATAACTTCATATAACAATGTCTTATGTATATACTCATATATAAATATATGTAAATATCTATTTCTATTGTATATAAATTACTACCTTCTTCTAATATACAAAATTATCACTTACTGCAATGCGCGCAAACGCGCGCGTCCATCACTAGTATAAACACTATAACAGCCCAAGAACATGGCAACGTGAGACGAATTCAACTTCTAACATCAACAATTAATAAAACGTCATCTAGAAATTGAGTCATGAAAAATCTTGAGTCTCACTACTTCTCATACACTGCTCATCAACATTCTCTAGCAGTTTTGAGGGAAAAAAAAAAAAAAAAAAACCTCATCTAAAGATTCATCTAAAAAAAGTCACTGGAGTTTAAAGAAGATGTGAATTATGTCTTTTTTAATTTGTTGCTCATTTCAAATCCATTATTAATTATCACTTAAATTTTATCATAGCTATTTTATGTCTCGTATTGTTGTGTTTCAATTAGATCGAATCACATTCTTTAAAATATTTTGCTTGCTTTTGAATAAAACTTAAAATGTAATTGTAGCTTTTTACTTTTTAGAAGAGTACTCTTAAATTGCTTTTGAATAAAAGTTAAAATGTAATTGTAGCTTTTTACTTTTTAGAAGAGTACTCTTAAATTGTATGCTTAACGCCCCAAAATTGCTAGAGCCGGTGCTCGTATATTATGACATAAGCGATCACCTGTTAGCAGTATCGTTAGTGTTTGTATGTTGTTACAGTCATCACAACAAGTTATCATGAGTGGAGATAAGGCCATCGATATTGTCATAGAAATAAAATGTCCTGAGGTCAACTTAAAACTAACATACATCATGTTCTTTATACACTTAGCGGTGTAAAACTAACATACGTGTCAAATACACACACCCGGTTACTCTAATATTTATCTCTCAATGATTATCAGTATATTGACAGTAAGATATATTGATTAGACAGTTATTAAATTAAATAATTAATTAAAAAATTTTGTGATAATTAATAAGATTAAATTCTTATCATAACTGTCTATATACATATATTTATATACATATATATTTACACATATGAAGACAAAAAAAAAAAAAAAAGTGATATTTCCCACCATTGGACGTTAGGTTGACTAAATTGTGCTGATGAAAGTTACAGTGGGACACCAAGCCAAAGAACTGCATACCAGTAAATGGCTATCTGTGTCCTCCAAGATATTTTCTCAAAGCCGAAAAGAAGAGAGTGCGAGAGCCAAGAACAAATGTCCATGCTTTTCCGGTTGATGCTTATAACTGTCGTTTCTATTTTTATCTTGCAAACAGTTTCTTTTGCAGCTGATAGCATAAGTCTGTTCCTCAATATCAGCGATGGCAGAACCTTAGTTTCTGAAGAAGGAATCTTTGAGTTGGGTTTCTTCAGTCCCGGCACTTCCACAAATCGTTACGTGGGAATTTGGTACAAGAAAATCCCAGTTCGAACAGTCATTTGGGTTGCAAACAGATGCAGCCCAATTCATGATTTCTCAGGCTTGTTGACTATAAACAGCACAGGCAATCTTGCGGTTCTGAATCAGAACAAGAGTGTTGTGGTTTGGTCTACAAACTTGTCCAAACAAGCTAAGAAACCGATAGTACAGCTGCTGGATTCTGGGAATCTTGTACTAAGAGATGAGGAAGATAAAAACTCGGAGAGTTATTTGTGGCAAAGTTTTGATTATCCTGAGGATACATTGCTACCCGGGATGAAACTTGGATGGGACATCAGGAGAGGTCTTAACAGGCGATTATCAGCATGGAAGAACTGGGATGACCCTTGTCCTGGAGATTTGAGTTTTGGGTTTGATGTCGGACTTGGCATTTACTCTGAAGTGTATTTACGTAAGGGCGTGACAACAATCTACCGTACAGGACCATGGAATGGCATTGGTTTTAGTAGTTCACAAGAAGAAATGACTAATCGACTTTATGAAAGACACTTTGTTTACAATAGCAACGAGTTCTATTACATGTACAACCTCAAGAACAACTCTGTCATCTCAATAGTAGTCCTGAATCAAACAAATAGCGTAAATCAACGGCGTACATGGAGTGCAGGAGACCAGAATTGGCGGTCATATGTTTCAGCCCCTAAAGCTGATTGTGATTACTATGGTTACTGCGGAGCCAATGGGAACTGCATAATAAGTGAGACTGCAGTGTGCAAATGTTTGAAAGGATTTAAGCCTAAGTCCCAACAAAAATGGGATTTAAGGGACTGGTCTGACGGATGTATCCGCAAAAATCCGCTGAATTGCCACAACAAGAAAGATAAAGATGCGGATGGCTTTGTGAAACTTGATAGCATAAAAATGCCAGATAGTAGAAATACTTGGTTCAACGACAGTATGAATCTAAAGGAATGCAGGGTCAAATGCTTGAGCAACTGTTCTTGTGCGGCTTATTCAAACCTCGATATCAGAGGACATGGAAAGGGCTGTCGTATTTGGTTCGACGGTCTTATGGACATTAGTCAAATCGCTGGAAGTGAACAAGAGCTATATATACGAATACCCGCTTCAGAACTAGGTACATACATTTATTTTTTTTATTTTACAAAAGATAACGTATTTTGTTTTCACAAGAAATCGATGTATTTTGATGCAAAGTTAAATACTTTTACATGATTTCCTCACCGGTTTTTGCTGTGATTGACATTTCCATTTGATTTTCCCATACCTGAACAACTAAGGACAAGCAAAAATCACCCGTAAGTTGAGGGCAATAATAGTCCTACCAGTTCTTGGAGCACTTTCTGGGTTGCTCTTAGTTGGCTATTACTTTTGCAAGAAGACAATGAAAGGTAATTTTTCTTTGATCTCTTTGGAAATAATTATTAATAAAGTTCCTTTTTGTCCCAATTAACTCCTTGATGTTGTTCTTTTGTGTTCACTTTAAAACGTGTCTAAAATTATTTGTCTCAATGGGCTGATTTAATTTTGCAATACAAGTGCAATATCCTGAACAAGAATAATTTTAACTTACAAGTGTAGTCATTTAAAGCTATTAAATGGTAGAATTATGTACTTTCATTTCTCCAAAACTATATGATGTATATACATAGTTGTTCTGATATTACAATTAAAGTGGATTTTTTATCCTTTTGGTTTGTTAGAGGTTACTGAAATACTTGACCTTGTGGTATCTTTTAGAGAAAACAGGGAAAAATTATAGAGCAACACCGGAAAACAGAGCAAATGAAGAAGAGTTTGACCTCCCATTATTCGACATGGCTACATTAAGTGCTGCTACTGATAATTTTTCAGTCGACAATAAGCTCGGAGAAGGCGGTTTTGGAACTGTATACAGAGTAAGCTTGTCACATGCTACTTAGAACATAATAGACAAATTGAAATATCCAAAATCATACAATTGGATTTTGCAATTCTTTTGTGAATGTGAGATTTCAGGGTACTCTAGAAGATGGACAAGAGATTGCTGTGAAGAGGCTTTCATTGAGTTCTCGGCAAGGGACAAATGAGTTTAAAAATGAAGTTATACTAATTGCTAAGCTTCAACATCGGAATCTTGTAAAGCTTCTAGGTTGCTGCATTCAAGAAGAGGAGAAGTTGTTGGTTTATGAATACATGCCCAACAAAAGCCTGGAATCTTTTATTGTTGGTAGTAAGTACCCCTGTTCAATTTATGCTATTTTTCTGGGTTAATCTCACAATTGGTTCTTGTGCTACTTTAGTCCATTCACTTTAAAATATCATTACCTCCATCCCTGACTTATCAGCTTATTTAAGTTTTACTCCATTATATAAGTAGGATGTTAGAAACAGACCAAAAAAAAAAAAAAAAGATTGATATTCAGTTAGCAGAGTTCTATTTTGAAATTTCTTTTGTTAAAATCATGTGCATGATTCGTTTTCTATTAGCAAAATATTATCTTCTGTCAGCATTACATGCATATTCTATCATGTTTTTAATACCAAGTTGATGGGCTGGAAATGACTAAAACTGAAATAAGCTGATAGATAAGGGATACAATTCGAGACATTTTAAACATCAAGAACTAAATTAGAATTGATGACATAAGTCAAGGGTCATTTATGAGATTAACCTTACTTTTTATATTGTTGTACAGTTTTGATATAATTAGTTGATTAACTTTAAGGACATATTTTCTAGATCAAGTGCAAAGTAAACTATTAGAATGGAAGAAGCGTTTTGAAATTATATGCGGCATTGCTCGGGGGCTTCAATATCTCCACCAAGATTCCAGATTGAGGATTATACATAGAGATCTCAAACTTAGTAATATACTACTTGATAACGAGTGGAATCCCAAAATTTCTGACTTTGGTATGGCAAAAAGTTTTGGAGGAGATCAAATAGAAGGAAACACAAACAGAGTAGTAGGCACTTAGTGAGTATTCTTGAAAGCTCTTTATATTAAAAAATATCTAGGTCTATTACATAGTGCCTTTTAATTTGACTGTTCATATTACGTGCGTGTAGTGGCTATATGGCACCGGAATATGCTTTTAGCGGTCTATTCTCGATAAAATCTGACGTTTTTAGCTTTGGTGTAATGGTGTTGGAGATTGTAAGTGGGAAAAGGAGTATGAGCTTTCACCATGAGAACAAAGAGGGGCTTACGTTTATTGGACATGTAAGTATTAAAAGATTGCATTACTTTTCTCTTTTTCTTTTTCTTTTTTTTCTTTTTTTTTTTGTATTGTTACTATTATCGTATCAGAATAATGAATGACCTATTGTTCCTTAATATTTCTAGGCATGGACATTGCTAAAAGAAGGAAGGCCATTTGAGCTCATTGATGCACACTTAATGGATTCATATGATAATCTGTGGGAAGTGTTGCGTTGCATACATGTTGGTCTCTTGTGTGTGCAACAACGCCCTGTAGATCGTCCCAACGTGTCATCTGTTATTCTCATGTTAGGCAGTGATAATGATCTGCCTCAACCAAATCCCCCTGGCTATTTCATGGATTCAAATTCACAAGAAAGAGATCATTCCTCCATTAAGCCAGAGTCACTTTCCGAAAACACTATGACCATAACAGCGTTCGTGGGTCGATAAGGCCTATTGTGTAACATGCTTTGCATGACAATATCTGATCGATAAACATCAAAGAAAATAATAGAGCTAGTGATCAAGGGGATAAGTGTTTTGTTAAAAAAGTGTTGTGCAGCAGAATCTGTTGCTAATAGTTAATTAAAAGCATAGCTAGTGGTTTGTTTAAGTCACTTGTCATGTCAGGAAAAATATGTAATATTGTATAATTTAAATAGCTAGTGGTCTGTTTTAGTCACTTTTCATGTCAGGAAAAATATGTAATATTGTATAATTTACGCAACGCAAAACTGGAAGAATATTTTTGTTTCAATATAGAATGTACATTTGATCTGTTGGGAGCAGCACTAATGATTGTCATCAAATTGTTCTAAATGTGATTTTAACTTCATCTAAATGTTCAGAAACATTCACTTACTCTCTTTTTATGTTTCAGATAAGAGATTACTGAACTAGCTTTTCAATGTCCCTGTGGCGACCCGCGCCCTCGCGGCGCGGTCGCCGTTCCTTATACTACTACTAATGGGCTAAGTTATAGTCTAATTCATTATTTGTTGTTAGACTATTGTCTCTTTAATTTACGTTCATATGTGGGTAAATTTTTTTTTCTTTACTTTAATCCTCGGGTTCTTAACATGTTATGTTGTTACACTAATAACACATCTTGCTATTACTTTAAGGATTCGGATATCATACTAGTTCCCGAAAACTTGTCTTAACTTATTACAGTCCGTTGTTCTTTACTAAGACAATGGTTGTAATATCTTCTTCTTAAAACTGAACATACATACTAGTATTCTATATTACATTACTTTGCAGCGGAATTTAATTTCTAAGCGAGCGTAGTAGAGACCACTCCCGTGTACCCATGACATTTCTGCCACCCTTGCCTCCGCCTGTCCATCAAGCAAACCACTATATGACTGGCTGCTTACCTTTATTACCTACACACGAGTAAACTGATGAGCTAACGCTCAGCAAGTATAAACATGCTGTTGGAAATGTGTCCATAAAGTGGGATGTAATTTGTTATTTATGAAATGACAAATGTAAGACATTATTATTTTGCTGATTTTATAAAATAAGATAAAGTTATGTTTTGACACATACTCAAGAGTGTTTTTGATATTGCTTAGTCCATAAACTGTTACCAACGAAAGAAGAGTCGGGAACCCTGCCGGACAAACTCTTCCGATACAGTTTAAAATAGATATTCATGATCTTAGGATTGATTGGGCAATCGAATCCGATTATGACTGTTAGATCGAACCATGTGATCTTTGGTCTCGGGGCATGGGAGTTGGACTCTGTGGTTGATCTAGACATGCTCGCAACATGTTGAATAGACCATGTGATTGATTAGGTTAGAGTAAAAACCGTTTACACAACTCTAAACCTAATCATCACAACTTAAGTATATTTGTATAATTATCTTAATCCTGAAGTGAATGCATAGCTCAACTTAGTATCTCATGATCTTTGATTCACCAATGAGATTAGTTCACAGTTATTGAACGACATCTCGGTCATTGGGATCATGGCAATATTAAGTTGGAGTTATGTGATTCACAGATATGGAATTCGTAAAAATAATATCACCTCATGCTTTATTGACGGGTGTGTGAATAAATAAACCAGGCCTGGTATTCAATGATAATATTCATTGATTAAGACATCGTAACATGTGCGAGACATCTTACGAACGTTTGTCTTTCTTATTCACAGTCATATAAAGGAGTTGAGGAAATAATGATTAGAATGGTAAAACGGTAATATTAAATATACCATTTCGATCACCGATATTTCTGAAGGATAATAATGCATTTACACTGTGGACCGTGTGATAAATTGTATCAACACCAAAAAAAAATTAGCGCACATGAATCGAGAGATTATTCGGCATCGAACTTTTAGTGGAGTTATGCGATGTCGGAATTAAATATGTCGATAACTTATAGGGATGAGTTAGTCGAATATTGTAATTCCATAGCTTTGTTCATGTGGGTCCATTCGGTCTCAAGGCTAGCTCTAATAAATGGGAAAAACAGAAATCGATAATTATGTTTAAATTCATTGTCTTATTTTTCATTTATTCGATAATTGAAAAAAAAAAAGAATGAGTTTTGAATTTCGAAATTAATGGAGATTAATTTAAAATTCAAAATGAAATTTAAACATGATTTTATTTGGCAACTAAAGGAAAGAGAAAAGTGAGAATTTATTTTGGGAAAATTCGGAAATCCCTTGCCTTAAGGGGATTTCGAATTTTGCTCCAAAATGGGGAAGGAAATTCGGAAATCCCTAAGCCATGTAGGGATTTTCGGATTTCAATCCTAGGGTAAAGGAGAAATTCGAAAATCCCATCTAGGGTTTGAGTTTTTGAATTTTCTCCTATATAAGGATATTATTGAAAACCCTAGGAGAGAGTCTTTTGGAGAAAAGAAAAAGAGATCACACTTTCCTTAGGGTGGCCGGATTTTGTAGAGACAAAATAGAAGGAAAAAGTTTCCTTAGGTTTTTGGAAAGAGCCCACTCTCTCATCCTAAAAATTGTAGAGTCATAGCCTTGAATCTACGAGTGGTTTTTGGTGTGATCGTGGCAATAAACAACGATCTTGTTTCACGGCAATTCTCCATCTCGGAACGTGAGATAGTGAGACAAGATCTTTGCGGTCAATTAATTCAATCGTCACAAAGGTATGTGAGATTTTTCTAATCCTTTGTCAATAAACATATATCATGCATGCATCTCTTGTTGTGGTTTACGTTTAATTATGAATTAAATGGATATGATAAATTTTTTGAAATTCTGCCTACAATATTGTTGTTGTTCAAATGATTTTTCATATATAAATCACAATAAGATCCTACACATGCATACATCATAAACTAATAGAAATTACATTAAGAGTTATGATGCAATTATGCTCGTGTGAAACATGCTATAAACTGCTTTCTATCTTTCTATTCTTACTTCTGTGGGCATGGACCCCTGCTTACTGTCTGGTCTAGTTAGAATCTCTGCTCTTTGAGATTTTCCTCCCTTACGGAGGTCGACGACCCGTCGGTCTTTTTACTTTTGGCCATTTCTTCTTTATGTTCGGTCTAGTCGGAATCTCTACTCTGTGAGATTTTCCTCCCTTGCGGAGGCCGACGACCCGTCAGTCTTTTACTTTACTGGTCATTTCTTACTTTCTGGTCTAGTCGGAATCTCTACTCTGTGAGATTTTCCTCCCTTGGGGATGTAATGACTGAGAAAATCCCAGACTTTAAATAATACAATTTATTTATTTAAGCCAAGGATTTTCCTAGAAAATATTATGTGACTGAAGGATTTATGGAATCAATATCTGTATTCCTAAATTCTGTAGCAGATTTCATGTTAAGTTCATGTTTTCGATCAAGTAAATTCGATCGATAAATTATTACCGTACTTTAAGGCGAAATAATTTTTACTACAAGTATAGTTTGAGAATCTTAATTTCAAGAATCTCCAAACACAAAGATGATGTTAGCAAAAAAAAAAAAAAAGACCGACATTTTTAAAGAAGAGGAAATCCTTAATTGCCGCATGACTAGGTTAAAGTCACAAGATAAATACCCATGGTAGAAGGGTACAATGTGAGCTCAGGATTTGACACCGTCAGAAACAGTGTCATTCCCGGGATTTAGTGCAAAAAAGTTAAATTTAGAATTTGTTCAGTCTATAATTTATATCAAGACTTTAAACAGTTCAAGGTATTACGCGAGTAAGACTTTAATGTGATCTCATAGTAATCGATGATTTAACATTGAACTATAAATAAGCAGTAGAAAATGAACCGTCAGAAATTAGAATTTTCGTCGGCTAAGTACTTCCTTACAGTTAGTATGATTTTTATTTGACTCAAAGGAAACTTAAGAGAGTGGACAAAAGTACAAGGGGTGGATTATATTTTTCTCTCTCTCCTTCTCCACTTGGCCGGCCATGCATAGGAAAATAGAGCCAAATTTTGGCTAGTAAAGTGTGCTAGAAGGTTATATGTTAATGTGATGTGATGGGGTTAGGTTTCATTTTTCTCTCTCCTTCCTTCACTTGGCCGGCCAAACTTAAGAAATTAGAGCCAAAAACTTAGCTAGTTGAGTGTGCAAGTGGATGACATGGTAAGGTGATGGGATTGTAGTGGTTGAAGGGGAATTAATGGCAAATTTGCTTCTCCTTTTCTCCTTCCAAAACCGGCCAAGAAAGGGGGACTTTAACCAAAATTTGGTTGAATGATGGAGTGGAATTGGTGTTAAAAAAATAATTTCCAAGTTGCCTATAAAAGGAACCAACATAGGATAAGCTTCATTTTTTTTCTCCTAGCTTTTTCCCCACTCAAAAATGCGGTCACACTCTCCATTTCCTCTCAAATATTTTCTCCCACTCTCCTAACCTTAAGCCACTAGCAAACCATAGAAGAAGAAGAAGAAGATCAAGGGTTCTAGGAGGAGTTTAGTCAAGCATTTCTCCAATGGTATAAACTCTAAACCCTATCTTTTTATGCTCTAGTAAAGTTTGAGATGTAGAGATATTCTTCTCAAATTTTCTTATACTCCTCTAGTTCCAAGCCATTAACAAAACTTGGAGAAGAAGAGAAGGATCTCAAAGGTTCTCAAGAAAGAGTTCTTCGAGGGTAACTTCTTGAACTCTTTTTAATTATTTTCTAGCAAAGTTTAAGTTTGAGAATCCATTGATGTAAATTGTGATTCTCAAGGAAATAAGTTGTAATAACGGTGAGTGAGTTTTATGTTAGTTTTGTGAGTTATGAGGTTAGTTTGATGTGGTATGTTTATGCTTGATATAAGTTGCTTATTTTCGGATTAGAGAAAAATTTTCGGTGACTTTGACCGCGAAAATGAGGACCATAGAGCGAGATTTTTCAATGTTTTAAATCTTGAACTTATAGCCCTGGATGTTTTGAACATTTTCGGTTGCTATGACAAAACCTAATTTTAACTTTAAAACCAAGTTTGAAGCCATTTTGTAAAAACGGACAAACGGGACCCCTAGAGACTGAATCTCAATTTTTCACAAAAGTGACAATTTTATATTTCGATGAGATGAAGAAATTTGATGAAGAAAAGATTCTCAAAATCTGACCCTAAGAGGTACTAAAACACAGATTCCCGAAACGGCACAGTTTTTGACTAAAACAGTTTTAAGAAAAACAGCAGCTACGGCTTTCAGCCAAACGGGGCCTTTAGAGGCTGAATTTCAACTTTCACCAAAAATGACAATTTTAGATCTCGACGAGATGAGAAATTTTCTTGAAGAAAAAAATTTTGAAATCCGACTCGAAGATATAGTAAAACGTAGATTTCAGAAACTGCACAGTTTTTAACGAGACAAAACTTAAACATAGAATTTCAGTAAAATACAATGACATTAAACCTCATTTTAATGAAAGTATTCATAAGGGAAGTTTTCAAGAAAAAATGCTTTCTTTAAAGAACTTAGTGGGTTATCGAGCAAATCATCCCGACGGGCACCTACGAGCCCAACACGATAGGTCCTTAGGATTTTGAGGATTTGATGTGGGTCCAATGCCCGCATTGATTTAAGAGACTCTATTTGAGTTTAAATTTCAGCGGCCAAAGAGTTAGAATGCCGTTAATAAGTTTCTAGGCCGAATTGGGCCCTAATATCATAATAAGTCCAATGAGGAATTTTATGGAGAATAAGTTACTAGATTGGGTAAATGATTTTCAATCTAGACGTAAGTATGTTAAGGGCAATTAAGAAAAATAAAATTTTGAGGATCTAATAAATTGATCCTTATAGTAAATTATCCTTCAGAAAATGAAAGGAATACATGCCTTAAAAAAAAGGGTTAGATTCCTTCATAAGTTGCTAAAATAGAATAGCAAACGACAGTTAATCTCACACTCTCAATGGGTATTCATTTTCAGAAATAAGCAAGTAAGAGAATAGATTGTTTGGCGAAAAGTGGATTCCAGCTCTGTAAATCAGGTAAGTAGGAATTTCGCCTACAGTATGAATAGATTTTAAAGAAAAAATTTACACATGTTATATATATACATGTTCATGCTTTAAGTATTGTATGCGATGCCATGTCATGCTGCATACACCTTAATAAGTCAAGAGGAACTTATAAGAATAATCTCAGTTGAGTGCCGTACCAGCCTCTGACCTAAGGGAGGTAATTCAAGCTCCACAAGGGAGAAAAGAAAAAAAAAGGAATGTCCTCCGACTTAAGGGAGGCATTCAAGTTATAATCACGGTGTCGCGGGAGACCTTGCAAACCCTCACGTCCCCATGATTGCGCGCAAGTGGTACGCGAGCACTCGGGCCCATAAGAAAGAAAAGATAAGAAAGATAAGATAAGATAATAAGACTATGATAAAACATCATAATCAAGCATAATCAGCTCATGCATATTTATTCATGTGTACTTATAGTTATTTTGTGAGATATAGTTCCTACTTGCCGAGCGTAAAAAGCTCAATCAGATATGTTCATCTTTGTAGGTAAGAAACCTATCAGCAATTCTTAAAGGGCAATGGTGAGCGGCGGACGAATGGTGGAGATGGGAATGGATACCGCTCACGCAGTTATTTTCCGCAGTAAGTTTAAGAAAGGTCATGTTTATGTCTATATGATTCAAAGGTTTCAAGTATGTATGTTTAAAAAGTATACGTACATATGTATGTTAAGAAAACCAAGGTTGTAGCTAACAACCCTAGTTTTGAGTATTTAAGTTTTAGAACGTTGCAACAGTACATGCAACAAATAAATGAATTTTAAACACGACGATTTAAATGATTAATTTTAAAAGGGCTTTAAGATGTACTTGAATTTAAGATTTCTCACGAAATCCATTTTAAAGTCAAATGAGATGGCCGATTGAAATGACTAGTTTTCGAAAAAGCTTTTAAAGAGTATTTGAAACAAGAGTTCAAATGCTATTCCGTTTGAATGACATTTCTAAAAGGTTTTATCTTAACTAAAATTAAGAAAAGCTTTAAGAAATTTAGTGATTCACTTATTTGAAACTATTTTTACAAATTATGAAAGTATTTCTTCTTATATTAAAAAAAAAATGTTCCGTAAATTTTTAAGAAACTCCAGTAAGTACAAGTTAAAGTTTAAGTTACGGTGGCGGCCTCAAAAGAGGGTCGTCACAACGGAGGCCGACGACCCGTTAGTATTAACTGTGCATAAGGGTAACCATATGTCACCCTTTTTCAATCTAGAGCACTAAGTCCTCCAAACACGTATAATCACATGTAATCACATAGACTTAGTAACATAAGTAAATTCATAGTTCTAAGTCTAACTACAGCTTACTCGAGTCCAGACAAACATATATGTCTATACTTACCGTTAATCCGCTAGGATTCCCGCTTGCTGGAAGTTCTTTCTCGTTGCTTCAGCTCTCATGCCAAAACGTTGAAAAGTTGAGATTCTCCGCTAGAATGCCTCGGGTTATGTTTCTACCGACTGAACGGAAGAAATTTCAGCGAAAACATGTGATTCCTTGATTTTCCCTTGATTTTCCCTTGATTTTCTCTCTTTTCTCTTTCTTTTCTCTATCTCTCGGCCACAGTTAGAAGAAGAAGCAAATATGGCTTCTAATATAATCCGTAGGCCCATTTTAAGTGTAATATGTATATTATATTAATATTTCTAAAAATATCTCACATTACTTTCTAAAATTAAATTAGAGAAATAACTTTAATTCCCATAATTTAATTCTACTAATTCTAATTAAGTTTAACACTTAATTTAAGTGGTTCCATGTTGTCGAGACCAAACTTTCCGTTTTTCAAAACGAGTCTCTTTCCGGTACCGATAATTCCACACCCGGTACAGGTTCTATATTGCTTTTCTGGACTGCCGAGCACCCTGAGTCAAATTTCTCATATTCAACCCATTTCTCTTGGGTATCTCAATAGTCAATTTCTTTTTCTGAAATTTTCATTTTAAACGATCCAGAATTGCCCAAAACGCGTACCCTCGTGGTACTCGTTTTTTTTGCAGTTTCCCGTTTTAACTGACTTGGGACAATTCTGTTTCAGGAACTTTTGCTATTTCCCTTACTTCTAATATTTCTACTCTTTTTCTAACTGGTGATTTGGTCATTTACCAAATATTTCTGTTTTTCATAACTAAAATATATCTGTTAAAATTTCTAACTTTTAACCAATATTTCACTATTCGCAACTGATATTTACGAATTTTCTCTGTAAAAATATTTGTATTATAATTTTACACTTTTCGGGTGATTTTACCTCGTATATAAAGTTTCTACATAACACTTTCCTAATTACATCAATATTTCTACTACTTTTTATTCCGGAAAGAATTACGGTCAAATACCGGACTGTCCGGATTAGACTTAAAATTTTTCCGTTCATTACAGTCCCTTTTAAGCTAGCAGTTAAAAACTCCTCTAGCTTTAGCTAGAATAAAATAATATTGCATAATGAAAAAATAGTATCTATTACAAAACAATCCTCGCAAAAAATTTTGAAGATTACAAATTTCAAATATTTATATCCGTAAACTCATCACGAAACCTTTGACTATTCTTTCTCAATCACCTAGAACTTCAATTATAGGACCTACCTACGTGATAAAAATCATATAAGCGGCAGCTTAATAAATAAATCATAAATTAATTTTCAGTTATTTAATGTTGAGTTAGGTCTTTATATATTTATTTTTTATTAAAGTTCTCAAGATTACTATTTTGTAGCACATCAATGTTTTTCCCATTTTCCATGCATCTAATTTTGTCGCTAAGTATTAGAAAGGTTACCAAAACTTAGCCGATGTAAATAATTCTCCGAGTTTCTATCTTTCTCATCTCTTTAGTACAAAATTTGCAGAATCTAGAAGCTGTACTATTGGTTTCTTGGCTTGGTTTGTTGAGCTCGTCGACCAAACAACACTCTTGTTCTGAGGCAAAAGCACAAGATTGCCTGTGTAGTTTATGCTCAGCAGGCCAGAGGAATCATTGATGGGCTCGCGCCTATTTGCGACCCAAACTACGGTTCGAACTGGGTTGCTGTTGTACCAAATTCCGACATAGCGATACTTGGAATTTCCGGGACTGAAGAAACCAAAACTCAAAGCTTCTTTCTTTCGAAACCAAGGTTGGAAGCGAAGAAGGGAATAATAACAATTATAAGCACATGAGAAGTAATTAAAAATGGACATTTTCATTACTTCTTGCTTTCTCAGCTTGGAGTGAAAACAAAAGGTAGAATTCTTTCTAAGTCAAGGATTCATACAATTAATTATGAGGTGTTTAGGAGATGTATTCAATTCTTAGATTTTAATTTTGTTACAGTATTTTTTTATCTCACAAAAAAATTAAATTCAAAAATTTATTCTTTTATAAAATTCTTACTAATAAATCATAATTACTAACTTGAATGCGTGAACTAAACCAACCTTAAAGTTCAACTATGAATAATGGTGAAAAAAGACAATTATATACCATTTACATAAAATTGACATCTAAGCCGAAAATGCAAGCCTAGAATATTATATCTGCATAAATGGCACGGCTACTGACTGACTGGTACGCAGGTTTGTCACTTCAATATATCTGCATCTGAACCTCTTTGTCAAGGCCTTACTTCTTAATTTCACTTAGAATATTATGCAGCTTATATGACAAATTGGTCACAATTCACATATAAACAAGTTGCAAAACTTGACGTTTCAAATTATGAAACTTTTATGGCCAGGAACTGCTACTTTACCCTACCGGCAGCAATTGTCACTTTTGTAGTCAAAATAATTTTTCAACAGTTTGATATGAGAAAAAGTATAACACTATGTCGCATGCTCTAAATTTAATGTGGACACTAGTCATTAAAAGCTATATCCAACAGTTAAAACATAAGTACCTAGGTAGCTAAAAAAATAAGTCATACTGTAAAAATTCTCGTGACTTCATTTTTTGTACAATTTTTTTTTGGTATGATATTACAAAATATTTTACCAATAAAGTTCTATTTCAAACCATCATATTATGTGTTAGAATTTCTATTTCTATTTTTTTTTTTTTCAATTTTAATGTGCTTTTGACTTGATCTAACATTTAAAAATGTACACATACCTAACCTGAAAATCTCATTTTATATTTTTTGACTAGTAGCTCCTGTTAAGGAATTAGTGAACCGGCTTTACAAGTGTCAGAATCTGAAAATCGTAATTTTGGGCGCATGTGGCTACTTGAACTGTTGTTTTTGATTCCCATGTCATCAGTTCCTATATTTTTTGCTTGCATTAATAAAAAATTCTATTCTTACTTGAATTGTCTTACAACCCTCTCTTATTTAATATTTTATAAATATGTGTTTGATTTAATACATGAAATTTTAAAATTTAACTCTTAAATTTAATTAGGTGTGAAATTCTAAAATTTAACTTTTAAATTCACTTTAACATAATTACATTATTTTGCAAATCAAAATTGCAACTAAAATCAATTTAATCACATTAAATCAATTTTAGCGATACTACTTATTTTATTTTCTAAAATTCTTTTAATAAAATAAAGTACCTAAATAATATACGCATGTATGCATGACATGTAATTATGCACATGAGTAGGCACACTAAATCTATATAGCATATCATTCACCATATAATATACAATCATCACAAAAAAAAATATAAAATACGCAATCGGCTATTAAGACGAATTTGACTGGGTTCCATAAAAAAAAAAAATTACAACCATGTCAAATGAATAATTATTACAACCAAAATGAAAATATAAAATAATTACAATAATTATTTCATCCATTACATCAACGGGTCTTCGTCTTGAATTCTTCATTCTTTAGCTTCGTTCATCTCTGGGTCCAACATCATCTCCAAGGTCTGAATCTCTTCCGGAATTTTTTGTGGTAAAGTTGAGTTTCGAAAACCCTAGCGGGCCCGCAACAGCAAGCGGGTGTGGCGGCCAAGCCGCCCCTGTGAGTGCGCACGCTAGCTATTACAAGCCAGCCCCGACGTTGCTAGTCAATGCCCACATGGATGCTAGTCAGCGTGCCAGGGTGTGCAGTATGTGGGGCGGCCCACCTCCCTTGTTGTTTCCTACAAGCCAACGCGCTTTGCTACGACGATGGCCGCAGCTGACCTGCGTCTATGACGCCATGTCTGCGCCAACCAGTGGTGTGGACTAGTGCCTTTGGGTGCGCGCAACCGCACCAGTAGGGGTACGACTATGGTGCTGTGGTGGTGACAGGGTGGTGTTCAACGACAGTGTTCAAGTATTTAATCTACATAGATTTCAAAATCCTAATCTAACACTCCCTATCATAGAATTACTATGGCCTCGTTCACTTCGCGGATTCAAGTTTTTAATTTGAGCTGAGATGTGGCATTTTCTTAGAGCTTTTCATTGTAGCAGAAAAAGTTGATGTGATATTTTTTGAGAGCTTTTTACTGTATAAACCTAAAACTGAAAACTTTTATCGGTGAAATGAACGAGGCCTATAATTCTAACACGAATAAAATTAGCAATAATTTAAGAACGAATAATAACCGATCCATGGAACCATATAATTAACAATCAAATCCATCATCCATACGTTCATCAACATGGATAAATATTAAACATCCGTAATAAATGCAAGTGTCTACCCATCACATACATACAAAATAAATATCACATATTTAACATCAATATTGATTATCACATAATCATGGCATAAATTAATATAGTCAATAGACTGCTCTAATACCAATTGTTGGTTTTCAAACATTTTCAAGTGCGTAGCGTGGGTAGTACAAATCGTGTATAAGGAAAATTTTGATAAAACTTTTAAATATTCTATAGAATATATTAATTTATGCAATGATAAATTAATCATATTAATTTATAATGATGGATACCTAGGGAACAATTAGGCAGATAATTTGAAGTCCTTGACCATGAATAGTCCAAGCGCCAAGCTTTCTCAGAAAATGTGAATCTTCCTCGTCTAGTCTTTGAAATCTGCAAGACCTAGAGTGTGAGCTCTAATATAGAACTATCAAATTTGATCACTCACTAATTTGTATTCTTTCACTATCAATGCATGTACGTGAAGAAATTGGGAATTGGAAGAACTTTTCTTCTCTTTTTCTCTTTCTAGAAACTGGCCACCTATTGAAAATAGAGAGCACAAATTCTCTATGCTAATTTTCTATTGTCTCATTTTTATAGAATACTAGAAAAACTCCTTTACTTTAACTTGAAGACAAAGCAATAGAAATTTGGTTATTACTATATTTTAATCTTGTCAAAATACAGTATCCCATTTAATTTTGGAAACAAATTTCTCCTTCCTTTTTACTACATTGCAAGCCACTCCATGTGGCGGCACAAATCTGCCGCAAGAGAGCGAGAAAATTTCTCCTTTATCTAATTTTCAATTTTAACTCAAATTCAAATCTAAATAAAGTTATACTTCACTTTCCTTTTGAATTTGATTGGAAAACTTATCAAATAAGTAAGTCAGATATCTTAGAAAACAAACAACTGAATCCTAATCGAATTCTACCTGTGTCACTATAACACCCTGAAGAATTAAATGAGATTAATTAAGGTAATTGAGATTTATTAGTGTGCCTAATTTGAATTAATTGATTAATCATTGATTTTAAATGTTTCTGACGTGTAAATTTAAACATTTTTAAGGAAATTAAATATTTTTAGTAATTACATTTTTACCTAGAAATGTATATACACACATTTCTAAACTGTTATTTTAAATATTTAGACACCTATTTTTTTCTTTTCTTTTTCCTTTTTCTCTTCCTTGCCATGAGCTGCCCAGAGACCCACAGAAACTCTCTCTCTCTCTCTCTCTCTCTTTCTTTCTTTCCTTCCTCTCTCTCTCCTCTGGTTTCTCACGCCCGAGCATCTCTCTCTCTCTCTCTCTCTCTCTCTCTTTCTCTCCATTTTCTTCCATGCCGACCATCTCTCTCTCCTGCCGGCTGTCTCTCTCCTTTTTCCATCCATTTTTCTCTCTCTTTCTCTCCCTCTTGGCTGGATGGCCAAGAGCCACCAAAAAAAAAAGAAAATGAAAGGATTTGAAGGAAAAATGAGTTTCAATCACTTTGAGGTAAGAATTTCTTGAAAACCCATACTCGGATTTGAAATATTGGGTTGAGAGTTTAGAGTTTTGGTTAGATTTAAATAATTTTGAGTTAGGGTTTGAATTTGAATAATTATAGTTGAAAGTGATTGAAATTTAGGGGTTTTCAATTATTGGACTTATTTAGTTGATTGTAAACTGATTTTGATGGATTCTGGAGAATTATATTAAAATTGAACTTGATTTGTAGGTTTAGCATTTTTCCTATTTATGTCGGTATGCTGCCAAAATTTCTTCAAAAAGTTGTTTTTAAACTGAAATTAAATAGGAAACTAAAAACATGAATTAGATTTCGATCTTTAAAGAATATGAAAATCGGTTGTGAAACATGGATTTGAGTTAAGGCACACTAATAGGAAATCTTAATTGGTAATTGAAATTAGATTGCTTTAGGAATGAGAATTGATCCTAAAGTGTAGTTTGTATCGATGTCGGTGAGGGTTCGGATGAAGGGGGCTTGTGGGAAGGAAAAAGGGCAACGCTAGTCCCATGTTTGATAATACGAGGTGGGATTTCTATCCCTTTTCCTTGTGAGCCTTTCAAAAAGGATTTCGGCCTTGAATATGTTTTAAAGAAAGGGGTTGGTTTGCAAAAAAAAAAAAAAAAAAAAAACTCTTTAAAAACCATGACTTGTTTAGTTCATCGAATCCATGGCTTGTCTTGTCCACGGAATCCATAGTTTGTTTAGTCATGGAACCTCATGGCTTGCCCAGTAATGGGGCCCGCGGCTTGAGTAGTTCGTGCGGTCATATTAACGATTTCATAATGTTAAATGAATGATTTCTTAAGATAAGAGATCTTGTGAACCGGTAAGATTATATTTTGTAAGCTTAGATAGGATGCAGAGAGTGCATCCTCTGGGCAGAATCTGAAACTCGATCCGGGTAGGTGAGGAACTTGTTAGGTGAGTAATTTGTACTAATTACTTGCTGATGTCTGTAATACGGTTATTTTCAGTTATATTTCCTTAGAGAAAAAAGATGTGAGGTTCCGGCTGCTTGTCGGAACTGAATGTCCTATTTAAATTACTTATTCACTTATTTATTCATTGTTCATTTATTATTCATTTATTTATAGAGTCATTTCAAACTATATCCTACTGGGCATTTCACTCACGTTTTATGTTTTAAATGTATTAAACCCCTATCAGGAGATTCTAGGAGCGGAGCACAGTAGCTAGATATTTGCTACGGAGTAGCTGAGTTGTGTTGCTATTGGAACAAGAGAGGAATGTGCTTATCTTCTGACATAAATGTAAAGAATCGAGAATTCTATAAACTCATGAAATATTTGGATTTACTAGATTGTGGTTAATGTCTATTGTAATTGATTGTTTACATGTTCATGTATGTACAATACCATCCTATGAGTGTAGCCCTATGTATTGTCAGAGGCTCAGGGCTTCAAAATTTATATTATATTTTAATGGAGTTAAGTGGGGCTAATTTGGGAATCTGCTTTATTAATCCCTAATTGAGCTCTACGTTACTCACCCCATTTGGGGCGTGTGACAGAATGGTATCAGAGCCCTAGGCTAAGAAATCTCAAGATTGTACATACATGTGTGACATCTGTAATCTACTGAACAGTCTAGTTTTATTTTAATCGAAGGAAATGGCGCCTCACCATATACCAGCTAATCAACTGACACAACAGACTCAAGGATTTCTAGTTGCCATGTATGCTGCCTTTCAAGGTATGGCCACTAGAGCTCAAAATGAGCGGCTAGTTGAGGATAGGAAACAAGG
The DNA here is from genome assembly GCA_012066045.3 of Morus alba. Taxonomy (NCBI): domain Eukaryota; kingdom Viridiplantae; phylum Streptophyta; class Magnoliopsida; order Rosales; family Moraceae; genus Morus; species Morus alba. The sequence continues at coordinate 15,450,158 of CP050224.2, forward strand.
TTACTTCTGAGAATTTAGGCGTGCGCTTATCCCTTCGTCTAATAGTGAGGGAGGACCCCGAGAAGCAGAGTTCTGGCTTGACTCCATAGTCAAGCACTTGAGTACTATAGGAGTTCTAGATGAATACTGAGTGGAATTTGTAGTATACAAGATGAAGGGCTTAACAAATACTTGGTGGAAATAGGTCAAGAGAAGAATAGATGTTGCAGGACTGACCTAGGAGCAGTTTGTGACACTGTTCAATGAGCAGTACTTCCTTCAGAGTTATAGGGATGAAAAAGCATTGGAATTCATGTCTCTGCTACAAGGTGACCTATCTGTAAGGGAGTATGAGGTCAAGTTTAATGACCTATCTCGGTTTGTACCATCTTTGGTGGAATCTAAACACCTTAAATGTCTTAAGTTTAAGAAGGGTCTCAACAACTCTTTGAGGAGACCATTGGTGGCTTTGAGAAGCTGAAATTTTTGAGATTTGGTGGCTACTGCTACTAGGGTGGAGCAGGATAGCATAGCCTATCACCAAAGCAAAGAACCAGCTGGACGAGTTTCAATTTCTGGTGGATCAGTTGCTTCTGGTGGGCAACAGCGGAGTGGTAGAAGGAACCGCACCTAGTGATAGCCTGGTAGAGGAGTGATTAGCGGTGGCAGTAGTTCGTCAGGAAGTGACAAAAGTGCTTCATACGGGCCCAAGTGTCATCATTGTGGGCAGGTGAGCCATATTAGGAGGAATTGTCCTAATCGGCCGCCGGCTCAACAAGACCAAAGTGACGCTTCATACAGTCAGGAGGTGCCACCACAGTATATGCCACCATATCAGCCACAACAGATGCCATACCCCTGTTCCAACTTATCAACCACCTTAGTATACACAATGTCGGCCCCAAGCACCGAGACCGGTACAACCACCTCCGCCGCAACAATATAGGCCAGTGACCCAATGGCCTAATGTTGGTGATAGAGGGAAAGGGAAAGTGTAAGGGCAAGTTTATACCCTGACAGGAGGCAGTTCGGGAGGTCAGACCAGCAACGTGGTGGTTGAGGGTATGATTCTAATCTCTCATTCTTTTGCTCACGTGTTGTTTGATAAGGTGTCACACTCTTTTGTATCAAGTTCTTTTGTTCGGACTTTAAAACTGAAATTTGAGAATTTAAAAGTCTCGATGACTTTGAACTCCCCATTGGGATGTGTGGAGGTGTTGAGTGTGTATAGATCGTGTGAAATCACGATTGGGGGTGAGCGATTGAAAGCTGATTTGATTGTCCTTCCGATGAGTCTATTTGACGTGGTACTTAGAATGGATTGGTTGTCGAAGTACGGTGCTATTGTTGATTGCTACCGTAGAAGGGTGACTTTGATGACTAAGTCTGGAATAATGATTTCCAGGCAGATTCTAACGTAGTCGAGAACGACTGTTGAAGTACAGTGTTGGAGGGAATCCTTATAGTGGATGAGTTCACAGATGTCTTTCCTGAGGATCTACTGGGGTTGCCGCTAGATCGGGAGATTGAATTCTGTATTTATTTGGTTTCGAAAATGACACCTATTTCCATTCTTCCATACTAGATGGCTCTGGCAGAGATGAGAGAATTAAGGAAGCAGCTTGCGGAGCTAGCAGAAAAGGGATACATTCGGAATAGTATTTCCCCTTAGGGTGCCCCGGCGCTATTTGTGAAAAAGTATGATGGATCTCTCCGGTTGTGCATTGACTACCATCAATTGAATAGGATAATTGTGAAGAAAAAATACCCATTGCCAAGGATCGACGAGCTATTCGATCAGTTGGGTGGATCACAATTTTACTCCAAGATTGACTTGAGTTTTGGGTACCACCAATTAAAAATTAAGGAGGAGGACATTCCGAAGGCTGCTTTCAGAACTCGATATGGATACTTCGAGTTTCTAGTGATGCCATTTGGGCTAACGAATGCCCCGGCAGCATTCATGGATTTAATGAACTGTGTTTTTCGGCCGTACTTGGATCAGTTCGTAATTGTCTTCATTGATGACATCCTAGTGTATTCGAAGACTTGAGAAGAATATGAGCAGCATTTGAGGATTGTTCTTCAGACTTTGCGTGAACACCAGTTATATACTAAGAAGGAGAAATGTAACTGCTGGCTGACAGAAGTGAAGTTCCTTGGGCATGTAATTTCTGGACAAAGAATTTCTGTAGATCCTTCCAAGATTGAGACTGTGCTATAGTACGAAAGGCTGAAGAATGTAGCAGACATTCACAGTTTCCTCAGACTTGCAGGGTACTATCAGCGTTTCGTGAAAGACTTCTCGACTATTGCTGCACTGATGACTCGGTTGACCAAGAAAGAAGTCAGATTTTAGTGGGACGTCGAATGTGAAAATGCTTTCAGGAACTGAAGGTCAAACTGACAAGTGCACCAGTCTTGGCTATTCCTGACAGTGAAGAACCATATGAGGTATATTTTGACGCCTCGGGGAGTGGGCTTGGCTGTGTCTTAATGCAAGGGGGACGCATGGTAGCGTACGCATCTTGCCAATTAAGACTACATGAACAAAATTACCCCATACATGATTTGGAGCTGGCAGCGATAATATTTGCTCTAAAGATATGGAGATGTTATCTCTATAGAGAAAAGTCTCAGGTTTTTTCTGACCATTAAAGTTTGAAGTACTTGTTTACTCAGAAAGACTTGAATCTCAAACAAAAGAGATGGGTGGAGTATATGGAAGATTTTGACTTAACTCTGCAATATCATCCTGGAAAAGCTAATGTGGTGGCTGATGCCCTTAGCAGGAAGACGACGGAGACTCTGGCGTCATTAGCTTTGGACGATTGGAAAAGGGTTGAAGTGGTGAGTGAGTATGATCTTCAGTTCTACAAAGATTATAACCAGGCTACGGTGTATAATTTGGTCTCTACACCAGATATTGTGCAACAGGTTAAGCAAAATTAATGGCAGGATCCACACCTCCAAGGAATCTGGATTCGAATCCAGACTGGAGAGCAACTCGAGGATTGGAGAATCCGAGAGGATGGAGCCATGTATTTCCACAACCGTCTTGCTGTTCCTATGACGGATGAGGGAAGACGATTCTGCAAGAGGCTCAAAAATTGAAGTTTGCTATACATCTAGAAAGTACAAAGATGTATCAGGACCTGAAAAGACAGTACTGGTGGAGAGGTATGAAAAGAGACGTTCATGAGTATGTCTCGGAATGTGTGACTTGCCTCCGGATTAAAGCTGAACATCAGAAGCCAGTGAGAGAGTTGCAACCTCTTCCTGTCCCTGGATGGAAATGGGAGCACATCACTATGAATTTTTTGATGGGGCTACCGAGAACTGAACTGAAGCACGATGCCATCTGAGTGGTGGTGGACAGGTTGATGAAGTTTGCACACTTCATATTGTTCCGTGCGATGTATTCTCAGAAGATTCTGTTAGAATTGTACTTGGAGCACATCGTGAGACTACACAGAGTGCCACTGTCTATCACGTCCAATCGTGATACCCGCTTCAACGCAAGGTATTGGAGGAGTTTCCAGGAAGCCATGGGAACAGATTTGAATTTTAACATCGCATTTCATCCTCAGATTGATGGGAAATCTGAAAGAGCAATTCAGATTCTAGAGGATATACTTCTTACTTGTATTCTGGATTTTGGTGGAAACTGGAAAAAGTACCTGCACCTTGCTGAGTTTGCTTACAACAACAGCTATCAGGCCAGTATCGGTATGGCACCATTTGAGGCTCTCTATGGTCGTCCTTGCAGGTCACCTGTTTGTTGGTTGGAACCAGAGGATCGACTGAATACTGGACCGGAAGTCATTCAAGAAAATAATGAGAAGATAGCTGTGATTCGAGAACGACTGTTGACAGCTCAAAGTTGTCAGAAAAAGTTATGCTGATAGAAGGTGTAGGCCTTTGGAATTCCTAGTGTGACGACCCTCCTATGAGGTCGTCACCGTAACTTACTTTTTAACTTGTACTTACTGAGGTTTCTTAAAATTTGCAGAATTTTTTTTTTTTTTAAACATAAGAAGGAATACCTTCATAATTCGTAACAATAATTTTAAAATAATGAATCACTAAATTACTTAAAGCTTTTCTTAATTTTAGTTAAGATAAAACCTTCTAAAAATATCTTTCGAACTGAGTGACATTTGAACTCTTGTTTCACATACTCTTTAAAAGCCTTTCTAAAACTAGCCAATACGTTCGGACCATCTAATTTGATCTTAAAACGAATTTCGTGGGAAATCTTAAATTCAAGTACTTCTTAAAGTCCTTTTAAAATCAATCATTTAAACCGTCATGTTTAAAATCCGTTTATTTGTTGCATGAACTATTGCAACGTTCTAAAACTTAAATACTCAAAACTAGGATTGTTAGCTACAATCTCAGTTTCCCTAACATACATATGTACATATACTTTTTTAAACATACATGCTTGAAACCTTGGATCATATAAATATATACATGATTTTACTTAAACTTACTGCGGAAAATAACTGCGTAAGCGGTATCCATTCCCATCTCCACCATTCGTCTGCCGCTCACCATTGCCCTTCAGGAATTGCTGATAGGTTTCTTACCTACAGCATGAACACATCTGATTGAGCTTTCGCTCAGCAAGTAGGAACTATATCTCGCAAAATAACTGTGAGTACACATGAATAAATATGCATGAGCTGATTATGCTTAATTATGATGTCTTATCATAGTCTTATTATCTTATCTTATCTTTTTTACTGATGGGTCCGAGTGCTCACGTACCACTTGCGCGCAATCATCGGGACGTAAGGGTTTGCAAGGTCCCCAACGACCCGTGATTTAAATTGAACTGAGTGCCTCCCTTGGAAGGACCCTTTTTTTTGTTCATTTATCTCCCTTGCGGAGTCTAATTTTCTCCCTTGCGGAGTCTGATTACCTCCCTTGCGGAGGCTGGTACGGCACTCAACTGAGTTTATTCTTATAAGTTCCTCTTGACTTATTAAGGCGTATGCAATATGACCTAGCATAGCATACTATAACATTAAATTAATTTAAACACATATAACTCATGTGCACTGCTTATGTGTATGCAGCATCACATAACATACAATACTTAAAGCATAAACATGTATATATATAACATGTGTAAATTTTTTTTTCTTTAAAATCTATTCATGCTGTAGGCGAGATTCCTACTTACCTGATTTACAGAGCTGGAATCCACTTTTCGCCAAACAGCCTATTCTGTTACTTGCTTACTTCTGAAAATAAACACCCACTGAGAGTGTGAGATTATCTGTCGTTTGCTATTCTATTTTAGCAACTTATGAAGGAATCTAACCCTTTTCTTAAGGCATGTATTCCTTTCCTTTACTGAAGGATAATTCACTATAAGGATCAATTTATTAAATCCTCAAAATTTTATTTTCCTTAATTGCCATTACAAATTTGTGCTAAATTGATAATTCATTAATTATCTTATCCTTATAATAAGTCTAATAATTTAGTTAACTAATTTTGGTAATTAATTAACCCTCTTATTCATATACTAAGTCTACATAAGTTAGTTAATTAATCTTAGTAATTAATTAACTTCCTTAACCATATTCTAAGTCTTAGAAAATTTAATTAATTAGTTTTAATAATTAATTAAATTATCATCAATAATACACTTTTTAATAAACTTTACTTTACCTCACTTGACGGGCTCATAATAGTGTTAAGGTCCATATTTACCGTCGTAAAATTAAGGGTTTAGCGTATCGTTTCTTTTACGATTTTAAACACATGCTTATTTGAAAACCGTTAAGTTTTATTGGAAAACTACATACGGCATTTAACATAAATATAAACCTAACTCACGAATCTCATAATTAACGATTTCATGAAAATCATACGCCTTATATGACTATCTTAATTAAACCATAAGCAAGGTTTGTACTTGCCCGGATTCCGAGCTAAGCGATTCGATAGTATCTCGCTTGTCGTGTTCTCCTGCGTATTCCTCAAAACTAATTCTGGGAAAAGCTGCAAACACTATGAATGATCCTTGAGGAACATCGTAGCTTTACACACTCGATTCTGATCTTTACTTGTGCATTCTGAACTACCTCAATCCGCGTGCAACCAGTACCAGATAATTCTTATCAGAATTGAATTTGGTTGAATGGACGTCACCATTGCATTTAGCACGTCGAAACGAGTCGGGATATGGTCTCGGATCATCAAACGGAGGTCGATAGCCTGAGAAACAACACCTCGCCGGAATATGGCGGCGGCGGCGGCGGTCAATTTCACACCATTCGGCCTGTAACAGTACCCATCGGGACTGGCAACGTCGGTAAAATCCGGCGACTCAAATCTCACATTTCCGGTCACGAAATCTTAAAATTGGTTGAGGGGTTTTCTTACCCACTTCCTTCTGAGTATTGTGACACTAAAATTAGGACGATCCAACGGTTAGATCGTCGGAACCACCTCCTCCCTCCACGGACGACGGCAATGGCTCCGTTTTCCGGCCAAACTGCGACGGTGACGGTGGCTGTTGGTCGGGATCTACTGGGCGTCGGCCTCTGAGTTGATTGGTGGGGGCGGTGGCATCCACGACGGCCTGGAGAAAGAGAAACAACGGCGGCGGCGGAGGTGATTCCGGCCACCACGGACCGCGGTGCTCCGGCCATCATTGAGCTATGAAAATGGATGGGTTTTCTTCATCTCACTGCACTGAGTCCATAGGGATTGAAATCATCTCAATCGGAGGTCGGATGGCGGAGATATCACGACGGGAAGAAATGGGTAATTTCGGAACTTCCGCCGGCGATTGCGGCTGATTCCGGTAGAGTTAGAGGTCGTGCCGCATGTCGTTGAACTCAGCTCATCGAGATCTTTCTATTGACACCGGCGGTGTCAAAAATGGATGTCGAAATCTCAACTTGAGTTTTTGGCCATGATGGTTTTGTGAGACAACGTGAGAGAAGAGAGAGAGGTGGAACGGAAGCAAGAGAAAAAAATGATAGAACCCTAAAAATTTCACTATATATAGTGTCTAATTAAGACAAGATTACATGCTTGATTTTATCCTCAAATATTTCCTCTAAACAGATTAAATTTATACTGATTAGAGATAATTAATTTAGCTCACGTAATATAATCTATTACTTACAGTCCCATATTAATTTCTGAATAATTCAATATTATTTTACATTCTTACTCGCGTAATATGTCGAACTGTTTTAAGTCTAGAAATTAATTCTAGACTGAACAAATTCAAAATCTAACTTCTCAGCATTCTATCTCGGGAATGACGTTGTTTCTGACGGTGTCAACTCCCGAGCTCACATTGTACCCTTCTGCTATGGGTATTTACCTTGTGACTTTAACCTAACTGTCTGGCAATTAAGGATTTTCTCTTCTTTTAAAATGTCAGTGTGTTTTTTTTTACACGTTGCTAACATCGTGTTGTGCTTGGAGATTCTTAAAATTAAGATTCTCAAACTATACTTGTACTAAAAATTATTCCGCCTTAAAATACGGCGAGAATTTATCGATCGAATTTACTTGATCGAAACATGAACTTAACATGAGATCTGCTATAGAATTTAGGAATACAGATATTGATTCCATTAATCCTTCAATCACATAATATTTTCTAGGAAAATCCTTGGCTTAAATAAATAAATTGTTTTATTTAAAGTCTGAGATTTTTCTCAGTCATTACAATCTACCCCCCTTAAGAAATTTTCGTCCCGAAAATTAGAACAACTTGGGGTAGCTTTTCCTCATATCCTCTTCGCGTTCTCAAGTAGCTTCCTCAATATTATGATTTCACTACAAGACTTTAACCAAAGGAATTACTTTATTCCTTAAGGTTTTCTCCTTGCTAGCTTGGATCTGACCTGGTTTCCCCTTGTAAGTGAGGTCTACGTGCACTTCGACAGGTTCCTGATGCAATACATGCAATGAATATGTCACATACTTCCTCAATATCAATACGTGAAAGACATTGGGTACATAAGCCAATTCTGGCGACTCTACTAGTCTATATGTGACTTTACTAATCCTTTCGAGGATCCCAACTGTCCGACGCATCTTGGGTTGAGTTTCTCTCTTTTACTGAATCTTATTACTCCTTTCATCGGTGCCACTTCAGGAAAACTAAGTCTCCTACTTGAAACTCTATAGGTCCATGATGTTTATCTGCATAGCTCTTCTGGTGACTGTGAGTTGTATCGAACCTCTTTGTGATACGTCTCACATCCTTTATGGTTCTCCTGATAAAGGATACGATTTCTAGATGCTCCCCCCCAAGTTCTTACTAATGAACTGGGGACCTGCATTTTCTTCCGTATAGAGCTTCAAAAGGTGTCATTCCTATTAACATGTGATAGTTGTTGTTATAAGAAAACTCTATCAAATGTAACTTTCTATCACAGTTCCCTTTAAAATCCATGACACATGCTCTCAACACATCTTCTAGGGTCTGCATGGTCCTGTCAGATTGGCCATCTGTCTGTGGTGGAAAGTTGTACTAAACTTTAACTTAGACCCCATTGCGTCATGTATACTCGTGAAATGGTTGTCTCTCAATAGAATAACTGAATTTGATCGGCAAAAAATGTGCAGATCTTGTCAATCGGTCTCCGATTATCCAAATCACATCGTTACTATCGGATGTTCTAGGCAACTCTACTACAAAATCTGTCGTGATTTGATCACACTTCTATTCTAGAATGTAGATCCTTCGCAATTCTCTTGCTGAATGTTGTTCTATTTTAACTTCCTATCAATCAAGGCAATTTCAGCAACATCATTCTTCTGTATGAGTAACGAATGATTTGGATGAGATAGTTTGTCTCCAAAATGGCTTATCACTCTTCTTAGTCTCGATTGTCTTTTCAATCTTCAACCGAATTAATCTGTAGGATTAGTCAATCAATTGCCTAGTATGAGTCGTGATTGATCTCGAAACTATTTTTAACTTAGTATAGACTTAGACTATACATTTCTATCCTTGATTCGGCTAAGACTCCAGTATCAGATTTATCTGATCTTGGTCTTAGGTTATCGTAATATCCTGTTGATACAACTGTGTGAAAATTCTCTAATTCTGAGTGTGATGTACTACTTTCGTATAACTTGGATTAAAATGTTCATCCTTGTGGTTACGGGGGGGTACTGCGTAGTACAAACTGTAATACTACACATTGAATCATTAGATTATTCCATGATTCTATAATTCTCCTCTCATAATAATCGCTTAGATCTTAAAATATTCTTAGTTATTACTAATCGAGTGCTCACTTATTGGTTCATCAATTTGTCTCGAACCGTTAAGAATGTGATGACTTATCCGAAGTCAAACAATTTACTTGAACTTTCACTCTCATAGCCAGTATTCTCAATCATTATTATCGACATGGTGTACCATTAAGTCATTTCTTTCATGTCTCACGGTACTTTTAAACATTCCCATATATACTTATTAGGCTTTTCATAGTATATCTTGTCATATCGAGATTTTACACGTCATTCTAATATGAACACGTGTCTCGAGAGGTTTTAAACCTCAGAGATTGCATGGCTTATTTATGGAAAAATCCATAAATAAGTAGACTTATTTATCTACTAATTCTCCTCGACATTACAATTCACTAGGCTTATATAAATTTGATCTTCAAAATTAAAATGAAGCCGAGGAAAAGTAATGTTTTTCGTCATTCTTCATGTGAAGAGCATCTTCCATTGGCATTTTTTTTTCCTCTGAGGATCTTACTAAGATTATTGACCTTTCTTTCTATGAGGTCTCTTTTCTACTAATCCATGATTTCAACTTGCTCTCTACTCTTAACTCCTGCATTTCTTTATCAGGATCTTGATTTGATATATGGAATGATTCAAGAATCTATCATCTTAACATTTTCTTAATGGGTTCCCATTATCCAAATCGTTGTCATTAGCAATAGTAGTAACTATAGCTTACTTATATACTTGTTCGATACTTTGGGAATCCATCTTTCCTCAATTAAACTTTCTCTATTTTTCTTGGGTACTCCGCCTTTCTCTTGGAGTATGAGTGAAGAAAGATCAGTCCCATTGTCCATACTTATAGAAGCTCTCTACTTTGTTCTAATAGTTTTCCCCATTGATTATGAGCTATCCTCACTTCTACTTTGTTTGTCATAATCACCAAGCAGTTTCTTATCAAAAACTGTGGGGCCTCAATTTAACTATTCTCCATATATATATATATATATATATTTATACTTAAGTTGAGCTTCACCTATCATCGACCAATAGTTCATATGACGACTAACTCAAAGGTACCTCAAATCCTTTCTCACATGTAAAAACTGTATTGTAATACTCTCTTATTCTAACTTATTGTAGAATTTGTGGCCAAACATCGTATCATATCACGATTGTTTAGGCACTTTTTCCTGTCTGAACCTTATTTCATAGAGTAGCGAGACCATACGAATCTAAATTTCGTACAACTAGTGTAAGACATACTTCTACAAGATAAGGTTGTGTTGATTCCTGAGTCTGTAAATGACTACTTGAGGTTTACCGACCTTATATTTGTCTTATAATCATCAGACTTAATAACTAGTTTCCTCAAATACTTAAGTCCTTAAGAAATACATGTATCAACCTCATCTGACATACTTATCTTCTTGCTGGAGCTCTAACTGTTTATGTTTCTATCACAAACCATTCATAACTCTCCTTCAATTTTTTTTGAAGGATAGTTATTGCTTACACAACTAGCTACATCATCTTTCCTTTTGGGGTTGCCAATGTACCCTTTAACGATGTGATACTCCTCAATTGTTCTGTTTCTTAGGTTTTATGAGTCTTTTTAAGGGGTCTACCCTTTTCCTTTTTATCTAGTGTCGAGTTCAAACTACTCTCGAAAGTATGAACTCATTCAAGGAGATACCATCTACGTACTTTAGCATTCTTCCTTCTAATTTACTCTTTATATAATCGAGTTCTTAAGCTCATTTCATCTTGCGTTTACTTTCCTCAAAGAACAATTATTTTAAACTTATGACTCTGGAAAAATTCTAATAATTTCTCCTTAAAATAGGTATATTTCGAAGTATTACCTTTTGTTGACATTTTTGTTCTTAAGTAGGATCATCCATCTTTCGATCCTTGTACCTTTTAGAGCATAGATCATAGTCTTAATGATTATACATCCATCCTTCATAACCTAATCCTCGACCTTTAAACTTAATAAGGTCATCCTCCCAATGTAAAAAATGATTACACTAAAAAAATTTCTTCCATTTTCTTTATATTCCTAGATTGATAATAGTGTTCCCCAATTTATCATCGAGCATGGTATATATAAAACAAAGTCCTCAAACCATTGCTATTATCTTACTTTTAACATACTTATCATACTGACTAAACTATTAGTCCTTATTGTTCCTTTACTTATGCAAGAGATCTCCTCCTTTAAAAGGATTACATTTCATATCCTCCATTAAGAGTTTGACTTATAAATTCATAACTTCCGTCCTCAAAGTTTCAATTATAAGTCCTAATAAATCTGCCTTAGATTGGCATCACAACCAAATTTTTCTTAATAGATAAACACTATCCTTAATTGGTTTGCTCCACTCTTGTTGTGATTTCCTTTTTACAACGCCTCTTGATTGGCATGGAAATCGATTATTTCTATTTCCTTGCTTCATAATATCTAATAATGATTCTCACTTTGATTCTAAGGTTTTTAGCTTTCTTAAGCTATAATCCCGCTTTGTCAAGAGATTTCACATACTCAAGTTAATCTCTTTGAGTAGAAACATAGATGAGCACCTTTATTACTTTATTCAGATCACATTCTCTATTTGTGGTCATCCTAGTATCGTGCCTACTTAGCACCTCTAATCCAAGATTTTCTAATGGATAAGGTTATGACGATTGTATTGTCATACCCTAATCGCCTACTATCTTATGTCATCACTTATTTTCTGTCAATCGATACTTTCACCTTAAGGGCAACTTTCACCTTTAACATCTTTACCTAATGCAATCTTAATTCTTTTAGCAGATTTTAAACAAATCCGTAACTGTATTCTTCAATCATAAATAGGGTGAGAATATCTCCCCGTGAGATCGTTGTAGATGGATTAGTTTGATCAAAACTAACCTAGAACAACCTCCTTCAATTTGTCCATGATCTTCGGTGTTCTTTTCTTATCACTTAAACAGCTACTTATATTTAAACTCATTGCATTAGTTCTTGTACTTATATCCAAATGAGATTCTCAACATCTCAAACCTCTTTTGCATTTGTCTTAACTTATAGCCTTTGTGCGTTATTTATCATCACATTAATACACATAGGTACTTTCTATGAGATTGCTAAACATTTTAAGGCTAGCACTCATCGTGTATCATATCTTAAGTGGGTTGCTTAATATCTACCATAAGCTGGTATTGCTTAACGTTGAAGCTCTATTTCCTATATCGTATCTTGATATACGTATATAGTCATCGAATGTGGCCCACATCTAGCTTGACGGGGTTACATCGTCCATCTACTTATTAACGTCGTCTTTATGCTACATAGTCATATCCTTTTCATGTATCCATGCTGAAAAGCTGCTGCTAGCAACACGGTCATCGTGCTTCCTCAAAAGGAGTCTCGGTAGTTGTTTCTTTTCAAACCGCTACACGTGGCTCTGATACTTTGCTTGGCTTCAATACTTTGCTTGGTTTCATAGTCCAGCAATGATCATTAAGGGAGTCACCTCAAACGATCCCACTTCTTGAGATATCGTCTTGTCAGCCCAAGAGAATACAACACAGTAAAATGATAGGGCGGTTAGACTTGAATGGTCCTTGATAGGACGATCTTAATCGTGCGAACGTATTAACTTTTGGTTGCTCGTTAAATAAGCGTTCACTTCTATTAACTACTATAAACTACTTATCATAAACATACTTTAACTTACTTGGACTATGGCGAAGCAGACACGTGACGACGTGGAGTAGGATGGCAGGATACCGGCTCTGATACCAACTGTGACGACCCTCCTATGAGGTCGTCACCGTAACTTACTTTTTAACTTGTACTTACTGAGGTTTCTTAAAATTTGTGGAACTTTTTTTTTTTTAAACATAAGAAGGAATACCTTCATAATTCGTAACAATAATTTTAAAATAATGAATCACTAAATTACTTAAAGCTTTTCTTAATTTTAGTTAAGATAAAACCTTCTAAAAATATCTTTCGAACTGAGTGACATTTGAACTCTTGTTTCACATACTCTTTAAAAGCCTTTCTAAAACTAGCCAATACGTTCGGACCATCTAATTTGATCTTAAAACGAATTTCGTGGGAAATCTTAAATTCAAGTACTTCTTAAAGTCCTTTTAAAATCAATCATTTAAACCGTCATGTTTAAAATCCGTTTATTTGTTGCATGAACTATTGCAACGTTCTAAAACTTAAATACTCAAAACTAGGATTGTTAGCTACAATCTCAGTTTCCCTGACATACATATGTACATATACTTTTTTAAACATACATGCTTGAAACCTTGGATCATATAAATATATACATGATTTTACTTAAACTTATGCGGAAAATAATCTGCGTAAGCGGTATCCATTCCCATCTCGCACCATTCGTCCCGCTCACCATTGCCCTTCGTGAATTGTCGATAGGTTTCTTACCCACAAAGATGAACACATCCGATTGAGCTTTTCTCAGCAAGTAGGAACTATATCTCGCAAAATAACTATGAGTACACATGAATAAATATGCATGAGCTGATTATGCTTAATTATGATGTCTTATCATAGTCTTATTATCTTATCTTATCTTTCTTACTGATGGGCCCGAGTGCTCACGTACCACTTGCGTGCAATCAACGGGATGTAAGGGTTTGCAAGGTCCCCAACGACCCGTGATTTAAATTGAACTGAGTGCCTCCCTTGGAAGGACCCTTTTTTTTGGTTCATTTATCTCCCTTGAGTCTCGATTTTCTCCCTTACGGAGTCTGATTACCTCCCTTGCGGAGGTCGGTGCGACACTCAACCCGAGTTTATTCTTATAAGTTCCTCTTGACTTATTAAGGCGTATGCAATATGACCTAGCATAGCATACTATAACATTAAATTAATTTAAACATATATAACTCATGTGCATTGCTTATGTGTATGCAAAGATCACATAGCATCGCATACAATACTTAAAGCATAAACATGTATATATATAACATGTGTAAATTTTTTTTTTTTCTTTAAAATCTATTCATCTTCAGAGGTAGATTCCTACTTACCCGATTTCTGAGTGGAATCCACTTTTCGCCAAAAAACCTATTACATTACTTGCTTACTTCGAAAATAAACACCCACCGAGAGTGTGAGATTATCCGTCGTTTGCTATTCTATTTTAGCAACTTATGAAGGAATCTAACCCTTTTCTTAAGGCATGTATTCCTTTCCATCAAGGATAATTCACTATAAGGATCAATTTATTAAATCCTCAAAATTTTATTTTCCTTAATTGCCATTACAAATTTGTGCTAAATTGATAATTCATTAATTATCTTATCCTTATAATAAGTCTGATAATTTAGTTAACTAACTTTGGTAATTAATTAACCCTCTTATTCATATACTAAGTCTACATAAGTTAGTTAATTAATCTTAGTAATTAATTAACTTCCTTAACCATATTCTAAGTCTTAGATAATTTAATTAATTAGTTTTAATAATTAATTAAATTATCATCAATAATACACTTTTTAATAAACTTTACTTTACCTCACTTGACGGGCTCATAATAGTGTTGAGGTCCATATTTACCGTCGTAAAATTAAGGGTTTAGCGATCGTCGTTTTTTTACGATTTTCGCTTACATGCTTATTTGAAAACCGTTAAGTTTTATTGGAAAAACGTGCATACGGCATTTAACATAAATATAAACCTAATTCATTTAATCTCATAATTAACGTATTTCATGAAAATCATACGCCTTATATGACTATCTTAATTAAACCATAAGCAAGGTTTGTACTTGCCTCGGATTCCGAGCTAAGCGATTCGATAGTATCTCGCTTGTCGTGTTCTCTGCGTATTCCTCAAAACTAATTTTGGGAAAAGCTGCAAGCACTATGAATGATCCTTGAGGAACATCGTAGCTTTACACACTCGATTCGATCTTTACTTGTTCATTCTGAACTACCTCAATCCGCGTGCAACCATTTGCAGACAATTCTTATCGAATTGAATTTGGTTGAATGGACGTCACCATTGCATTTAGCACGTCGAAACGAGTCGGGATATGGTCTCGGATCATCAAACGGAGGTCGATAGCTTCGAGAAACAACACCTCCGGAATATGGCGGGCGGCGCAGATGGCGGCGGAGGCTCCCGGCAGTTTTCCTCACGGGGCGGACTTGGGTCCCACCCTAACTGATTCTCCGAGTCCATTGTGTGGTCAATTTCACACCATTTTACAATGCCATCGGGACCGCAACGTCGGTAAAACCGCGACTCAAATCTCACATTTCCGGTCGGGAAATCTTAAAATTGGTTGAGGGATTTTCACCCACTTCCTTCTGAGTATTGTGGACACTCAAAATTAGGACGATCCAACCGGCAGATCGTCGGAACCACCTCCTCCCTCCACGGACGACGGCAATGGTTCGTTTTCCGCCAAACCGCGACGGTGACGGTGGCTGTTGGTCGGATCACCGGGCGCCGGCCTCGAGTTGATTGGTGGGGCGGTGGCATCCACGACGGCCTGGAGAAAGAGAAACAACGGCGGGCGGCGGAGGTGATTCCGCCACCACAGATCGGTGTCCGCCATCATTGAGCTATGAAAATGGATGGGTTTTCTTCATCTCACTGCACCGAGTCCATAGGGATTGAAATCATCTCAATCGGAGGTCGGATGGCGGAGATATCACGACGGGAAGAAATGGGTAATTTGAACTTCCGCGGCGATTGCGGCCGATTCCCGAGAGTTAGAGGTCGTGCGCATGTCGTTGAACTCACTCGTCGAGATCTTTCTATTGACACCGGTGTGTCAAAAACGGAGGTCGGAATCTCAACTTGAGTATTTGGCCATGATGGTTTTGTGAGACAACGTGAGAGAAGAGAGAGAGGTGGAACGGAAGCAAGAGAAAAAAATGATAGAACCCTAAAAATTTCACTATATATAGTGTCTAATTAAGACAAGATTACATGCTTGATTTTATCCTCAAATATTTCCTCTAAACAGATTAAATTTATACTTATTAGAGATAATTAATTTAGCTCACGTAATATAATCTATTACTTACAGTCCCATATTAATTTCTGAATAATTCAATATTGTTTTATATTCTTACTCGCGTAATATTTTGAACTGTTTCAAGTCTTGAAATTAATTCTAGACTGAACAAATTCAAAATCTAACTTCTCAGCATTCTATCTCGGGAATGACGTTGTTTCTGACGGTGTCAACTCCCGAGCTCACATTGTACCCTTACGCTATGGGTATTTACCTTGTGACTTTAACCTAACGTCGGCAATTAAGGATTTTTCTTCTTTTAAAATGTCGGTGTGTTTTTTTTTTTTACATCGCTAACATCGTGTTGTGCTTGGAGATTCTTGAAATTAAGATTCTCAAACTATACTTGTACTAAAAATTATTCCGCCTTAAAATACGGCGAGAATTTATCGATCGAATTTACTTGATCGAAACATGAACTTAACATGAGATCTGCTATAGAATTTAGGAATACAGATATTGATTTCATTAATCCTTTAGTCACATAATATTTTCTAGGAAAATCCTTGGCTTAAATAAATAAATTGTTTTATTTAAAGTCTGAGATTTTTCTCAGTCATTACACCTAGAGGGCGACTTTGTTTTGTTGAGAGTTTCCCCACGCAAGGGAGTTGTTCGATCTGATGTGAAAGGGAAACTTGCACCAAGGTATGTGGGACAAATCTCAATCGTGCAACGAGTCGGAGTGGTGGCTTATCCGTTGGCTTTATCTTTGAATTATCTCACGTATATGACGTGTTTCATGTCTCCATGCTTCAAAATGTCAACCTGGGCCGGATGTCGAAGAAAAGAGTTTGGATACGGAGATGACGCGTCATACGAGGATGCACCAATTCAGATTCTTGACTCCAAAAATAAAGAGTCTGGTCATCGTGAGATCCTTGCTATGAATGTGTTGTGGCGTAGCACGGAGTAGAGGAAGCGACATGAGAGTTTTGAAACGATGATGCAGGAGCAAGATCCGTGATCTCTGTTTACACTTTGAGGTAAGCCTTATTTTCGGGGACGAAATTCCCTGAGGGGGGTGGAGCTGTAACACCCTGAAGAATTAAATGAGATTAATTGAGGTAATTTAGATTTATTAGTGTGCCTAATTTGAATGAATTGATTAATCATTGATTTTAAATGTTTCTGACATGTATATTTAAACATTTTTATGGAAATTAAATATTTTCAGTAATTACCTTTTAACCCAGAAGTGTGTATGGGCACATTTTTGGATTGTTATTTTAAATATTTAAACACCTATTTTTTCTTTTCTTTTTCCTTTTTCTTTTTCTTCTTTTTTTTTTCCTTTTTCTCTTCCTTCCCGTGGGCTGCCCAGAGACCCACAGAAACTATTTCTCTCTCTCTCTTTCTTTCTTTCCTTCCTCTCTCCCTCCTCTGGTTTCTCACGCCCG
The DNA here is from genome assembly GCA_012066045.3 of Morus alba. Classification (NCBI taxonomy): domain Eukaryota; kingdom Viridiplantae; phylum Streptophyta; class Magnoliopsida; order Rosales; family Moraceae; genus Morus; species Morus alba. The sequence continues at coordinate 15,467,829 of CP050224.2, forward strand.
AGCACGTCTCTCTCTCTCTTTCTCTCCATTTTCTTTGACGCCGACCATCTTTCTCTCCCTCCGGCTATCTCTCTCCTTTTTCCGGCCGTTTTTCTCTCTCTTTCTTTCCCTCTTGGCTGGCTGGCCGAGAGCCACAAAAAAAAATGAAATGAGAGGATTTGAAGGAAAAACGAGTTGCAATCACTTTGAGGTAAGAATTTCTTGAAAACCTATACTCGAATTTGAGTTATTGCTTTGAGAATTTAGAATTTTGGTCAGATTTGAATAATTTCGAGTTAGGGTTTGGATTTGAACAATTGTAGTTGAAATTGATTGAAATTTGGGGGTTTTCAGTTATTTGACTTGTTTAGTTGATTGTAAACTGATTTTGATGGATTCTGGAGAATTATATTGAAATTGAACTTGATTTACAGGTTTGGCATTTTTCCTATTTATGTTGGCATGCTACTGAAATTTCTTCAGAAAGTTGTTTTTAAAATGAAATTAAATAGGAAACTAAACCCATGAATTGGATTTCGATCTTTAAAGAACCCCCAAACTAATTATGAAAATCGGTTGTAAAACTTGGATTTGAGTTAAGGCACACTAATAGGAAATCTTGGTTGGTAATTGAAATTGGATTGCTTTAGGAATGAGAATTGATCCTAAAGTGTTGTTTGTATCGATGTTAATGAGGATTCTGCATCGAGGGGGCTTGTGGAAGGGAAAGCCGGAAAAAGGGCAACACTAGTCCCAGGTTTGATAGTGCGAGGTAGGATTTCTATCCCTTTTCCTTGTGATCCTGTTTTCAAAAAGGATTTCGGCCTTGAATATGTTTTAAAGAAAGGGGGTGGTTTGGAAAAGAAACACTCTTTAAAAACCATGGCTTGTTTAGTTCATGGAATCAATGGCTTGTCCTGTCCATGGAATTCATAGCTTGTTTAGTCATGGAACCTCATGGCTTGCCCAGTCATGGGGCCCGCGGCTTGAGTAGTTCGTGGGGTCATATTAACGATTTCATAATGTGAAATGAATGATTTCTTAAGATAAGGGATCTTGTGAACCGGTAAGAATATATTCTATAAGCCTAGATAGGATGCGAAGAGTGCATCTTCGGGGGCAGAACCCGAAACTCGGTCCGGGTAGGCAAGGCACTTGGTAGGTGAGTAATTTGTGCTAATTACTTGCTGATGCCTGTAATACGGTTATTTTCAGTTATATTTCCTTAGAGGAAAAGGATGTGAGGTTCTGGTTGCCTGTTGGAACTGAATGTCTTATTTTATTTACTTATTCACTTATTTATTCGTTGCTCATTTATTATTCATTTCTTTATACAGTCATTTTAAACTATATCCTACTAGGCCTTTCGCACACGTTTTATGTTTTAAATGTATTAAACCCCTCCCAGGAGATTCTAGGAGCGGTGCATAGTAGCAGGATATTTGCTACGGAGTAGCTGAGTTGTGTTATTGTTGGAACAAGAGAGGACTGTGCTCATCCTCTAACATAAATGTAAGGAATCGAGAGTTCTGTAAACTCATGAAATATTTGGATTCACTAGACTGTGGTTGATGTCTGTTATAATTGATTATTTACATGTTCATGTATGTATAATACCATATATCCTGTGGGTGGAGCCCTGTGTGTTGTCAGAGGCTCGGGACTTTGAAATTTATATTATATTTTAATGGAGTTAAGTGGGGCTTATTTGAGAATATGCTTTATTAATCCCTAATTGGGCTCCACGTCACCCACCCCGTTTGGGGGGCGTGACAGTTATACGCCCCTTCACCTCATTGTGCCTAGGCATGTGATCTCATCTGGTCCCACCATAGTGTGTTCCAAAATTAATTTAATTAAATAATCACATTATTTATTTCGAGTGATATTAAATTCTTTATATTCATCTTGTTTTGCAAATATTACAAGGATGACGCGGGACTCATGGACCTATAATTTTGAGCTCTAATAAAATTAATAATTAATTAATTAACTTTATTAATTCCACAAGTTGCACCACTAAAAACTTGAAATTGCACTCTTAAAATTATAAACATAATTTACTTCTAAGAACTTGAAGTGTCCATTCGATATAGTTACTACATATAGATTAACTCTCCATAAATAATTCATAGTTAGTGCTAGGTAGAATCCATTAACCTTTCTAATTACATCTTTATCCTTGAGTACTATTGATTCTCTAATGAATAGTATTTTCATAAAACACATTCATGAGTACGAGCTCATTACTTATTCAAATGACCCTTAAGAGAATTATTTTTCTACTTCTTCAAGGAAGAAGGAATGGATTCCACCTCATCTATTAGCATGCCTGGGTATTCATTTCATCATGTTTTCAAGATACAAGGCATAGGATTTAGGACCTCAAAATCCGTACCAAGTAAATAAAAAAACACGAATCCATAAATATGAGTGTACTTATAAATCGGGATTAAGATCATTCTATATGACTATCAAGAGAGACTCAAATTTGATTTTCTATACTTAACGAAAATTATTATAAAATCAAATTGTGTATGTGCCTGAGTTCTACATAATCTCATTATGCATAATACACTCATTCAATATCCCTCTATATTAATGATGTGGATAACACTATTCCATTCTTAATGGGAATGACATGTATTAAAAATGTTTTAATTAAAGATTCCGTAACTTTAATTAAATTCATCATGAACATTATTTCAATTATTATCCTTGAATATTATCTTCTCCTATATAACACTTATATTCAATATTTAAGGTCACATAAATAATCGTTGAATTTTCAATGATAGTCATAAAGTATTCAATAATACATGCACAAAAATAACGAAAAAGTATTTTATTAATTAAATAATAAACATCCTTATTACATCTCATGCTTTAAGGGCACTATTCCTAACAAGTTTAATCTTGCATAACATCTCACATAATAGAACAAGTCATAGACATGCATTTCTCAACGTAGCATATCATCATGTAACTTGGCATAACACGGATCATGCATTTTCATAGTTTTCATAAAACATGTGAAAACATCTTAACGATCCCTCATGGGCCGTCACAGTAATCTTAACTTTCAAACTTTATCTCTAAAAAAAAATGTAGAAAATAGTTATACTTGAAACACTTTACTTTGAGTGACTTGAAGAAATCCTAATTTTTATTTTCATATTATAACTTTAAAAATTTTAAAGCTCATCAAAGAAAAATAATCTTTAGGTTCAACTCATTTATTAAAATCCATATCGTAAAATAAACTTAAAAAAGACAATCTTAAGTATTCTTCAAATTAAAACCACCAAAACCAAAAGTTCAAAATAATAAAAATAAAAATTTAAAAATTTTGTTTAACATTAAGCACTTTTATTCAATGACCGTTTCTCCCATTTTCTTATCACGCACCGCTCGCATCTGCTCCAAGATTCTCCATGGTTACATCCTACCCTTTAAATTGTCTGCAACATGAAATAAGTTATATAAGCAAGGGCTTAGTAAGACACTTAATTCTCACAAATTTAAATGAATTTTTATTCATCAACAATAAACATCATCATGAGAATAATTATTTTTTAACATGTTTAAACTTTAAAATCCATCATATATTAGGCCCAACGTTGTACCATCATAGCTAGCGCTACAGAAAAAGTATGGGGTAGCAAATCCCATACCAACCGCGGGCAATAAGACCACTCACTGGTCACCATCAAGGGTGTACAATGTCATTTAAAAATATAAAAATACATATATCCATTTTTCTTCGAAATGTCATCATATGAAATATTAAAGGTGTCATAACATCATCATCAAATCATATACTTCTCAATTCTTCAATTCATGCTACAGGTGAGAGTGTACTTACATGAACACTTACTTAACCTTTTAAATTTCACAACGGTGATGCGACGAATAAGGCCCTCGGGTGCTCGCCTCTAGAACCGTTCATGCTATAAATCATAAATAAGATTACTAAAATCCTTAGTAACTCATCAAATACATTGACCATGTTAAAACAACATCTAATAGACCATTCTCACCATTCATTAACATCAAGACATAAAAAATCCCAATAATTACACCAATTTTTCAAATCTTACATAAACTGACAGCCTGACCTTTATCCGTTTAAAAATTTATAACAAATCGTGAAAACCTTACAATGATCTGAAACTGATGTCAAATGAAAACAGACATCAAGATCTTTCCAACGACATCTTATTTGTTAAAAACGGAGTTCGTTTAGTCCATCAAACACTGTTTTAAACATAGATCATATTAGCTGAAAAATTCCAGCACAATAAACTCCGAAAATACCAAAATGAATTCATTAAAGATAAAATAAATTACAACCATATGTATACTTTAACCAGCCCTAAGACCTATTCCTCAAATATTCAAATTACACATTCTATAAAAATTGTCATGGCATAGCGAACTAGAAACATCAATATGACCATGAAAATTCACATATCTTGCAACTCGAATCCAAAAACAATATGCTAACTCATGTTTCTATGAAATCATAATTATAGCATAAAAGGGAAACAACAATATAAGAAAATAACATAATTCCTAACATGCCTCTCTAGAATTTATCAAATTATGAAGACACCAAAACACCCAAAACAATAACCAAGTCATACATGATTATCCCAAAATAAAACATATGGCCATGAACATTCAAACCTCACCTAAATCACATATATCATCCCTCAATCTTCAACCAAAGAAAGTTATTCATTATCTGCTAAAACCAATGCCCAACACCAAAAGAAATCACCTAACAACCATGAATACTAAATTAGAGATGGAAAATACCTTGAAATCTTCTTGATTGTGGCTTAGAAGAACCAAAGGTTTACAAAAAGGGGTTCAAATAATGGAGGTTTGATGGCTGGTCCTGGAGGCTCTCTATTGTGCTGTTCTTGGATGTGAAAGAAAGAAGAAGAAAAAGGGGAAGAGAGAGTAAGAGCTTGAAAATGTTTATTGGCTCATAAATCATATAAAATTAAAAGGGAGTAATTTGATATTAATTGGGGATTAATTTTGTGATTAAATCAGCCCTTAACAGCTGGGGGAATGGCTGTCATTAGGGTGTAAAATCGTGTGGAAGGCAAATAAAAGAGTTAGGTCAACTTCTAGAATTTCCGTTCTTATTCGCGTGTAGTAACCTGGTGATGACGGGTTTTCTACCAACAAATCAAGTACTTTTAAGCTTGAATATTTGTAAGTTTTCAAGCATTTTTGTTAGTTTAATGTCTTTTGTGTGTTTTTATAGGAAATATAAATAAATGCCAACTTGGATGATTTTGCATGAAGAAAAGAAGAATATTTGCCTAACTTGTGAATCAATGAAAAGAGGATGTGAAAGAGGATTTTGTGGCACAAAAGAGGAGGCTTTGGATTGCAAGAAAGCGGGCTGCAGCGCGCCTTCATAGGCTACAGCGCGCAAAGAAGACCAGAGAGCAGGGGAAGCGCAGGCTGTAGCGCACAACATGCGCTACAGCGCGCTGCAGCCCCTAGCCCCAGAGACACGCGCTGCAGCGCACCAAATGGGCGCTGCAGCGCGCTCAGCGCATCCTGCCGCAGCAACGCGCGCTGCAGCGCACCTGGTCGGAGACTGTTGGATATCCGGATGGTATACTGGCCATATCTTCTTACTCCAATGTCCAACTTGCACAAATGAGAAGGCATTGGAAAGCTTATGAAAAGCTCTACAACTTTCTAATGGAATAATTTCAGAATTATAGATGTCCCAAATAGAGCTAGAAAGTAACGTCATGAAAATAGTTCTTCTGCCTAACAAGAAAAATCAAGGAAAAACCTAGAATTTTCCTAAGACACTTAATTCCATGCATTATAACATGAAGTACATCATATCATGAACATATATATAATTTCTATAAAATGGCATGAGCTTGTTCTTAGCACCTTGAGTCCTTGTCGCGTTCACCTGTAAAATATAACTCAACGTGATGTTAGAATTAATTAATTATAATACCATAACATTATTCAAGTTAATTCCTGACGTTTATGTCTAAAAATTTTGTCAGTTAGAAAAATGGGTGTTACAACCCCTCCCACCTTTAAAAAGTTTCATCTTCAAAACTTAGAATAATTCAGGGCAATTCACCCTCATGTAGCTTCCTCTATCTTGTGATTGCACTAAAGAACTTTGACTCGAGAGATCTCTTTGTTTCTCAAGGTCTTCATCTTCCGATCTATAATGTCAACTGGTTTCTCTTCATAGCTCATATCCTTTTGAATCTGAACTGCTTGCGGCTTGATGACATGTGAAGGATTTGGCACGTATTTCTTTAACATTGACACATGGAACACGTTGTGGATAGATGCCATCTCCTGAGGCAACTCTAGCTTGTAAGCTACTTTGCCTATGTGCTCAATCACCTCGTAGGGTCTGACGTACCTCGGACTAAGCTTGGCTCTTTTGCCAAACCGCATCACGCCCTTCATTGGTGCGACCTTGATGAACACCGAATCCCTAACTTCAAACTCTAAAGGCCTTGACTAACATCTACATAACTTTTTTATCTACTTTGAGCTGTGACAATCCATTACTGAATCACCTTCACCTCTTCTGATGTCTTATTCACAAAGTCAGTTTTCTCCTTGAAATCGGTATTCTTATTTTTTTGAGTCCATCGACTTCTTCTCCCCAACCTCATGCCAACAGATTGGGGATCATCAACGTCTCCCATATAGTGCCTCATAAGGAGCCATCCCAATCGTCTCTTGATAACTGTTGTTATAAGTGAATTCAGCCAACGGTAGAAACTTGCACCAACTCCCTTTAAAATCCAAAGCACAAGCTCGAAGCATATTGTCAAGTGTTTGGTTGGTCCTCTCCGTCTGACCGTCTATCTGTTGGTGAAAGTTTATGCTAAATTTGAGCTTCGTCCCCATAGCTGCCTGAATGCTCCTCTAGAAATGTAAGGTGAACCTGCTATCTCGGTCTGAAATGATAGATTTGGGAACACCATGAAGCTTCACAATTTCTTTCACATATAGCTCTGCCAATTGTTCCATAGAAAATGTCATCTCAGATAGGAAGAAAATGAGTTGACTTGGTCAATCATCAATAACCACCCAAATAACATCAAATCTGTTTGAAGTCCTCGACAGTCCAACAATGAAGTCCATTACAATGTCTTCCCATTTCCATTATGGAATCTGAATCGACTGAAGCAACCCTCCTGGCCTTTGATGCTCAAATTTGACTTGCTGGCATGTCAAACATTGCTTCACATAGTCTGTTGCGTCCCTCTTCATTCCAAACCACCAAAAACTTCCATTAAGATCCATATACATCTTGGTTGAACCAGGATGAAGTGTACATGGAGTTTTATGTGCCTCCTCAAGAATCTTCCTCCTTAGTTTATCATCCTTAGGGACACATAAATGTCCTTTAAACTTCAGCACTCCATCATCTGCTATGCTTAAACCCTCACACTTCCCTTCAAGTATGTCATTTTTTATCCTCACTATACTTGGATCAAGACACTGCATGCCCCGAATATCATCAAAATTAGTCAGAGTCAAGGTCATTGCGGACAACTACCCCACGACAATTTCTAACTCAAATTCTCAAATCTCCTTTAGAAGAGGCTTAGACATTTCTTGCAATGACATTAATGCAGCATGAGTCTTCCTACTTAAGGCATAAGCTACCCTATTTGCCTTCCCTGGATGATAAAAGATTTCGTAATCGTAATCCTTTACCAGTTCTAGCAACCTCCTCTACCTCATATTTAGATCCTTCTAAGTGAAGAAGTACCTCAGACTTTGATGATCGGTGAATATTTGTCATCGAACACTATACAAGTAGTGCCTCCAGATCTTCAATACAAAAACTACGACAGCCAACTCTAGGTCATGAGTCGGAATGTTCTTCTCATAATCCTTCAATTGCCTTGATGCATAGGCAATTACTTTTTCATTTTGCATTAAAACTGCTTCTAGGCCCATCTTAGAAGTATCATTGTATATTACAAAACCTTTATCCCCTTGTGGAATAGTCATGATTGGAACACTGGTGATTATCCTCTTTAGTTCTTGGAAGCTCTTCTCACAGTCTTCATTCCATTCAAACTTCTTTCCTTTTCGAGTAAGTGTCGTAAGTGGCATGACAAGCTTCAAAACATTTGCTACAAACTTTCGGTAATATCCGGCTAGACCATGGAAACTTTTGATCTCACTCACATTAGTTGGTCTTTTCCAATTGCTAATGGCTTCAATCTTTGTAGGATCCACCATCACCCCCTCTTTGGAAATCACATGGCCGAGGAATGCCCCACGATCCAGTCAAAATTCACACTTAGAAAATTTTGCATACAACTTGTGCTTCTTCAATGTTTACAACACCATTCTCAAATGCCTCTCGTGTTCTCCTTGAGTTTTTGAATAGATGAGGATATTATCAATAAACACTATTACAAACTTATCCAAAAACTCCTTGAACGCTCTGTTCGTCAATTCCACCAATGCAGCAGGGGCGTTGTTCAATATGAATGGCATGACCAAAAACTCATAATGGCCGTAACGAGTTCTAAAGGCGGACATAGGAATATCTTCTTCCTTGATCTTTAACTGGTGGTAACCGGACCGCAAATCAATCTTCGAGAATACCGTCGTACCTTGCAGTTGATCAAACAGATCATCACTTCTTGGCAACAGGTATTTGTTTCTTATAGTCACCTTGTTAAGCTCCCTATAATCAATGCAAAGTCTCATTGTTCTATCCTTGTTTTTTTACAAACAACACTGGAGCTCCCCACGGAGAATAATTGGAATGGATGAAACCTGTATCCAATAGCTCTTGAAGTTGCTTATGCAGTTCCTTCAATTCAGTAGGTGCCATGCGATACAGAGCCTTAGAGATTGGCTTAGTGCCGGGCACCAGCTCAATCTCGAATTCAATTTCTCTATCTAGTGGCAAACCTTGCAAATCATCTAGAAACACCTCACTAAAATCTCGTACGGCAGATACATCTTTAATTTCTAACTTATCTACTTTCTTTTTATCAAGGATGTTGGCTAAGAAACTGGTACAACCAGTAGCTAGCATCTTTTGGGCATTCATTGTTGACATAAATAACTTTGTCTTCTTTCTAAGTTGAATTAAGTCGTCATTCGAGTCTAAATATGACCTTACATCTTTGGCACTCAATAGATGCGTTGTATTTTCCTAGGAAATCCATACCTAATATTAGGTCATAGTCATACTTCCCCGGAGGGTAGTGTCATATTGAATCCACGACTGAAGGCACTGCTCGCAGCCTATGTGTAGACATCATCACTTCCTCGGAGGGTAGTGTCATATTAAATCCACGACTCAAGACATCTAGGCCCCATCCTATTCTTTTGGCAAAAGAAGATGACACAAAAGAGTGTGGCTTTTAGAGGCTTTATTCTAGTGGGCATGTTCTTCCTCACGCTTGTTTAAGTGGAACTCAGCACGAAGAGCACCTTTGACACATTCAGCTATAGTGGTAGGCGAAGTGATTCCATTGTCAACAATTAATGCAATCTAGGATCTAAGCATCGCAATCATGTGCTCCTTCTCAATCGGCACCATAGTGGGACATAGTTGTGCCAGTCGATTAAATTGACTAACAGCTGCATTCACAGATAAATCCCCTTGGAAAAAATTGGTGAAGTCATCATAATACTTCTTGGTCCCAGACATGTTGAAGTACTGCTCATTAAACTCTTGAAGAAAGTCTCGTCAAGTCATCTCATCTACATCTCTACTCAGTTCTAATCCTTCCCACCAGATCCTAACATCATCCATCAAACAGTAAGAAACATGCTTTACTTTGTCATTCTCAGTTAAGTTCATAAACCTTAGTATCAAATTGATAGACTTTAACCACCCTTGAACTACCAAAGGGTCAGCTGAACCATTAAATTCTTTACGCTTCATCCTCTTTAACCTCAGGTATAGAGGCTCGAGATCCCTTACGGTCTAAACTCTTCTGTGTTGCCCCGGTTGTGGAACAGCTGGATTAGCTGGAACTTCAACTCTGTTCCCATAAGCTTGCAAATGATTAATAAACACATGTTATTCTTGTAGTTGTCTCTGTAACTGTGCTACCACTTCTACAGAATTAAGTCATGCCGCTGTCACAGCTTCAGCTTGCCCACAACCATTACCACGGTCAGGAGCTCCGTGTCCTCGTCCACGTGCCATCTTATCTTAATCGTTATCAATAATTAAATTTTAACTAATAAATTCCCTATTTCAAGACATCGAATAAGGATTCACACTTCCATAATTTGAAAACTTGACCTCATAAAAATTTACATTTCATCTAAAGAAATTAAATAACTACTTACTTGAATTTGGAGTAAATGCGTGGCAACACATGATAGGAAATAGGAAAACTCTCTGATACCATATCTGTAATGACCCTTCACGGACCGTCACAGTAATCTTAACTTTCAAACTTTTATCTCTAAAAAAAATGTGAAAAATAGTTAAGCTTGAAACACTTTACTTTGAGTGACTTGAAGAAATCTTAATTTTTTTTCCATATTATAACTTTAAAAATTTTAAAGCTCATCAAAGAAAAATAATCTTTAGGTTCAACTCATTTATTAAAATCCATATCGTAAAATAAACTTAAAAAAAAAATGATCTTAAGTATTCTTCAAATTAAAACCACCATAAACCAAAGTTTCAAAACAATAAAAATAAAAATTTAAAAACTTTGTTTAACATTAAGCACTTTTATTCAATAACCATTTCTCCCGTTTTCCTATCATGCACCGCTCGCATCTGCTCCAAGATTCTCCACGGCTACATCTTACCCTTTAGATTGTCTGCAACATGAAATAAGTTATATAAGCAAAGGCTTAGTAAGACACTTAATTCTCACAAATTTAAATGAACTTTTTTATTCATAAACAATAAACATCATCATGAGAATAATTATTTTTGAACATGTTTAAACTTTAAAATCCATCATATATTAGGCCCGACGTTGTACCATTATAGTGCGCTAGCCACAAAAAGTATGGGGTAACAAATCCCATTCCAACCGTGGTAATAAGACCACTCACCGGTCACCATCAAGGATGTACAACGCCATTTAAAAGCATAAAAAATACATATATACATTTTTCTTCAAAACGTCATCATATGAAATATTAAAGGTGTCATAGCATCATCATAAACATCAAAATCATATACTTCTCAATTCTTCAATTCATGTTGCAGGTGAGAGTGTACTTACATGAACGCCTTACTTAACCTTTTAAAATTTCACAACGGTGACGCGACAAATGAGGTCCTCGGGTGCTCGCCTCTAGAACCGTTCATGCCATAAATCATAAATAAGATTACTCAAATCCTTAGTAACTCATCAAATACATTGATCACATTAAAATGACATCTAATATACCATTCTCACCATTCATTAATATCAAGATATAAAAAATTCCAATAATTACACCAATTTTTCAAATCTTACAAAAACTGACAACCTGACCTTTATCCATTTAAAAATTCATAACAAATCATATCAAGCTCAAAACGATCGAAAACTGATGCCAAATGAAAATACACATCAAGATCTTTCCAACGACATCTTATTTGTTAAAAACGGAGTTCATTTAGTCCCTCAAACACTGTTTTAAATATAGATCATATTAGCTGAAAAATTCCAGTACAATAAACTCCGAAAATACCAAAATGAATTCATTAAAGATAAAATAAATTCCAACCATATGTATACTTTAACCAGCCCTAAGACATGTTCCTAAAACATTCAAATTACACATTCTATAAAAATTGTCATGGCAAAGTTTAACTAGAAACACGAATATGACCATGAAAATTCACATATCTTGCAACTGGAATCCAAAAACAATATGCTAACTCATATTTCTATGAAATCACAATTATAGCATAAAAAGGAAACAATAATATAAGAAAATAACATAGTTTCTAACATGTCTCTTTAGAATTTATCAAATTATGAAGACACCAAAACACCCAAAACAATAACCATGTCATACATGATTATCCCAAAAATAAAACATACGGCCATGAACGTTAAAACCTCACCTAAATTACATATATCATCCCTTAATCTTCAACCAAAGAAAATGATACCTTATCTCCTAAAACCAACACCCAACACCAAAAGAAATCACCTAACAACCATAAATACTAAATTAGAGATGGAACATACCTTGAAATCTTCTTGATTGTGGCTTAGAAGAACCAAAGGTTTACAAAAAGGGGTTCAAATAATGGATGTTTGATGGCTGGTCCTGGAGGGTCTCTATTGTGGTGTTCTTGGACGTGAAAGAAAGAAGAAGAAAGAGGGGAAGAGAGAGTAAGAGCTTGAAAATGTTTATTGGCTCATAAGTCATATAAAATTAAAAGGGATTAATTTGATATTAATTAGGGATTAATTTTGTGATTAAATCAGCCCTTAACAGTTGGGGGAATGGCTGTCATTAGGGTGTAAAATCGTGTGGAAGGCAAATAAAAGAGTTAGGTCAACTTCTAGAATTTCCGTTCTTATTCGTGTGTAGTAACCTGGTCGGAGACTGTTGGATATCCGGATGGTATACTGGCCACATCTTCTTACTCCGGTGTCCCATTTGCACAAATGAGAAGGCGTTGGAAAGCTTATGAAAAGCTCTAAAACTTTGTATAAACTAATGGAATAATTTCAGAATTTTAAAGGTCCAAAATAGAGCTGAAAATTAACGTCATGAAAATAGTTCATTTGTCTAACAAGAAAAATTAAGGAAAAATTTAGAATTTTCTTAAGACACGTAATTCCATGCATTATAACATGAAGTACATCATATCATGAACATATATATAATTTCTATAAAATGGCATGAACTTGTTTTTAGTACCTCGAGTCCTCGTCGCGTTCACCTGTAAAATATAATTCAACGTGATGTTAGAATTAATTAATTATAACATTATTCAAGTTAATTCCTAACGTTTATTTCTAGGAGTTTTATTAAATGGGTGTTACAAAACTCGACTTTTTCTGTATTTAGCCTCTGAAATGACATCGTTGTTGACATTGTCGATTTCGAAGCTCGGGTAACATTTTGCTACCCAAAATGTTACTTGTGTAATTGATTAAACCGATTGGTAATAAGGACTTCTTAAGTATTAGAATGTTTCTTATAATTTAAATTCTCAAGTCATTTACGGATTAAAATTTCTTCCGCCTTCAATTGTGGTGAGAATTATCAACCAATTTATTTTGTTGTTACGGGCATGGAATCTAATTTTACTATTTAATATAGAATTTTAGAATTTATTTTATAATTCTACAAATTCTCAAATCATAAAACTTGACATGGGATTTTCCGGGGAAATCCTCAACTTTACATTCTAATTTAATATTTAACATTCTCATAATGCTATTCAGTATCTTATACTACCAAATTCACTCTAATTGTAGAATCGTGAATTTCATGAATCTTTGCATAAAATAAGTGTTCAGATCTCCTAAGGAGACCATTAACTTGGCTATCTGAATTCTACTGATATAACTGATTAAATACTTAATTATGGGACCAAAATTCTGCTGGAACTGTTAAAGATGCATTGACTTGTCTAAGGTCAGTCATTCACTTAGATTCTCATGCTTTCTTTCTTATAATCATTTTTCTAATTAATGTCGAAGCTTAAAAATTATAAACTCTGGACTTATATTTTTTTCTAGATCTAGATTTGAGGACGCAGTGGATTTTCCCCGAACATCACATTGAAATCGATTTGTCTCAACATGTCATATGTGCATGCTTTCTGAGTAAAGTGAAAAAAACACAAATTTTTTTGCTAATTAAAGAAAAAAGGTGCCAATTTGAGCACGAAAATGAAAAAAAAAAAAAAAAAAAAAAAAGCCCCACGGTTTGGTCCCAATTGTATGTGTGGAGGTAGTATTTGTGTGATTCTTAGGCTCCAACTATTAGATTTACTGGTAAATTTGAGATATTCCAGTTGCTAGCGCTGGCGCCGACAGTGGTGGATCTGAGCGAAGAGAGGAGAGAGAAAGAGAGGTGGGGGAGAAAGAGTTGAGCATATTTCTAAATTTTTAGTGACATTGTAAATCTAAGAATAATAAGAATTAATATCATTAAAATATACACTATAAAATGTCACATTTTTGCTATTTTTAAAATGTTCTCGAAATTTTGTTAAATTTTTAATTCCACTACAGTAATTCTACCACTACTCACAATGAGTTTCAAGTAAATATGCTTTGGGCCCGCTATATGTGAATTGACACCACTAACACCCAATGGCAATACTCCGTCTAATTTTGACACTATATTCTTAAACATTTTTCTACAACTAAATACTACTTTGATCATCCAGAATCAAAGTATGCGAATTTGGTCAGCTGGGAAAACGGATCTCTTCAAGCGTTATATGAAAGTTTGACTATGAAGTGTCAGCTGGTGAAAAAATACTGGAGTACGCATCTCTTCCGACGAGTTTTTCTCCATGAAATTTACACTTTCCAAATGACCTGCATAGTAAGTCAATATCTATATCTGCCGTATCCTCCAAGGTACCTTCTCTCTCAAAGAGCCCAATCACAAGGAATTTCACATTATCAGTTCGTATTCTCTAAGCGCAGAAAGCAAACAAATGGCGGTTTGTACTATTTCTGTTCTTTTCTTTTTTCTATCCCAGACAGTTCTCTCTGCAGTTGATAGCATCACTCAATTCCGATCCCTTAGTGATGGCGGAACTTTGGTTTCTAAAGAAGGAAGCTTTGAGCTTGGTTTCTTCACTCCAGACAATTCAGAGAATCGTTACGTTGGAATTTGGTACAAGAACATCTCAGTTCAAACTGTTGTTTGGGTTGCAAACCGCTGCAACCCGATGAACGATTCCTCTGGCTTGCTCACCATAAACGGCACAGGTAATCTTGTGCTCCTGTATCAGAATAAGAGTGTTGTGTGGTCGATGAGCTCATCGATACAAGCCCAGAAACCAGTAGTAGAGCTTCTAGATTCCGGAAATCTTGTACTTAGAGATGAGGAAGATGGAAACTCAGAGAACTATTTGTGGCAAAGCTTTGACTATCCTTCGGATACATTGTTGCCAGACATGAAAATCGGGTGGGATTTGAGGATAGGCCTTAAGCGGCGTCTCTCAGCGTGGAAGAGTTGGGATGACCCTTGTCCTGGAGATTTCACTTATGGATTTGAGTTTGATCCACAACTTCATACATTCCCCGAAGCTTATATACGAAAGGGCACCGCAAAGTTCTACCGCACCGGACCTTGGAATGGCCTGCGTCTTAGTGGCTCACCGGAACTAAGGTCAAACCCGCTCTATGGTTTCGACTTTGTTTATAATAACGATGAGATGTATTACATATACAACCTCATGAGTAAGTCTGTGATCTCAAGAATAGTCCTGAATCAAACCACCAGTTTTCGTCAGCGCCTTACATGGATAGAGGCAGATCAAACTTGGAGGATTTACGCATCAGTGCCTAGAGACGACTGTGACAAGTACGGTGTCTGCGGAGCGAATGCGAATTGTATGGTAAACGAAAATCCTATCTGTCAATGCCTAAGAGGATTCAAGCCCAAGTCTCAAGGGAAATGGAATCTAATGGACTGGTCTGAAGGATGTGCAAGGAATATTCCATTGAACTGCCTGGAGAAAGATAAAGATGGCTTTATCAAATTTTCGGGGTTGAAAGTGCCCGATACAACACATTCTTGGGTGAATAAGAGTATGAATCTAAAGGAATGCAGGGCCAAATGTTTAAGCAACTGTTCTTGTATGGTTTATACAAATTCTGATATCAGAGGAAAAGGAAGTGGTTGTGTCATCTGGTTTGGGGATATGAAAGATATTAGGCAATTTCCCATTGGTGGACAAGATCTATTTATTCGCATGCCACATTCGGAGCTAAGTATGTTCCTCATTATTTCATAAAAATATCATCAATTTCCTTCTTTTTTTTTTTTTTTTTTTTTGGTAATCTTCTAGCTACAATTTGATTTGATTTTCTTTTTGGGTTTTAAAATAACTTAGAAAAACGAAAAGCTGATAGTAAGATGAGAGCAGTGCTGATAGTGGCTGCTGCCATTGGTGGTTTTTCTGGGTTGCTCCTACTTGGCTATTGCATTTGGAGGAGAGCCTCAAAAGGTAACAACCTTTGTTCTTACTCTGTTTTAGTTTTCCTTCAAAAAAAAAAAAAAAAAAAAAAAGATTTTTGTCCACTCTGAGAGATATATTGCCACATTTGTTGACTTTGGACCACATGTGAACAACCCAAATGAAAGTGACACTTTATTTTGGCAACATGTAAAGAGTCTATATAAAAGAGCAACAGTCACTCCAACACGTATTCCTCCAACACTTTATATGAAGGCAATCCTAACACGTATTCCTCATCTAATTATTGTTTAAACGTTGTTCAAGTTTACGGATACACCTTTGATTGGACAATTTTGTTTTTTGTGCTTTGTTATTTATTTATTTATTTTTTTTGGAACAAACGTAGGAATATTAGGCATTACCGAAGTTTTAACCACATCCCAATCACCTAAGACTTGCTCAAACAAAATTAATAAAGAAAATAGAATTCTGCTTGGTGTACAATTATGCCTTAATTCTTTGTCTTCAAGGTATAAATATTGCTGTATTGGCTGTGCATAATTCGTCATCATTTCTTAGGACAATATTCTTGCGCAACAGTGGGCACCACACACCACCCAATAATACATGGTGGGTCCTACAGGGTATGTTAACAACAGTGACTGCACGATTTAATTGTATATGGGATCCATAGGAACCGTCACTTTTTTTTATTAGTGGTGATATTAACATTGTTGGTGCCCGCAAGAACTTTTTCATTTGTTATATCTAACATGAAGATCATATTAGACAAAACAGATGGAAATGAAACAGTAAGTCATAATGCAGACCAAGACGAAGACCTGGAACTACCACTGTTTGATCTGCCTTCTATAACTGCTGCAACTGAAAATTTTTCAGCAAACAATAAGCTTGGGGAAGGTGGCTTCGGACCAGTATACAGAGTAAGCTTCTGATGTGGAAATTTGAGACATACATTTAGTCCATGTTTAAGTGTTTGCTTTTATCGTCTTTCATTTGAAATATTCAAGGTAAGCAAAAATGCAGGGTAAGCTAGAAGATGGCCAAGAAATTGCAGTAAAGAGGCTATCAATAAGTTCTTCTGGGCAAGGAGTGAGAGAGCTAAAAAATGAAGTAAAACTAATTGCCAAGCTTCAACATCGAAATCTTGTGAAGCTTCTTGGTTGTTGTATTCAGCGAGAAGAGAAATTGCTGATATATGAATATATGCCGAACAGAAGCCTTGACATTTTCATTTTTGGTTAGAATCCCAACCCACATACGTTACACAACTAATTAATTTCTAATTTGGTGTAGCTTTATTAACTTGGAAGAAACATTGACAGATCAGACCCAAGGAAAACTACTAGATTGGTCAAAGCGCTTCCAAATCATATGCGGAATTGCTCGAGGACTTCAATATCTTCACCAGGATTCTAGATTGAGAGTAATACATAGAGATCTCAAAGCTAGTAATATTTTACTTGACAATGAGATGAATCCTAAAATTTCAGACTTTGGCTTGGCAAGAACTTTTGGAGGAGATCAGACAGAAGGACAGACAAGCAAAGTAATTGGAACCTAGTGAGTATTATTCTTTCACTTTTTTTTTTTGTTTTTGAATTACATATACATAACATTCTGAATAAATATTTTCCTAATTTGACTGTTTTTAATGATGCTGTGTAGTGGCTATATGGCACCGGAATATGCATTCGATGGCTTATTCTCAATAAAGTCCGATGTCTTTAGTTTTGGTATATTGGTGTTGGAGATTGTAAGTGGAAATAAAAGCAGAGGCTTTCACCATGAAAATAAAGGTTTCACCCTCATTGGATATGTAAGTTGACAAAAACCTTAATTAATTTTCATTACGTCCCAAGTACAAATCTAAATTATCTCAATACTGTCACTTTTGGATTTTGACATTATTAGGCATGGATATTGCATAAAGAAGGCGGTTCATTTGGATTGCTTGAGAAGCACTTAAGGGAATCGGACCCCAATCTACAACAAGTGTTGCGTTGCATTCATGTTGGTCTCTTATGCGTGCAACAAAGTCCGGTGGATAGACCAAATATGTCATCTGTGGTTGTGATGTTGGGAAGTGACAGTGAGCTGCCTCAACCCAAACCACCCGGCTATTTCACAGAGATGGGTGCAGTGAAAGGAGACAGTTCCTCCACAAAGCCCGACTCATCTTCAACGAATGATATGAGCATTTCACTTCTCGAGGCTCGATGAGACTTAAGTATAGTTATATCAAATTTATACCAACTCCAACAACAACTAACGAGCCTCACGAGTTTCAAGTGCTTCTTCTTTCGAGAGTGATAAGTACGTAGTATAGCTTAAACAAGTTGTGTGAAATAATTTATTGGATGGCATATACGAGAGTGGTGAAAACTTCTTTGTTAATTACCAAAACGACCACCATTACCCTTAGCCAATTGAACAGAAAGAGAATTGGCTGATGCATAATTATACAAAAGTACGAAAAATATTTTATGCATCGCTCGCTGCTTTCTTTTACGGATATTTAAGAAGACTTGAACATGACATTTATTTATTTCATATGATTTATGTTAAGTAACCAATGTTAGTGTACGTCACAGGTGACGGCAATGAGAGATCGAGGTGATATCAAATTTTTATGTTAATGTATGTTTTGATGACAAAATTATGTATGAGCATTGTTTGCGGTAAAAAGAAAATATACATTGGATAATGAATCATAAATGGGCCTTAAAAAATACAGGAGAAAATAAAAGGGAGAAAGAAAAAAATAGGTCAAGACTTTATATGAATTAAAATTAATATGTCAATAGTTTACATAAGTTAATAAATAGGCTAAATTATTGTTTTCTTCCCTAACTTGTCTGGTTATGAGCAATAAGTTGACAAATTATTGTCCATAATTCACGGTTTTTATCCATAACTTGTCTGGCTATAAACCATAACTTGATAAGTTTGTTCATAACTTATTTGGTTATGAACCATAACTTGACAAGTTATCACTTATTAATTTCTATAACTAAAAATTGGCTTATATACTTTCTTAAGTTTTTCATATTGGCCTATTTTCTATTATTTTCCAAAATAAAATTTTATGCTGGCCCAAATAATAATAATAAAAAAAGCGGGGGATAAAAAATACATGTTTTAGAACATGGAGTGATGGCAAAAAGGAGTGTGTACAAACCAAGAATTTAAACAATTGCCCAATTATATATTGGTGTGCAGTATTCCCACGGGAACAATCAACTAATGGCATAAGAGTATATATATATATATATATATATATATATATATATATATATATATATAACAAGAATGGAAAAGAAGGACGGCTGCACATGTGCGTAAATGAGGATAAAAAAATGAGAGAGGTACTGCACTCTAATTATTTGTAAATATGTGCGTAAATGAGGATAAAAAAATGAGAGAGGTACTGCACTCTAATTATTTGTAAATAAAGGAAAATTAATTGTTGCTGAGGGAAAAAAAGGAGCAATCTAGGGGGGTTGTTAGAGATTGTTAAGATATATTTTTTTCATGCAATTCGAATGAAAAATTTGTACAAAATCAAACAATGAAGATATTAAAAAAAGAAAAAAAAAAAAAGAGAAAGCAAGCCGTCAGCTTCAGTTCTTTCTCAATAGCTTCATTAAAGCATTAATATATATATATATATATATATATATATATATAAGCTCACGCTAGACTTGCTGTGATGGATGCTGTGAAGTTTGCACTTACTGTGATGTTTGCAGTGTAGAAGCTACCATGGCTCACGTGTGTATATATATATATATATATATATATATATATATATATATATACATTAAAAAAATGTGTAGAATAGATGAGGGAAATTCAAGTTTTCTTTGAAATTAAATTGTTAGTAAAAAAGAAGGGATATACATCATACAATCGAATCAATCAATTTGGAGATGATGAAATTTAAAATTTTTAAAAAAGTTAAGGGATAAAAGATAAATTTCAAAGAAATTCGGAATATTAAATACTAAAAAATTTAAAGTGCACAAATTGGACCCTTTTATGGTCTCTAAGTTCAAAAAGATGAGCCTATTGTCTCATAAAACCACATGGTGATTAAATATAATTTTCAAATCCCAAATTCAAATAAAAAAAAATCTCAACCCTAAATTCAAAAAGGATCCTTTTAATTCCCCATAAGGTCATGTACTGGGGAATTATCCAAATACAACTTTCAAATCTAAATTCTAAAGTAAAATTCCAAATCAACTTTTAAAACATCTTTGAATTCCTCATATTATCATATATCGGGAAATTCTCCAAGATCAAAATTCAAATTCAAGAACTATGATTGACTTGACTTCCTATGCGATACGTAGGCAATCTAAAATTTAGGTGCAGTTTCAAGATCAAATTCAATCCTAAAAATCCTCATAATAAATAAAATCAAAACAAAACTAAATCAAATTTCCAAGTGCATCAATTCCTCATAAGGTCATACCCGGGGAATTATCCAATTTTTTTAAATCCAAAATTCAAACTACAAGTGGCTTGATCCCTCAACGGGGTATGTAGGCAACTCGGCTAAATTCAGCGAGTTTAGCAGCAATTTTAAATCAACCCAAAATTTCTAAATTCACAAAAAATATTATTTACTCTTTTAATTGGAATCAAAAGGTTTTCCTTTATACTAAGGGATTGTAATTAAGAGGTTATTCTTATAATCATGAATGGGTCAAACTAAAAATAATAAACTCATATGCTAACTAAATCATAGTATAAGTGAAATTATGTTGTGTGTGAAATATTATTTCAACATTAATAAATATTTTCAATCAACAAGCATCTTAATTATGATTTGATTCATGGCATGATTACACTACAACAGAACAGTGTTTTGATAACTCTTAGTTATAAAGTTTTTAAAAAGACGTCAAGTTAAATATATTTCATAGCATTATAAAATAGTTATGTTATATATATATATATATATATTTATATATATATATATAATAGAAGTTCGGTTAATCTGATGGTGGGTATTTTACTATAATATATATATATATATATTAAATATTAGAATTTGCTGAAAATTTTGAGCGGGTAATGAAAATGGTTTCCCCCTACTTACTAAACTATTCTCGTGTACTAAGAGCAAAGAAAATTTCAATCTGCCCGCTTAATCCCCAAAAATTTCATGCGCCGAGGGAAGTGAAAGAAGGCCATACCAAGTCACAAAAAGGAAAAAATCACAGTAGAAGCAACACTCAACCCTCTTCTCAGCACGCAAGAATTTTTCTTCCTCTGCGCACTTAATCCCCAAAATTTTCTTCCACTGAGGGTAGAAAAACAAGCCCCACTCGAATGGCCATCGTCACCCAAAGGAAAAAAATCCCACTAGAAGTAAGAATCGAAGCACTCTTCTGAGCGAGGAAGATTGCTTCCTCTGCACGTTTAATCCCCAAAATTTCTTCCACTGAGGGTAGAGAACAAGCCCCACTCGAATGGCCCTCATCACCCAGAGGAAAAAATCCCACTAGAAGCAACATTCAATGCCCACTTTTTCACTCGAAGCCCTCTTTTTTCACTCAAAGCCCTAAGAAGAATTCTTCCCTCATTGCGCGACAGTCCCGAATTTGAACTTTAAGGTTTAGATTTTTAGAAGAATTCCTTTCTCTGTACTAGAAGCATAGGTTTCTTCTGGTGAAATCAGCCCGATACAGGTATGGCTTAAAGCATAGGTTTTTCTAGGTCATAAAATTTTTATTTTTGATTGATTTGTAATTGACAGCTTTGTTTTTGATAATTTTTTATTTTTGACAGATTTGTAGAAGAATACCCACCTCGGTGATATCCTCAAAGACACCAACATATGCTCTTTTTTACCCTCTGTAACACCCAAAAGAATTAAATGAGATTAATTAAGGTAATTGAGATAATTAGTGTGCCTAATCTTATTTAATTAATTGACTCAGAAGTATGTATGAGCGCATTTCTGGACAGTTGTTTTAAAATATTGTACACATGTCCTCTTCTTTTTCTTTTTCCTTTTCTTTTCTTTTTCCTTTTCTTTTCTTTCCTTCCTTTCTCTTTCCTTTCTAGTGCTCTCTCTCTCTCTCTTTCTCTCTCTCTCTCTCTCTCTCTCTCTCTTCACTCTCACTGCCGTGTTCTCTCTCTTTCTCTCTCACTCTCATATTTTTTCCCAAATCAAACACATCTTGAACCGAGAAAGGATTTAAAGAAGTTTTCAACGTCAAGAGAAGGATTTGAGGTAAGATTACTGAAAGAACCTCTCTTGAATCTCAAGTTTTTGAATTTCAAAACTTATTTTTGGTTCAAACCGGATTTTGATGATTTTTGAGTAAAACTGTTGGTTGCCGAATCGAATTCGGACGCAGAAGCATGGCTGGATGGCGGATCGTGTTTAACAAAAATTTTCATAAAACCTTTGAGATACTCTATAGATTATATTAATTTATGCAAATAAATTAATCTCATTAATTCATTTATTAAGAACTCAATTAGGAAAAATACCTGGAGGCTGACTCGGTTGATAACTTGAGTTCTTTGACCTCGAACAATCCTTGCTCCAAAGCTTTGTGTTTAGAAAACCAATGTCTTCCATGTTAATTTCTGGAATCCACGAAGACGTGTGTGTGGACACACATGAGACAAAACAGGTTACAATAAACACTCGAATTTCCACAAACACCAACGCATGCAAGATGTGGAATTTTTTGGAGAAAATTTTTTTCCTTCCTCTCTACCAAGAGAATTTTGGCCAACCTTAACAATTAGGGCTGAAAAATTGTTTCAAAAATTATCTTCACAATTTTTTATCATTCTCATATTTAAAGAGTAGAAGTCAAACTTCAAAAAAGAATCAAATCTCTATCTCTAAGATAAAGCTTGTTAATTATCTCCTATTTAAATTTAGAGCAAAATCTCCTCTTATCCTTATCCATTGTAGCCGGCCACCTTAGGGGATCTTCATCCCTATATTGCGCCAATTTGCAGATAGGGAAGGAAGAGAAAATCAACCTTTATCCTGTAGTCCAATTTTGACTCCAATTCAAATTCCAATTTAAGTCAAACTTAAATTAATTTGAATTCTAAATTGAACAACTTATCAAATAAGTTTAAATGGATAAATCTAGATGTGTTCAAATTTAAATTTAAATAATTACATTACTTAAATAATAATTAATTCTCAATTAATTATTTTTGAGTGTTTAATTTTAGAATTCCGTAATTCTAAAATTCTCAATTTGCCCTTTGTGTCTGGCAGAATTACAAGGACGATGCGGGGACTAATGGACCTATAATCCCGAGCTCCAATAAAATTAATAATCAATTAAACACTCTAATTAATTAATCAATTCTATTAATTCCAATAGTTACTCCACTATAAACTTAGACTTGCACTCTTGAAATTATAGATATAAATTTCTTCTAAACTATGAAGTGTCCATTTGATATAGTCATTGCATATAGATCGATCCTCCATAAATAATTCATAATTAGAGTCAGGTAGAATCCGTTAACCTCTCTAATTATATCTTTATCCTTGAGTACCATTGATTCTCTAATGGACAGTGATTCATAAAACACATTCATGAATCGGAGCTCCTATGGGTCCAAGTACCGAATCAACCTTCAAGAGAATTATTTATCTACTTCTTTCTTAAGAAGGAATGGATTCCATCTAGTGTAATAACATTCCCGGCTACCTACTTCATCATGTCTTCAAAATACAAGCAATAGGATTCAGGATCTCAGAATCCATACCGAGTAAATGAAAAGACACAAATCCATAAATAGGAGTCTGTTAAGAACTCAGGATTAAGATCATTCTATATATGACCATCGGTAGACTCAATTTGAACTTCTATACTTAACGAAAATTATTAGAAATTCATATTGTGTTTGTGTCCTTGTTCCACATAATCTCATTATGCGAAATACACTCATTCAATATCTCACCATATTAACAGTGCAGATAACACCGTTCCATTCTAAATGGGAATGACATGTATTAATAATGTTTTAATTAAAGAATCTGAACTTTAATTAAATTCATTATGAACATTGCTTTTTTATTATTATCCTTAAACATTATCCTCTCGTATATAACACTTATATACAAGGTTTGAAGTGACATAAATAATCATAGAATTTTCATTGATATTCATAAAATATTCACAAATATATACACATAAAATTGATGAATAAACTCTTTTATTAAATCAATAATAAATATCCTTTTACATTCTATGCTTCTAGAACACCATTCTCAGCAAAAAAAAATAGGGTAGAAATTGGAGATCTTGGGTTCTTTGGACTAGTTTTAGGACCTAGAACCCGGATCTCGTGGTTTTCCTTTGAAATATTTGGATTTGGGACTGAGATTGTAGGTTTTTGGACAGATTTTTGTAAGCTTCTCTCGCGCAGCTAATTCCATCGGTCGACCTGTCTGGTCAACCGGATCACATGTGAACCGGTCGACCAATGCAGTCGACCGGATTGCATAGGCTGACCGGTCGACCGGTGTGCACACTACTGGCCGATCGGTAGTGTTGCACTGCTCTGTCACCGGTCGACCGGTGCACATGTGTTTGACCCTGTTTCACTTGAAAAATGATGTTTTGACCCCTATTTTCAAGAAGAACCCAAATTAGCTTCATTTGGGGAATTAGAATGAAAGGATTAGCATCTTTAATCCTTGATTTGAGATTGAAAATGCTTGGAATGATAATTTGAAACATGAAAATGGATTAGGGATACTAAATGAAAATCTTGGTACATAATTGAGATTGGATCGCTTTAGGAATGAGAATTGATCCTAAAGTTTTGTCTTGCATCATTGATTGCTGCGGATTCAGACTTAAGGGGTTTGAGGAAGCGGAAGCCAGAAAAGGCAACGCTAGTTCCAGGTTTGATCATGCGAGGAAGGATTTCTATCCCTTTTCCTTGTGAGCCTATTTTCAAAAAGGATTTTGGCCTTGAAAATGTTTTAAACAAAGGGATTGGTTTGCCAAAGAAAAAAACAATTTGAAAACCATGGCTTGTTTAGTTCATGGAATCCATGGCTTGTCCTTTCCATGGAATCCATAACTTTTTTAGTCATGGAACCTCATGGCTTGCCCAGTCATGGGGCCTGCGACATGAGTAGTTCGTGGGGTCATAATAATGATTTTATAATGTTAAATGAATAATTTCTTAAGATAAGTGATCTTGTGAACCGGTAAGAGAGTCTATTGTTGAAAGCCTAGATAGGATGCAAAGAGTGCATCCTCAGGGGCAGAACCCAAAACTCGATCCGGTAGGTGAGGCACTTGGTTAGGTAAGTAATTTGTACTAATTACTTATTGAAGTATGTAATACGGTTATTTTTAGTTATACGTCCTTTGAGAAAAAAGGATGTGAGGTTCCAGCTGTTCTGTTGGGACTGAATGTCTAATTTTATTTACTTATTCATTTATTTATTTACACGTTCATTTATCTATTCATTTATTTTAAGTCATTTCAAAGCATATCCTACTAGGCCTTTTGCTCACGTTTTATGTTTTAAATGTATTAAACCCCTCCCAGGAGACTCTAGAAGTGGTGCAGGGTAGCGAAAGATTGCTACTATTGGATCAATTGAGGATTGAGTTCATCCTCTTGAAACAAATGTAAGGAATTTGAGAACTCTGTAAACTTATGTAATATTAGGATTTGCTATACTATGGTTGATGTCTATTGTAATGATTATTTACATGTGCATGTATGTACGATACTGTATGTCTTGTGGGGTGGAGCCCTGTGTTGTCAGAGGCTCTGGGATTTTTTAATTTATTTATATTTTAATGCAGCCAAGTGTGGGGCTCGGTTAGGAATCTGCTTTATTAATCCCTAATCGAGCTCCACGTCACCCACCCCATTTAGGGGGCATGACAGGAGTGGTATTAGAGCCCTAGGTTAAGAAACCCCAGGATTGTACATACATGTGTGACATCTGCAATCCACTGAATAGTCTAGTTTTATTTTAGTTGAGGAAAATGGCGCCTCACCGTAGACCAGCTACCCAACCGGCACAACTGAAGCAAGGGTTCTTGGATGCCATGTATGCTACCTTTCGGGGCACGGCCACGAGAGCTCAGAATGAGTAGCTGGTTGAGGATAGGAAAAAAGGATATTTCTGGGAATTTAGACGAGCGCCTATCCCCTTGTTTAACAGTAAGGGAGGACCCCAGGAAGTAGAGTTCTGGATTGACTCCATAGTCAAGCTTTTGTGTACTATGGGAGTCCCAGATGAATACTGGGAAGAATTTACCATGTACAAGATGGAGGGCTTAGCAAACACTTGGTGGAAACAGGTCAAGAGAAGAATAGATGTCGAAGGGTTGACCTAGGAACAGTTTGAGATGTTGTTCAATGAGCAGTATTTCCCTTAGAGTTATAAGGATGAAAAAACATTAGTATTTATGTCTCTACTGCTAGGAGACATGTCTGTGAGGGAGTATGAGGCCAAGTTTAATGACCTATCCTTGTTTGTGCCATCTCTGATGGAGTCTGAACACATGAGATGTCTTAAGTTTAAGAAGGGTCTCAAGAACTTTGTGAGGAGATCCTTGGTGGCTTTAAGATTTTGAAACTTCCGGGATTTGGTAACTACTGCTACAAGGGTAAAACAGGATAACTTGGCCTATCACCAAAGCAAAGAAACAACGGGTCGAGTCTCTATCTTTGGTAGACCTTTTGTTTGAAGTGGGCCACAGCGGAGTGGTAGAAGAAACCGTAACCAGAGACAGACGGTTAGGGAAATGACAAGCGGTTGTAGTAGTTCATCAGGAAGTGACAGAAATGCTCCATACGGGCCCAGGTGTCACCATTGTGGGCAGGTGGGCCATATTAGGAGGAATTGTCCTAATCGGCCGCCGGCTCAATAAGCCCAAAGTGATGCTTCATATAGTCAGGAAGGGCCACCACAATACATGCCACCATATCAGCCATAAAAGATGTCATACCCTCCTGTGCTGACTTATCAACCACCTCTGTATACACAATTCCGGCCTCAAGCACTGAGATCGGTGCAACCACCTCCACCACAACAGTATAGGCCTCCAACCTAACGGCCTAGTGTTGGTGATAGAGGGAAAGGGAAAGTACAGGGACAAGCTTATACCCTGGTATGAGGCAGCTCTGGAGGTCAGACCATCAACGCGGTGGTTGAGGGTATGATTCTAATCTCTCATTCTTTTGCTCACGTGTTGTTTTGTTGGGAATAGTGTCCTAGAAGCACAAGATGTAAAAGGATATTTATTATTTATTTAATAAAAGAGTTTATTCACCATTTTATGTGCATATATTTATGAATATTTTATGAATATCAAATAAAATTCCTTGATTTTTTATGTAACCTTAAACATGGTATATAAGTGTTGTATACGAGAGGATAATGTTTAAGGATAATAATCAAAAGTAATTGTACATAATGAATTTAATTAAAGTTCAGAATCTTTAATTAAAAGATTATTAATACATGTCATTCCCATTTAGAATGGAACGGTGTTATCCGAACTGTTAATATGGCGAGATATTGAATGAGTGTATTTCACATAATGAGATTATGTGGAACATGGACGCAGACACAATATGAATTTCTAATAATTTCCGTTAAGCATAGAAATTCTAATTGAGTCTACCGATGGTCATATATAGAATGATCTTAATCCTGAGTTCTTAACAAACTCCTATTTATGGATTTATGTCTTTTGATTTACTCAGTACGGATTCCGAGACCCTGAATCTTATTCCTTGTATTTTGGGAGACATAATGAAATAGGTAGTGGGAATGTTATTATACGAGATGGAATCCATTCCTTCTTGAGAAAGAAGTAGATAAATAATTCTCTTGAGTGTTGATTCGGTACTTGGATTACTAAGAGCGCTCTGGTTCATGAATGTGTTTTATGAATCATTATCCATTAGAGAATCAATGCTACTTAAGGATAAAGAAGTAATTAGAGAGGTTAACAAATTCTACCTGACTCTAATTATGAATTATTTATGGAGGATTGATCTATATGTAATGACTATATCAAATGAACACTTCGCAGTTTAGAAGTAATTAATGTCTATAATTTTGAGAGTTCAATTCCAAGTTTATAGTGGAGTAACTATTGGAATTAATAGAATCAATTAATTAATTAAAGTGTTTAGTTAATTATTAATTTTATTGGAGCTCAGAATTATAGGTCCATTAGTCCTCGCGTCATCCTTGTAACTCTACCAAACACAAAGGGCAAAATGGGAATTTTAGAATTACAGAATTCTAAAATTAAATACTCAAAAAATAATTAATTGAGAATTAATTATTATTTAAATAATGAGATTATTTAAATTTGAATTTGAACATATCTAGATTTATCCATTTAAACTTATTTGATAAGTTGTTCAATTTAGAATTCAAATTAATTTAAGTTTGACTTAAATTCGAATTTGAATCTGAATTAAAATTGGACTACTGGATAAAGGATAAAATCTCTTCCTTCTCTATCTGATAGAGGTGCCACACACAGGGATAAAATCATAGAGTGTGGCCTGCCACCTTTTGGATATGGGGAAGGAAGTTTTTGTTCCAAATTCAAAATTGGAGATAAGGATTTGATTCTATTTTGAAGTTTGACTTCTATTCTTTAAATATGAGAAAGATAGAAAATTGTAGACACAATTTTGAAACATATTTTCAGCCCTAATTGGAGTGGTGGCCGAATTTCTCATAGAGGAAAAAGAGAGCAAAATATTTTTCTCCAAAAATTTCACATCGTGTATGCGTTGGTGTTTGTGGAAATTCGAGTGTTTAAGAAACTTATTTTGTCTCACGTGTGCCCACACACACGTCTACGTGGAATCAAGGAATTGACGTGGAAGACTTTGGTATTCTAAACACAAAGCTTGGAGCAAGGACTATTCGTGGTCAAAGAAATTCAAGTTATCATCCGAGTCGGCTACCAGGTATTTTTTGGTTGATCCTTGAATAATATAAATTAATGCGATTAATTTATTCATGCATAAATTAATATAATCTATAGAGTATGTCAAAAGTTTTATGAAACTTTTTGTTATACACGATTCGCTGTTCCCCACGCTTCCGCCGCCGAATTCGATTCGGCAACTAACATGTTTGATATAGGTTCCACACACTCTTTTATATCAAGTTCTTTTGTTCAGACTTTGAAATTGAAATCTGAGAATTTAGAAGTCTCGATGACTTTGAACTCTCCACTGGGATGTGTGGAGGTAATGACTATGTGTAAATCATGTGAAATCATGATTGGCGGTGAGCGATTGAGAGCAGATTTGATTATCCTTCTGATGAGCCTGTTTGATGTGGTACTCAGAATGGATTGGCTGTCAAGGTACGGTGTGATTGATGATTGCTACTGTAAAAAAGTAACTTTGGTGATGAATTCCTGAACAGTAATTTCCTATCAGGCATATATGAACCTAGTCTTAGGGGAACAATTGTTAAGTATAGTGTTAGGGGACAGAGGAATCTAGCATGTTTTTCTTCCTTTCTTGCTTTGGAAGGTGAACCTGAAGTAATTGGAGATAGTGTGGGAATCGCTATAGTGGATGAGTTTACAGATGTATTTCCTGATAAGCTACATGGCTTACCGCTAGATCAGGAAATTGAATTATGTATTGATTTGGTACCGGGAACGGTACCGATTTCCATTCCTCCATACCGGATGGCTCCGGCGGAGATGAAAGAATTAAGAATGCAACTTGAGAAGCTAGCAGAAAAGAGATATATCTAGAATAGTACTTCCCTTTTGGGCTGACTGCTGCTATTTGTGAAGAAGCACAACGGATCTCTTCGGTTGTGTATTGACTACCGTCAATTGAACTGGGTAACTGTGAAGAACAAATATCCACTGTCGAGGATCGATGAGTTATTCGACTAGTTGGGTGGATCACAGTTCTACTCTAAGATTGACTTGAGATCTAGGTACCATCAGCTGAAAATCAAGGAGGAAGACATTCCAAAGACTTCTTTCAGAACTCGGTATGGACACTTCAAGTTTCTTGTAATGCCTTTCGGGTTGATGAATGCCCCGGTTGCATTCATGGATCTAATGAAATATGTTTTCTGGCCATACTTGGATCGGTTTGTGATCATCTTCATTGATGACATATTGGTTTACTCGAAGACTTGGGAAGAACATGTGCAGCACTTGAGAATTATTCTTCAGACTCTTCGAGAACACTAGTTGTATGCTAAGAATGTGAAGTGTGACTTCTGGCTGATAGAAGTGAAGTTCCTTGGGCATGTGATTTCTAGACAGCGAATTTCTAAAGACCATTCCAAGATCGAAACCATGCTACAGTGGGAAAGGCCAAAGAATGTAGCGGAGATTCGTAGTTTCTGTTGGGAATAGTGTCCTGAAAGCATGAGATGTAAAAGGATATTTATTATTTATTTAATAAAATAGTTTATTCATCATTTTATGTGCATATATTTATGAATATTTTATGAATATCAAATAAAATTCCTTAATTATTTATGTAACCTTAAACATGGTATATAAGTGTTATATACAAGAGGATAATGTTTAAGGATAATAATCAAAAGTAATCGTTTCATAATGAATTTAATTAAAGTTCGGAATCTTTAATTAAAACATTATTAATACATGTCATTCCCATTTAGAATGGAACGGTGTTATCCATACTTTGTTAATATGGCGAGATATTGAATGAGTGTATTTCGCATAATGAGATTATGTGGAACATGGACTTGAGACACAATATGAATTTCTAATAATTTCCATTAAGCATAGAAATTCTAATTGAGTCTACCGATGGTCATATATATAATGATCTTAATCCTGAGTTCTTAACAAACTCCTATTTATGGATTTATATCTTTTGATTTACTCGGTACGGATTCCGAGACCCTGAATCCTATTCCTTGTATTTTGGAGACATAATGAAATAGGTAGCTGGGAATGTTATTATACGAGATGGAATCCATTCCTTCTTGAGAAAGAAGCAGATAAATAATTCTCTTGAGTGTTGATTCGGTACTTTGATTAGTAAGAGCGCTATGGTTCATGAATGTGTTTTATGAATCACTATCCATTAGAGAATCAATGGTACTCAAGGATAAAGATGTAATTAGAGAGGTTAACGGATTCTACCTGACTCTAATTATGAATTATTTATGGAGGATCGATCTATATGCAATGACTATATCAAATGGACACTTCACAGTTTAGAAGTAATTAATATCTATACTTCTGAGAGTGCAATTCCAAGTTTATAGTGGAGTAACTATTGGAATTAATAGAATTAATTAATTAATTAAAGTGTTTAATTAATTATTAATTTTATTGGAGCTCGGAATTATAGGTCCATTAGTCCCCGCGTCGTCCTTGTAATTCTACCAAACACAAAGGGCAAAATGGGAATTTTAGAATTACAGAATTCTAAAATTAAATACTCGAAGAATAATTAATTGAGAATTAATTATTATTTAAATAATGAGATTATTTAAATTTGAATTTGAACATATCTAGATTTATCCATTTAAACTTATTTGATAAGTTGTTTAATTTAGAATTCAAATTAATTTAAGTTTGACTTAAATTCGAATTTGAATATGAATTAAAATTGGACTACTGGATAATGGATAAACTATCTTCCTTCCCTATCTTATTTAGGTGCCACACATAAAGGGATAAATCCCTAGGGTGGCCGGCCATTAAGAGGATAAGGGGAAGGGTTTTTTTGTTCCGAATTCAAAATTGGAGATAAGGATTTGATCCTATTTTGAAGTTTGACTTCTACTCTTTAAATATGAGATAGATAGAAAATTGTAACAACAATTTTTAACATATTTTCAGCCCTAAAGAAGGTGTGGCCGAAATTCTCATATAGGGAAAAGAGTGAAAAATATTTTTTCTCCAAAAAATTCCACATCGTGCATGCGTTGGTGTTTGTGGAAATTCGAGTGTTTAAGAAACCGTTTTGTCTTAGGTGTGCCCACACACACGTCTACGTGGAATCAAGGAATTAACGTGGAAGACTTTGGTGTTCTAAACAGAAAGCTTGGAGCAAGGACTGTTCGTGGTCAAAGAAAATCAAGATATCATCCGAGTCGGCTACAAGGTATTTTTTCGGTTGATCCTTGAATCTTATAAATTAATGAGATTAATTTATTGGTGCATAAATTAATATAATCTATAGAGTATCTCAAAAGTTTTATGAAAATTTTTGTTATACACGATCCGCTATTCCGCTGCGTTTCCGCCGCCGAATTCGATTCGGCATCCAACAATTGGTATCAGAGCGGTCTATAGACGATATTAATTTATGCTTCGATTATTTGATAATCATAATTGATATTAAATATGTGATATTTAATTATGTATGTATGTGATGAGTAGGCACTTGCATTTATGGATGTTTATTTTTATTCATGATGATGAATGTATGGATGATGGACTTGGTCGTTAATTATATGGTTCCATGGATCGGTTATATTCATTCGTTAATAAATTATTTGTAATTTAATTCGGGATTAAAATTATTGTAATTCTAGGATTTGGGTAGAATTAGGGTTTTTGATTTTGAATCAAGAAGGAGGCCTTGAAGATCATGTTTGAAGCCTTCAAAGAAGCCCAGAAAAAGTGCCCGGAAAGTTCCAGAAACGCGGCCCAGGCGCGTCCAGGCCGCGCCCCAGCGCGTGGCCAGGCCGCGGCCCAAGTTCGGGATTTGATCTCGAACGGGCCCGAAGGTTTCCGAAACCCTCGTAAAGCGTGCCGACGAGCCCGGAAAAGTTCCGGATCCCAAGGAAGGTGAAATCCAACCCGGAGACAAAGAATGAAGCCGAAGAATAAAGAATTCAAGAATCGAAGACCCGTTGATGTAACGGAAGAATATAATTATTGTAATTATTTATTTATTCGATTCGATTGAGTTGTAATTTATTTTTCGATGGGACCCGGTCAAATCCATCTCAATAGTTGATTGCATATATTTATATTTTATGTTGATAATTATATATTATATATGTCCATGCATATAACATGCCATGTAGATATAATGTGCCTACTCATATGTTTTTATAACATGCCATGCATACACGCACAATTGTTATTGTTTATTTTATTTATTATAAAAGTGTTTTAGAAAAATAAAATAAAAATAAGAACCATGCGCTGAAAATTGATTTAATATGATTAAATTGATTTATGTTGCAAAATTGATTTGCAAAATAATGTTAAATGTGAAATTGAATTTAAAAGTTAAATTTTTGAATTTCACATATCCGAAAAATAAATTGTTTATTTTTCGATTTGAAAATCATGAGATGCTTTTTCAAACAAAGTACATGTTTGCAAAATAATGAGTGGGAGAGGGTTGTATGACAATATGACTCACTAGTATCCGCCGTTAACACAACACCGTGAGATCCGGAAAGGGGCTTTGCGGCGACATTGAATCGCCCTCCTAAAGGAGAGTGTCCTTGCCGGATCAATAACAAGGTTGGCTTCCTAGAGATAAGATTTCAGGATGTATTTCCGAATTGACTACCCAAAGGTAGCAATCCGGAGTTAAGTCTATGGGATGCAAAGCGGTGGGTTACACTCATAAAATATAATCAAATCTGTTGGTTATATTTTGATTTGAAAATATGATAGTTAATAAATATGAAAATATGAGATATTTTGACTATATTTATTAACCGAGAAGAGTCTCGGTCTAATTGGCATATAACTTGACTACCCAAAGGTACACTTTATATGTGGAAAATTGGATTATCGTTGGCACCTAAAATTAAAACATGATTTATGTATTTTCATGTGCATCATGCATCATATTTAAATGTGCCTTGATATTCATAAACATAAATTGATTAGATGAATATTCTATTTATTCCCAGCAATATGTCGAATCCCATTATCACACTACTAGCGACTGAAAAATTAGATGGTGATAATTATGCTAAGTGGAAAAGTAACATGAACATACTATTGGTCTGCGAAGACTATAAGTTTGTCCTAGCGGAGGAATGTCCTCCCGAACCCATGACTAATGCATCCAAAACCGCAAGGGAGCCTTTTGATTGTTGGATCAAGGCCAACAATAAAGCAAAGTGCTTTATGTGGCTAGTATGAGCGATGTGCTTTGCAAGAAGCATGAGGAGATGGAGACCGCTTATGAGATAATGGAGTCTCTAGAAGCCATGTTCGGCGCTCCTTAAAAAAAAAGGCTCGTTTGGATGCCGTAAGGGCTTTCATGAATGACAAAATGAAGAAAGGTTCTTGGTCAAGGCACATGTTTTGAACATGATTGATCACCTCCACGATGCAGAGCTCAATGTCGCAGTAATCGATGAAGCCACCCAAGTTGGCATCATCCTAGAAAGCTCGTCCCCCGACTTTCATGAGTTCGTGAACAACTTTGTTATGAACAAAAAGAAGTGCAATCTCACCGAACTCATGAATGACCTGCAAAACTTCGAATCCACCAACAAAAGAAGGGGAGGAGAAGCAAATGTTAGAAGGCAGGAAGTTCGTAAAAACAAAAGAAAGAACTGTAACTGTGGAAAAGTTTAAGAAGAAAAAGGAACAAGGTAAATCGATTTACTAGTCCTTGAAACATGTTTAGTAGAGGGTGATACCTCAGCCTAGATAATTGATTCGGGAGCAACTAATCATGTTTGTTTTTCTTTGCAAAGTCTTAGTTCTTACAATCGAAAGTTAGCCGATGGGGACTACACGATGAAAGTAGGCAATGGCGCAAGAGTTTTGGCAAAAGCGGTGGGAGAAGTTAGACTTCGTTTTAGGAAAATAAAATTTTAGTTTTGAACAATGTTTATTTTATTCCGGACATTCGCAGAAATTTGATTTGTGGCCAAATTATTTGAACAATTATTTAAAGTTTATTTTGACAATGAATTTGTTCATATTTCTCGAAATGGTTTAAATATTTGTTTCGGACGTCTGGATGATGGTTTATATTGTATAAAACCAATACCTAACTCACGCTTAACACTTTGAAATGTTCAGAGTTGCCGAACGAAGAATAAAAAGCAAAAGATTTCTCACGATAACAATACATATCTCGGTGGCATCTTAGGCTTGGTCATATTAACCTAAATAGGATTGAAAGACGGTAAAGGATGGTCCTTTGCATGAGCTAAAAGTTGGTGAGCTTCCATCTGTGAATCTTGTTTGGAAGGTAAAATGACCAAGAGACCTTTACAAAGAAAAGGAGAAAGAGCTACGGAACCCCTTCAGTTGATACATTCAGATGTATGTGGACCGTTAAACGTCCAAGCTAGAGGAGGTTACGAATATTACGTCACTTTTATTGACGACTATTCGAGATATGGTTATGTTTATTCGATGCAACGGAAATCAAACTTTTGGAAAGTGTAGAGAATTCCGAGGCGAAGTTGAAAAACAAATAGGTAAACCAATCAAGACACTTCGATCGGATCGAGGGGTGAATACCTGGACCAAGAGTTTGGGATTTCTTGATTGAAGAAGGTGTGGTATCCCAATTGATCGCACCCAAGACACCAAGCAGAATGGTGTGGCCGAAAGGAGAAATCGGACTTTGCTTGACATGATGAGATCAATGTTGAGTTATTCTTCACTGCCTACTTCATTCTGGGGTTATGCCCTAAAAACAACTGCCTACATTCTGAATAGAGTACCATCTAAGTCTGTACCTACAACACCCTTAGAGTTGTGGTGCGGTCGAAAACCTAGTTTGAGACACGTGCGCATATGGGGGTGTCCAGCACACGTGCTGAAGGGAAAGACTGGGAAGTTGGAACCCAAGTCAGAAGTATGTATGTTTGTAGGATATCCCGATGGGACAAAGGGAGGTTTCTTTTATAGTCCTGAAGATCAAAAGGTGTTTGTATCGACAAATGCCACATTTCTGGAGCATGACTATATGATAGATTTTAAGCCCAGAAGTAAGATAGTGTTAGAAGAGTTACTTTCCGATGAGATCGGACCACAATCGACAAGAGTTGTCGGACCACTCAGAGAAAAGACCACAGTTCCTAATCAGACTCCAGCGGCACCTCGTCGTAGTGGGAGGGTAAGCACGTTACCCGACCGTTATACAGGGGAAGCCCAAATCGTCACTGTTGATGACGGTAAGGAGGATCCATCGACCTTTAAGGATACGATGGATGATTCTGATAAGGAAGAATGGCAAGCAGCTATGAAACTCGAGATGGAGTCTATGTATTGTAACTCAGTCTGGCAACTTGTAGATCTACCCGAAGGGGTAAAACCCATTGGATGCAAGTGGATCTTCAAGAGAAAGAGAGGAGCGGATGGAAAAGTAGAGACTTTTAAAGCAAGGCTAGTGGCTATGGGTTATACCAAAAGGGAGGGAGTTGACTATGAGGAAACTTTCTCGCCAGTAGCCATGCTTAAGTCCATCCGGATACTCCTGGCCATTGCAGCATATTTTGACTATGAGATATGGCAGATGGACGTCAAGACAGCTTTTCTGAATGGCTATCTTGACGAAACCATCTATATGGATCAGCCAGAGGGTTACATAGAGGAAGGCCAACAGCAGAAAGTCCGCAAACCGCAAAGGTCCATTTATGGATCAAGGTGCTTCTAGATCATGGAACATCAGGTTTGATGAGGCTGTAAAGTCTTATGGATTTGATCAAAACATTGATGAACTATGCGTCTACAAGTACAAGAAAGAAGAGAAAGTGGTCTTCTTAATTCTTTACGTCGATGACATCCTACTCATTGGGAATGATGTGGGAATGATGACAGATGTAAAGGAGTGGTTAGCCAGCCAATTCCAAATGAAAGATTTAGGAGAGGCAAGCTATGTTCTTAGGATCAAGATTATTCGAGATTGCAAGAAAAAGCTTTTGGCGTTATCACAAGCATCTTATATAGACAAAGTGTTGTCTAGGTATTCGATGCAAAACTCCAAGAAAGGGAATTTGCCTTCCAGGCATGGTATTCATCTTTCTAAGGAGCAATGTCCAAAGACCCCGCAGCAGGAAGAAGATATGAGAAGGTATCCCTCACGCCTACTGTGGGAAGCCTTATGTATGCCATGTTGTGTACAAGACTAGATATCCGCTATGCGGTGGGGGAGTAGTCATCGCTACCAGTCCAACCTGTGATTAGATCATTGGGTTGCAGTGAAGTGTATTCTCAAGTATCTTAGGAGAACTAGAAACTATATGTTAGTATATTCGGAGAAGATCCGTCTCTCACCGGATACACGTATTCTCGATTTCTAATCGAGATAGAGATAGTCGACGGCCGACATCCGGATCTGTGTTCACTCTTAATGGAGGAGCCGTGGTATGGAGAAGTATAAAGCAAAAGTGTGTTGCCGACTCTACCATGGAAGTGAATATGTTGCAGCCTTGTGAAGCCGCAAAAGAAGCTACATGGCTCGGGAAGTTCTTAATCGATCCGAAGTTGTTCCAGATATGGATAAGCCAATTAAGCTCTCTTGTGACAACAAAGTGGAGCGGTGGCTAATTCAAAAGAACCTAGAAACCATAAGAGTGCAAAACATATAGAAAGGAAATATCACCGATCAGACATTGTGGATAGAGGCGATGTAGGCGGTTCAAGATCGCGTCGAGAGGAAAACCTTGTCGACCCGTTCACCAAGACATTGCCATTGAATGTTTTTGATCGGCACTTAGATGGATTTGGGATTAGAGACATGACACACATGCTTTAGGACAAGTGGGAGATTGTTGGGAATAGTGTCCCGAAAGCATGAGATGTAAAAGGATATTTATTATTTATTTAATAAAATAGTTTATTCATCATTTTATGTGCATATATTTATGAATATTTTATGAATATCAAATAAAATTCCTTGATTATTTATGTAACCTTAAACATGGTATATAAGTGTTATATACAAGAGGATAATGTTTAAGGATAATAATCAAAAGTAATCGTTTCATAATGAATTTAATTAAAGTTCAGAATCTTTAATTAAAACATTATTAATACATGTCATTCCCATTTAGAATGGAACGGTGTTATCCCGACCGTTAATATGGCGAGATATTGAATGAGTGTATTTCGCATAATGAGATTATGTGGAACATGGACCTTGAGACACAATATGAATTTCTAATAATTTCCGTTAAGCATAGAAATTCTAATTGAGTCTACCGATGGTCATATATAGAATGATCTTAATCCCGAGTTCTTAACAAACTCCTATTTATGGATTTATGTCTTTTGATTTACTCGATGCACGGATTCCGAGACACTGAATCCTATTCCTTGTATTTTGGAGAGATAATGAAATAGGTAGGCGGGAATGTTATTATACGAGATGGAATCCATTCCTTCTTGAGAAAGAAGCAGATAAATAATTCTCTTGAGTGTTGATTCGGTACTTGGATTAGTAAGAGCGCCCGATTCATGAATGTGTTTTATGAATCACTATCCATTAGAGAATCAATGGTACTCAAGGATAAAGATGTAATTATAGAGGTTAACGGATTCTACGACTCTAATTATGAATTATTTATGGAGGATCGATCTATATGCAATGACTATATCAAATGGACACTTCACGGTTTAGAAGTAATTAATGTCTATAATTCCGAGAGTGCAATTCCAAGTTTATAGTGGAGTAACTATTGAATTAATAGAATTAATTAATTAATTAAAGTGTTTAATTAATTATTAATTTTATTGGAGCTCGTAATTATAGGTCCATTAGTCCCCGCGTCGTCCTTGTAATTCTACCAGACACAAAGGGCAAAATGGGAATTTTGGAATTACGGAATTCTAAAATTAAATACTCGAAGAATAATTAATTGAGAATTAATTATTATTTAAATAATGAGATTATTTAAATTTGAATTTGAACATATCTAGATTTATCCATTTAAACTTATTTGATAAGTTGTTTAATTTAGAATTCAAATTAATTTAAGTTTGACTTAAATTCGAATTTGAATCTGAATTAAAATTAGACTACTGGATAATGGATAAAATATCTTCCTTCTCTATCTTATTTAGGTGCCACACACAAAGGGATAAATCCCTAGGGTGGCCGGCCATTAAGAGGATAAGGGGAAGGGTTTTTTTTGTTCCAAATTCAAAATTGGAGATAAGGATTTGATCTTATTTTGAAGTTTGACTTCTACTCTTTAAATATGAGATAGATAGAAAATTATAACAACAATTTTTAACATATTTTCAGCCCTAAAGAAGGTGTGGCCGAAATTCTCATATAGGGAAAAGAGTGAAAAATATTTTTTCTCCAAAAAATTCCACATCGTGCATGCGTTGGTGTTTGTGGAAATTCGAGTGTTTAAGAAACCGTTTTGTCTTACGTGTGCCCACACACACGTCTACATGGAATCAAGGAATTGACGTGGAAGACTTTGGTGTTCTAAACACAAAGCTTGGAGCAAGGACTGTTCGTGGTCAAAGAAAATCAAGATATCATCCGAGTCGGCTACAAGGTATTTTTTCGGTTGATCCTTGAATCTTATAAATTAATGAGATTAATTTATTGGTGCATAAATTAATATAATCTATAGAGTATCTCAAAAGTTTTATGAAAATTTTTGTTATACACGATCCGCTATTCCGCTGCGTTTCCGCCGCCGAATTCGATTCGGCATCCAACAGTTTCCTCGTACTTGCAGGGCACTATCGACGTTTTATGAAGGACTTCTTGAGCATCGTTGTACCGATGACTCGGTTGATGAGGATCGAAGTCAGATTCAAATGGGAGACCAAATGTGAAAATGCTTTTCAGGAATTAAAGGTCAGACTGACAAGTGCACCAGTCTTGACTATTCCTGATAGTGAGGAACCATATGAGGTGTATACTGACTCCTCGGGGAGTGGGCTTTAGTGTGTCTTAATGCAAGGGGGACACGTGGTAGCGTACGCATCTCGCCAATTAAAATCACATGAATGGAATTACTGCACTCATGATTTGGAGCTGGCAGCGGTAATATTTACTTTGAAGATATGGATATGTTATCTATATGGAGCGAAGTTTCAGGTCTTTTCTGACAATAAATGTCTGAAGTACTTGTTCACTCAGAAGGACTTGAATCTCAGGCAAAGGAGATGGGTGGAGTGCATGGAAGATTATGACTTCACTCTGCAATATCATCCTGGAAAAACTAATGTGGTGGCTGATGCCCCTAGTAGGAAGACGACGGGGGCTCTGGTGTCATTAGCATTGGAAGATTGGAGAAAGACTAAAGTGATGAGTGAGTATGATCTTCAGTTCTACGAAGATTATAACTAGGCTATGGTGTATAATCTGGTCTCTACACCGGATATTGTTGTCACCCCCCACCCCACCAAACAGGGTGGGTGACATGGAGCTTAATTAGGGATTAATAAATTAGATTCCCAACCAGCCCCACACTTGACTGCATTAAAATATAAATAAATTATAGAATCCTGGAGCCTCTGACACACAGGGTTTCACCCCATTGATTTGAGATTGAAAACCCTTGGAATGATAATTTGAAACATGAAAATGGATTAGGGCACACAAATTGAAAATCTTGGTACATAATTGAGATTGGATTGCTTTACGAATTAGAATTGATCCTAAAGTGTTGTCTTGCATTAGTGATCGCTGAGGATTAGACTGAAGGTACTTGAGGAAGTAGAAGCCGGAAAAGGCAACGCTAGTCCCAGGTTTGATCGTGCGAGGTAGGATTTCTATCCCTTTTCCTTGTGAGCCTGTTTTCAAAAAGGATTTTGGCCTTGAAAATGTTTTAAAGAAAGGGATTGATTTTTGAAAGAAAAAAACAATTTGAAAACCATGGCTTGTTTAGTTCATGGAGTCCATGGCTTGTCTTATCCATAGAATCCATAGCTTGTTTAGTCATGAAACCTCATGGCTTGCCCAGTCATGGGGCCCGCGACATGAGTAGTTCGTGGGGTCATAATAACGATTTCATAATGTTAAATGAATGATTTCTTAAGATAAGAGATCTTGTGAACAGGTAAGAAAGGCTACTGTTGTAAGCCTAGATAAGATGCAGAGAGTGCATCCTTGGGGGCAAAGCCCGAAACTCGGTCCGGGTAGGCAAGGCACTTGGTTAGGTAAGTAATTTGTACTAATTACTTGTTGAAGCCTGTAATACAGTTATTTTCAGTTATATGTCCTTTAAGAAAAAGGATGTGAGGTTCCGGCTGTTCTGTCAGGACTGAATATCTAATTTTATTTACTTATTCATTTATTTATTTACACACTCATTTATCTATTCATTTATTTTAAGTCATTTCAAAGCATATCCTACTGGGCTTTCGCTCACGTTTTATGTTTTAAATGTATTAAACCCCTCCCTTGAGACTCTAGGAGCAGTGCGGGGTAGCGGAAGATTGCTACTGTTGGATCAAGTGAGGATTGAGTTCATCCTCTTGAAACAAATGTAAGGAATTTGAGAATTTTGTAAACTTATGTAATATTCGGATTTACTAGACTGTGGTTGATGTCTGGTATAATGATTATTTACATGTGCATGTATGTACAATATTGTATGTCCTGTGGAGTGGAGCCCTGTGTTGTCAGAGGCTTCAAGATTTTGTAATTTATTTATATTTTAATGCAGTCAAGTGTGGGGCCCGGTTGGAAATCTGCTTTATTGATCCCTAATCGAGCTCGACGTCACCCACCCCGGTTGGGGGTCGTGACACCCTCTTAAGGATTTGGATTATTATAATCTTTTTTCGTTTAGTCATAGAACATATGAGCCTCTTGGATTTCACAAGTCTTGTTCCATTATTTCTTTACCAATGTTCTATAGAAAAATGAGAGTATTCTTTGGTATGGTGATGAAAATGATATATCTATTAAGTGCGTTATCTTTTTTTGTTTGCCCAGTTATTATAATTTTGTTAGACTAAATTTTATTTCTTAGTTACAAATGTGATAATTAATTTAGCATTATGTTAATTATGAAGTTGATTGATGATGTTAGGATGCTTGATAAAGACTGAGTGCGTGATAACAGGTGACCAAGATTGGAATTTAGTTTTTATTTGTCTTAGTCATTGTAGTTATAGAAATCTTATTGTTGACCTTTTTATTTATGGACATACTGAGGAGTATATGTAAAGCGCTCAGAATTTCATAAAAAATGTTGAAAAGAACTTTTGTTATCCAGAGAAGTTGTTGTACCCTTACAAAGAATGTCAAAACTTAAGTCATCAAAGTGTGGTAACATTGTTTATGAACACTTGGTAATCAATGGTATGGATCCAACATACATTACTTGGTTTCATCATGAGGAAGAACTAAACACAAGTGAAGAGTTTGAAAACG
Organism: Morus alba; assembly: GCA_012066045.3. Taxonomy (NCBI): domain Eukaryota; kingdom Viridiplantae; phylum Streptophyta; class Magnoliopsida; order Rosales; family Moraceae; genus Morus; species Morus alba. Next base: position 15,510,286 of record CP050224.2, read on the forward strand.
TTGAGAGGAATGACATATATGAGTTATACAAGACTGCCTATGCCGATGAGAATGATTATATAGAACAATTTGTCTGGAAGAGTTGAATGAAAAAAATGAATGATTGGTTAGAACCATTATATCCTGGTTGTTCAAAATACAACAAGTTGTCTACTGTTATTGCCTTACTCAAGCATAATATCATGGATGGATGGTCTGATTGTAGTTTTGATGGATTGCTAGAGTTGTTGCATGACATGTTACCTGAACCTAATGTGTTAATAAGGTCGACGTATAAAGTACGAAAGTTTATGAGAGAATTTCATCTAGGGTATGAAAAGATTCATGCTTGCCCTAATGATTGTTGTTTGTTTAGAAAGGATAAGGCAAATCTTGATAAATGTCCAAAGTGTCATGCTTCAAGGTGGACGGTTGACAAACATACCAAAAAAGCTAAAGTTGGTGTTCCTGCTAGTCTTGAGATATCTTCTGATGATTCCTAGGTTCAAGGCTATGTTCAAGAGTGAAAAGATGGCTCGAGATTTAAGGTTGCATTCTAATAATAAAAGGGATGATGGAAAGATGCATCACCCAGTCGACTCTCCAGCATGGCAACTAGTGAATGAAAAGTGGCCTACATTTGCAAATGAACCGCGCAATCTTAGACTTAGATTGTCTATAGATGGATCAATCCATTTGGTAATTTAAGTTCAACTTATAGATGTTCACCAGTGATGCTTGTGATATACAACTTGCCACCATTTTTGTGCATGAAAAAGGAAAACATCATGCTAACGTTGTTAATCCCATGGTCTAAACAACCTGGCAATGATATTGACAATTACCTGCAACCTCTCATAGAAGATTTGCAAGAGTTACGGAGCAATGGAGTCAATGTTTTTGATTCACTTGACAATGAGGTTTTCAATTTAAGGGCAATTTTAATGTGGAGAATAAATGATTTTCCGGCCTATGGAAATCTTAGTGGTTGCTATACAAAAGGTAGATTAGCATGTCCTCTATGTGTTGATAATACTCGAGCAATGTGGTTGCCCTTTAGTAAGAAGTTTGTATTCATGGGTCATAGGAGATTTCTATCACGAAGTCATCCATTCCGAATGAAAAAGTGTTGGTTCGATGGAAAGGTAGAAAAAGAAAGTAAACCAAGAATAATGACTGGTAGAAGAATGTATGAACAACTTAAGGACTTTGTGAATGATTGGGGGAAAGTTGATAAGGATATTTTGAGAATGAAGTTATGAAAGGGCATGAGAGAGGAGGTAATGAAGTTGTTAAGAAACTCCCTCATAAACGCAAGAGAGTAGCAGTGAGGGATGTGGATATGGAGAAGCAACAACTATGGAAGAAAAGATCACTTTTTTTACCTACCTTATTCACACATAATTACTACTTAACTAATAAGATTTGGCTTTACGACACAAGGATGTGATGAACATAGAGAAAAATGTGTGCAAAAGAATTTTAAATACGTTGTCGCATGTCAATAAAAAATCTAAGGATGGTCTTAATTCACGAAAGCATTTACAACACATGGGAATTAAGACTGACTTGCATCCCCAGCTCCACATACACTATCAAAAGCAGAAAAACAGACCTTCTGTAAAAGATTATATATTTTACAGGTCCCTAATGGGTTTAGTTCTAAATTGGAAAGTGTGTTTTGGTGGACGACTGCAAAATCATGGGCTTGAAGTCTCATGTTTGCCATGTACTAATGCAACAGTTACTACCAGTAGCCTTGAGAGGGTTGTTGCCAAAAGCTCTGGGAAATGCACTACTTAGTTTGTGTCTTTTCTTTAATAGGTTATGCCTGCGTGTCATCAATGGAGAGAAGATACTGGAACTTGAAGAAGAAGTTGTAGAAACTTTATGCTTGTTGGAGAGATTTTTCCCACCATTATTCTTTGATATAATGGTTTATTTATTGATCCATTTGGGAAAGGAAGCTAGATTCTATGGACCTGTTCAATTTCATTGGATGTATCCTTTTGAAAGGTAATTCCACCACTTGGTTGATTGAATTGGTCGACGTATAAACTTGTTATATTGGTTTTATTACAATTTCGTTACTACACTAAGACTGCTTATGGATTTGTACTGATGTAGGTACATGATGACTCTAAAGGGATACATTTGGAATCATGCTCGTCCGGACGGTTGTATTGTAGGGTGTTATCTTGCATATGAGTGCATGGTATTTTGCAATGATTTCATATAGCAAAAAGTTGATATTTATCATTGTCAATGTCGAAATGAAGAATTTTCTAGTGACATAATTCTTGAAGGTCGTCCACTTTCGGATGGCAACCTATACATGTTCAGTAATGAGATGTTAGAAATAGCTCACCGCTATGTGTTATTTAACTCAACGGTTGTTGAACCATATGTGAAGTAAGTATCTTCTTAAATGTTCTATGTCGTGAATTTTATTTGACATCATATTATTTATGGACCGTTTTCAGTTTAAAATAGGATTGCATTTAGAGTATCTAAGGAAATTAAGTAATCTCTTGAAAAAAATTAAGGTATACTCTGGAAGAGGCATGGAGACACATTTGCTAGTTGGTTAAAAGATAAGGTACTATATTAGACTCACCTATGTTGATACAACATGTTATATGTAGTGGATGAATTCAGTAATTATTTTGGTTTAACTTTTACAGATTCCCATGGATTGTAATGAATCTAGCATTTTGAAGTGGCTTGCTTATGGTCCAAGAAACCACGCCATGTCATACATTGGTTACACAATCAATGAGAAACGGTTCCAAATTAAGGATGTTGACATGTCCACCCAAAACTACGGTATTTTCTTGGAAACCACAACTATATGTAGATCAAGTGCAAAAGACCAGTCGCAAGTGGTGGATGTAGTTACTTTTTATAGGGTGTTGAGAGAGATAATCTTAATAGATTATTATGATTTCCATCTGCCACTTTTTAAGTTTGGTTGGGCTAGTGTTAATAGAGGTATTATGGATGAGGATAGGTTTAAACTTGTTAATTTACACCAAGGTCAACATGAATTCAGAAAAAATCCTTTCATCGTAGCCTCACAAGCGAAGTTAGTTTTTTTTATTCTAGAGATTACAATGATTTAGATTGGTATGTTGTGATAAATGCACCACCAAGAGGTTTCTATAGGTTGGAATTATGTGATTCTAATGAAGACACTTCAGTGCCTTTCGAACCTAAAACTGGTTAAGTGAATGAGGACAATAAAAATGATGTCATTTCCTACGTGAGAGGAGATTGTGAAGGAATATTAGTTTGTTTTTTATTTAGTACTTGGTCGTTCAAGAAATTTGTATGTGCTTCTGCCTTTGTCTTTAATGAAAATTATTTTGAGTCTAGGTGTGTACATCTCTTGCCACGACCCCAAGAATAGGGCCATGATTATTGGGGTTTAATTTAAAATTTAACTTAATTAAATTGGACTTTTTCACAAAAATCACAAAAATAATTACATAAATATCAATATAGTTTGCTCCGGAGACTTTCTTTTAAAAACAATATTTAAAACAATCCATAAAGTCCAAGGAAAATAGTACAAGTCTGGGACAATGTCGACCAATGTAGTTTATGTATAGAAATACAGTACATCTCAGAATTAAAACTGTAAGTCTGAAACAAACATATCACTTCTAATCTCACACCCTCAATCTATTGGCATCCACTTGTCACGTTATAAATATAAACCGCTAACTCTGGAAGAAGGGTTTAAAACATTGAAAACATAATAAAAGTGAGCGGAAGGCCCAATAGGATATAATTTTATAAAACATTGTAAATAAAGGTACTCACGGTCTGAAGACATACACCCGGAACCGATCATACAATTTTATAAAACAATCTAAATAAAGGTACTCATGGTCTGAAGACATACACTTAGATTAGATTATCCTTTTTTTTAAAAGGAAAATACTCACATAGTAGTGGAAAAATATATGTATAATGAAAATTTGCAGAGCCGTAACACCACTGAGCATGAAGTGGTAAAATATCTTAATAATGAAAATATACAGAGTCATAACACCACTGAGCAAGAAGTGGTAAAATATCTGTATAATGAAAATGTGCAGAGCCATAACACCACTGAGCAAGAAGTTGATCCGTACGGGTTTTGGGTCCTGCCCCCAAGGATACGATTCCCATATCCCAATTTCTGAGGCCATACTGCGTTTTATCATTCATTAAAATATTTTCTTTTAGGAAATGATAGTTTTAAAAATCTCATTTCCAAAAATCATTGGAAACTCAATTGAATTATTCATGCTATTCCTTTAAAATCATTTTCTTTCAACATGTTTTCTTCTAAAACATTTTCATTGGCCAAAATCATTTAAAATAAGGCTAACAAGGATATGGATGAGAATATCCTACCTCTTGGAAATTTAATCTACAGATAACTTCACGTTGCCCAAAGCCCCACGACTTACTCTGAACCTCAACTCGATTCACCTCGATCTACGTGCATAGTTCAGCAGGTTTTTTAACAGAGTTAAATTGATGCAAATGGATGTCACCATTGCATTCAGCACATTGAAATGAGGCAGGATATGGTCTCAGATCTATGATCGAATATCGAAAACCTCAAGAATTGAGGCTCGCCGGAATCCAGCCACCGGCGACGGCGGCCGCGGCAGCGGAGGTTGCCAGAGCATATTTTTGTGGTGGACTTGGGTCCTACCCGCACTAAATCAACCATTATGAGTTCAATGGTGTTGTCAATTTCACCATATGTGGCCTCTATTTACTCCGATCAAACCCAAAAACGTCGACAAAATCCACCAACTTGGTTCTCGATTCTCCGGTAATGGAACCTCAATATTGGCTGAGGGCTTTTATTATCCACTTCCTTCTAAGTGTTTTGACACTAAAATCATGACGATCCAATGGTTGGATCATCTGGCAAACGGCGGCGTATTCGGCCGGCTGAGGGTTGCGTCTTGCTCTATGTCATCCTCTGAGTCCAATGGCACTGGCGGTGTCAAAAATGGAGGCCAAAATAGTGCCCAATAGTGAGGAGGCACAGTGGCTGAAATGCGCAGTTACAGCGATGATACTCCAGCGAGAATCGACGGGTGAGATGACATGGGTTTTGTTAATCTCATCAAGCTGAGTCCATAGGGAACGAAATCACTATGATCAGAGGTCTGATGATAAAGTTACGATGGCAAGAACTTCCGGTGGCTTTTGTACATTTCGCCGGTGATTGCAGCTGTTTCCGGCGGAGATGGAGGTCGTGTGGCATGTCAATGAGTCCAGCTCATCGAGAGATTTCTGATGGTGTGGGCAATGTTGCGAAATGACACTGAAATCTCAACAGTGCTAGGTGGCCGATGTGGAGAGAGAGAGAGAGGTTAAACGTGGAAGAGAGAGAATAGGAGAGAAAAAGGAAAAAAAGAAAGAAAAAGGGAAAAAAGGAAAATGTGCTTGGGCTTTCTATACACATTTGATAATTAGACTTCAAAGTCCAATTTGAATAGAGTATGGAATGACCCATTATTCCTATTCTGAAAAATTAGCTACCAACACTTAAAACTGTTTGAGAGACAGCAGTGTCAATTTCAAAAGAATCATTTTTAAAGGGAAAGGGTCCTTTAGATGATAATTATAACTGAGAATCTTTCACTAATCTCAGATTAATTAGCACTAACTATCAGATTTGATTAATTGATCGTAATTAATTTAACCAGATGTTACATCCCTTTGTCTTCAATGTTGTGACATTAGATTGTCTACTTTTCTTTTATCCATATTAATAAAGGTATGGGTTAAGGTACATCTCTTTCTTCAATAATAATCCTTGTTCATTTAGTTATAATACAAGTAATTTAAGGGTTGCTCGAAAGCTGCTTATTACAAAAGATTCTCCAAATTTGAATAGCATGGCTCAAATTTTTGTGAAAACAATCGCATAGGTGATGCAGTTCATAGGAATGAAGCATTCTAGTCACCAATAACCTCACCCACTGCACCTTATAGGAGGTTTGTTAGAGATCAAGGAGTGGAAGCTTCTCTTGAAAATGGGTACAATTTGGATCAGAACCACACAAGAGAGTGTGCAATAGAACCTGAGGATACTTTTATCGACGATTACTCAAGATATAGTTATGTGCACCTGATGCACTACAAAAGTAAAGCTTTTGAGAAATTCATGGAGTTTCAGGCTGAAGTGGAAAAGCAATTAGGTAAACCCATAAAGGCACTTCAATCCGATCGAGGTGGAGAATACCTCTCTAATGAGTTCACTAGATTCTTATTAGAGAATGGGATTGTTTCCCATTTGACTGTACCTGACACTCCATAGCCGAAGAGTGCAGCTGAGAAAAAGAAATAGGACCTTGTTGGACATGGTATGCTCCTTGATGAGTTATTCGACATTACATATATCTTTCTAGGGATATGCTTTACAAATTACATGTTATCTTTTGAACAATGTCAACAAAGCCGGTTCCTAAAACTCCTAATCAGTTGTGGACAAGCACGAAGACATCCTTGTAACATATTTGCATATCAGAATGTCCTACACATGTCCTGAACAAAGAAGCGAACAAGTTGGAAGCACGTTTAGAAGTGTGCATTTTTGTAGGTTATGCGAGAGGGACGAAAGGGGGTTATTTCTATAACCCCAAGGAAAATAAAGTCATGGTTTCAACAAATGCAACATTCCTTGAGGAAATTTACATAAATGACTTTAAGCCCCATAGCAAACTAGTGCTTGAGGAAATGTCGAGTGACTTGGTCATACCGACAGGTCCTTTGGAAACCGATTGAATCCGAGTAGAAAAGGAAGCCCAACAACAACCTAAGGGGCTTTAGCATAATGGCAGGATAAGACATGAACCTGAGAGAGTCATGGCTAAGGGAAAGACCTTTTTGGCAGAATCTTTGTAACATGACAGAGATCCTTATACTTACAAAGAAGCTATGGAGGATATTAATGCAAACCACTGGACAGAAGCAATGAAAGTGGAGATGGAATCTACGGATTTTAATCCAGCTTGGGAACTTGTAGATCTTTCTCATGGGATTAAGCCCATTGGGTGTAAATGGGTCTACAAAAGAAAGAGAAATGCAAAAGGAAAGGTTGAAACCTATAAGGCTAGACTGGTAGCTAAGGGATACACGCAAAAGGAAGGAATTGACTATGAGGAAACCTTTTTGCCTGTAGCTATGCTTAAGTCCATCCACATTCTCTAATCCATTGTGGTTGCTCTCGACTATGAGATCTGGAAACTGGATTTCAAGATGATGTTCTTGAATGACCATCTTAAGGAAAGTATCTATATAGTAGAACCAGACGGCTTTGTGGCTAAGGGTCAAGAGGGGAAAGTTTGCAAGTTGCTAAAATCCATTTATGGATTAAAGCAAGCTTCCCATTCTTGGAACAAAAGATTTAACCAAGTGGTCAAGACTTTTGGATTCCAATAGAATATGGATGAACCTTATGTTTATAAGCATATTCAAGATGAGAAAGTAGTTTTGCTATTATATGTTAATGGCATTCTAGTCATTGGCAATGATGTAGGGGCTTTGTCACTAGTCAACATTTGGATTACCAAACAGTTTCACATGAAGGACTTAGGATAAGCTAATTATGTTATGGGCTTTCAGATCTTAAGAGATCGAAAGAACAAAATGACAGCTCTTTCTCAGGCTTCATACATAGATAAGATTCTCAAGAAGTATGCAATGCAGAATTCCAAGAAAGGTGGGCAACCATCTACGTCTGGGATTACTCTTTCGAACAGTGATTATCCCAAGACATCTAACAAAAGAGAATACATGGCAAAGGTACCCTATGCTTTGGCAGTTGGAAGCCTCATGTATGTACGTAATGCTTTGCACTCAACCATATATTTGCCTTATGGTCGGGATTGTAAGTCGATATTAGTCGAATCTAGGACCTAAACACTAGGTAGCAGTCAAGCATATATTCAAGTATCTTCGGAGGACTAGAAGTTATATGCTAGCATCTTCTGGGGAGGATTTGCCACCTCTAGGATATACAAATTTAGGGCCCGTTTGGTATAAGGATTGAAATCATGGTGATTTGAGTCTTTTTGATTTGAATCATGATTCATGATTTAAATCATGATTCAGAGTGATTAGAACCTTCGTTTGGATATGTATATACATGATTCTGATTCTAACCTGAAATGTGATTTGAACCAGTGTTTGGTTGTCTTGTTTTTTGAATTTGAATCATGAGCAAAATAATGTTAATTTAAAAAATTATATAATAAATATAATTCGTTACGTGTAATTTAAAAAAAATGTACTTCGTTATATAATTAAAAAAATGTAGTAGAAAAAATTATGCAAATAATTATAACTCAAAATTATAACAAGCTAAGTGAGAAATAAATAGGAAAAATGTGAATAAAATTATATAATAATAAGAGAGAGTCATACAATCAAGACGCAACAAGAATTACTCGATCGTAAGATTTCAACTGAATCTGATCATGATTAGAAAAATATTACAATCCTTTTGAACATTCGGTGCCAATTAGTACATTAATTGATATTTGCTATTATCCATTCCAATTATTCAAAACTAAAAAAGCAAGAGGGGAAAAAGGAAAAAAAAAAAGGAAAAGGAAAAGAAATTGTGTCGAAATTAGCACTACAAATGGACAATTTCATCAGTGGAGAACCAAGGGCAACTGACCATCCCAATGCCACATCAGTGGCTCTACCATCAACATCCTGCATGAAGTTCATCAAGAATTAGAGATGGGTTGAGTAAAACAAGGAAACGCGAAAATAGGGGTTAGGACTAGAGGCGAAGAAAGACTTAGCCCACCGGTGGACGCCAAAACCGGAATTAATTCCAAAGACCATTTATCTCTTTTCCTTGGACATAAAGCCTCCTTACTGAAGGATACCCTTTGGACATACAGCAATCACGCTTGATATTCTTGGGGAAATCTAGTCCTTCCGATCGCAAATGGCCTAAAAGAAAACCATGGGAAAGCCCAAGGATCTTTGTTTGGCTTCATGTGGGAGAATACTTTCTCAGTTATCATCACCGCATCATATTATCAGGTTATATCCTTTTCAACAAAACACTTACGAGCAAAATCAATCATCCAATCACAGATTCTAACATTAATAACGATCATCGAAAAGCAAATTCACACTACATTCATTCACCATGATAAAGTTTCAGCCAACATTTTTAGAAGTAATAAAATATAAAATAAGGGTAAAATAATAATGACACATGTGCGTAATCAGAAATGAGCAACAGACCTGCTTAATACCCTTGAACGCATCGGGCAACAAAGGGAACAAATCTCTCCCTCCTCTCACAATATACTGCGATATATAAACAAATTAAAAAAAATCCATTTAACAATAGCATCGTATATATCAACCAAACACATACATATATAGAGAGAGAGAAAGAGAGAAGATGAGAGAGAGACGGAGACCTCTTCATAACCAGCCAATTTGACCTTCTCTTTCTTGAAAACGGAGGTTTCAAAATCGAGAGAAGTAGGGGACTTGATGGTGGGTGCGGAGACCATGCGAGCTCCGAGGGCTGAAGAGGAACCAACATTGTTGGTTCTGGCTCTGAGAGGCCTCAGGGATTTGGAGGCCACAGAGACGAAGCTCAGGGTTTTGGGAGCCACATGGGTTTTGGAGGAAGTCGACAACGGCGCAGAAGTGGCCGCATGGAAGTTGGAAGCAGTGACCGCCGCCATTGATGACAGAAGGTAATGAGAGTGATAGAGAGAGAAGTGTTGAGAATAAGAAAAAAGCCTACCTTGAACAACAATGGAATATTGGGGCTTTCTCTCTCTAAAAACCGCCGGTCCTTCTCTCTCTTTCCCACCAACGATGAACGGCGTCCAAATCCGGTGAAAGGTGCGAACTTTTGGGTGAGAACAACGAAAATCCAGTATGCTTTTCACTGATTTTGGTGATTTTCTCTTACTTTTCACGGTTGGGGGTTGCGGAGAGAAATAACTCCATGAAGCACAGTAATTTTCACTGTGCAAAGATCGAAATGAAGGGAGAATCAGGGGGGGTCCTGATTCTGAATCAGGACCCAAAAGTAACCTTTAAATCAAATCTTTGATTTGAGTCCGATTTGAGTCCGTGCGACACCAAACACAAAACAATGCACGTGATTCAAATTTTTTGATTGAGATCTACATACCAAACGGGGCCTTAGATTTTCAATCCTGTTTGCATTCTAGAAAATCAACATCGGGTTCTGTCTTTACTCTAGGAGGTGGTTCCGTCGTTTGGAGTGTCAAGCAAACTTGTACGTCTGACTCAACGATGAAAGCCGAGTATGTGGCAGCTAGTGATGCTTCAAAAGAAGCAGAGTGGCTCCACAAATTTTTGATGGATCTTGAAGTAGTTCCTGGTGTGGATAAGCCATTGAGACTGTACTGTCATAACAGTGCGGCAATAGCTAACGCTAAAGACCCAAGATATCAGAAAATTAGTAAGCACATAGACACGAAGTATCATGTGATAAGGAGCATTATTAAAGAAGGGCATTTGGAAATATACAAGATCACATCGGAGGATAATATGGCTGACCCGTTCACGAAGGCCTTGCCAGCTAAGGCCTTTTTCATATGTGTATTTATTATTATTATTTTTCTCTTATGGGTCGTCATAAATATGTTTCGTTTCAAAATAAAATTCAAAATATACAAGCCCGTGAAGTTTGATACGAGTAATTTGGAGTTTTCAAATGTTTAACTAAATTAATTAACAGTCTGAGAAGTTAGGTCGTCACAGCTTGCTTTTATCCAAGAGTTCTTCCATTTCCTTTTTACTAATCATAATAAATTTTACTAATGCACATTTTTAACTAGATTTGTCATCTTACTTGGAGAGGAGGAAAAGCTTTGACTTCTTCCTTTTCCAAGGTGGCACCAAAGCCCCTCTCCTCCAAATTTTTTGTTAAATCCTATCCCTTGATTCAAACTTGTTGGTAGCCGAATCGAATTCGGCGGCGGAAAGGCGGATCGTGTATAACAAAAATTTTCATAAAACCTCTGAGATACTCTATAGATTTTATTAATTTATGCACGAATAAATTAATCTCATTAATTCATTTATTAAGAACTCAATTCGGAAAAATACCTGGAGGCCGACTCGGTTCATAACTTGAGTTCTTTGACCTCGAACAATCCTTGCTCCAAAGCTTTGTGTTTAGAAAACCAATGTCTTCCACGTCAATTCCTAGAATCCACGAAGACGTGTGTGTGGGCACACATGAGACAAAACGGGTTACAATAAACACTCGAATTTCCACAAACACCAACGCATGCACGATGTGGAATTTTTAGAGAAAAAATTTTTCCTTCCTCTCTACTTGAGAAATTCGGCCAGCCTTAACATTTAGGGCTTAAAAAATTGTTTCAAAATTTATATAGAGAAATTTCGGGCATCTCTAAAATTAGGGCAAAAAACTATTCCGAAAATTGTCTCAAAAATAGTATTTATTGAGTAGAAGTAAAACTTCTAGAAGGAATCCAATCTCTATCTCTAAGATAAAGCTTGTTAATCATCTCCTATTTAAATTTTTAAACAAAATCTCCTATTCCCTTATCCCTTAGTGTGGCCGGCCAAGATGGGGACTCTCATCCCTGTGTGGCGCCAATACTCGATAGGGAAGGAAGAGAAAATCATCATTTATCCTATAGTCCAATTTTATTTCAAATTGAAATTCGAATTTAAGTCAAACATAAATTAATTTGAATTCTAAATCGAACAACTTATCAAATAAGTTTAAATGGATAAATCTAGATGTGTTCAAATTTAAATTTAAATAATCACATTATTTAAATAATAATTAATTCTCAATTAATTATTTCTGAGTGTTTAATTTTAGAATTTCGTAATTCTAAAATTCCCATTTTGTCCTCTGTGTATGGTAGAATTACTAGGATGACGCAAGGACTAATGGACCTATAATCTCGAGCTCCAATAAAATTAATAATCAATTAAACACTTTAATTAATTAATTAATTCTATTAATTCCAATAGTTACTCCACTATAAACTTGGAGTTGCACTCTCGAAATTATAGATATAAATTACTTCTAAATTGTGAAGTGTCCATTTGATATAGTCATTGCATATAGATCAATCCTCCATAAATAATTCATAATTAGAGCCAAGTAGAATCCGTTAACCTCTCTAATTATATCTTTATCCTTGAGTACCATTGATTCTCTAACGGACAGTGATTCATAAAACACATTCATGAATCGGAGCTCCTACTGGTCCAAGTACCGAATCAACCCTCAAGAGAATTATTTATCTACATCTTTCTCAAGAAGAAATGGATTCCATCTCGTATAAAAACATTCCCAGCTACCTACTTCATCATGTCTCCAAAATACAAGGAATAGGATTCAGGGTATCGGAATCCGTACCGAGTAAATGAAAAGACACAAATCCATAAATAGGAGTCTGTTAAGAACTCATGATTAAGATTATTCTATATATGACCATCGATAGACTCAATTTGAATTTCTATACTTAACAGAAATTATTAGAAATTCATATTGTGTCTGTGTCCTTGTTCCACATAATCTCATTATGCGAAATACACTCATTCAATATCTCACCATATTAACAGTGCGGATAACACCGTTCCATTCCAAATGGGAATGACATGTATTAATAATGTTTTAATTAAAGATTCTGAACTTTAATTAAATTCATTATGAACATTGCTTTTTGATTATTATCCTTAAACATTATCCTCTCGTATATAACACTTATATACAATGTTTAAGGATACATAAATAATCATGGAATTTTCATTGATATTCATAAAATATTCATAACTATATGCACATAAAATAATGAATAAACTCTTTTATTAAATAAATAATAAATATCCTATTACATCTCATGCTTCTAGGACACCATTCCCAACAAAACTCTCATCAAATCTCCACCATTGGATTGAAATCATTACCTAGCACACCTAATCTCGACCATTGGATTAAAAACATTACCTAGTACACCTATGTCATATATTTGATTCGATTAAATCGAATCACCACAATTTTTTTAGTTGTACAATTTTTCAGTATACTTTACACACTAATAGTACCCATAACACCTGCGAACTGTATAGCATGAGTTGGAATTACTGGGTCTATGGTTACTACACTACACCACAATAGGCTTTTCGTAGTTGACTAAAAATGCTATTAATCACTAGCAATAGCGTTTTTAGGAGCGCTAGGACAGGGGGTGCGATTAAAAGTCTTAAGAAAATATAGCGTTTTAGGAGTGCTATGGAAAGCGCTATAAAACAAGTTATTTTCGTCATATTACAGCTATTTAGCATGGCTATGCTACAGATTAATAACTTTTTTTTTCCTTTTTATGTTCATACTCTTGTAGTTTTTTAAAATTATTATTGATATCCTTTTTAACTCATTCAAATAAATGGTAATTCTGAGATATATGATATATCTAAATAGGACCAGTCAAATTAAAACATAAAAACATTCAACATATCAATTGTTATCAGTATCTACGAAGTTGGCAATAAAATTACGTCTACAACATAATTTATACAATGTCCAAAACCTTAACATTCAAAACAAGTAAAGAAAACAGAGGAATAACTAGAGATATCAAAGTATCCAAAACGTCTAAGTGCAATGGTGAAGTAAATTCTTCCATCTTGACAAAATGCTTCAACCAAAAAGTCATCTCCACTATTTAACCTGTAAGAAAGTGATCCACTATCAAAACAATAATCATATTCAACTAAAACTTCCACCATTTACAGGCTAATTACGTAGTTACATTCACATATGTTTTGCAGTGAGTTAGAAGAAAGTATGAGTCTTCATTACCTACATTTAAACCCGAAGAGAAAAAAAACTTACTATCACATCCAGAGAAGTGATCAATGCAAGATGAAGCATATATAATATTGTTGCTTCCGAGAATTATCCGCTATTTTCATTTGGGAGTTTTCTCGGGACCTTTAATTATGATCATTATGGAATTATAAATTCAATTCTTATATTGAATTATATAATTAGCGGGAATTTGTAATTCCTATCGTCATTCTAAAATTTCCTCATATGGAAATTCTAAGGATATTCTGAGAATTTCCGTCACATAAAGTCATAACTCCTGAATACTGAACCTTTCACTTCATAATTAATTTAATGGTCATAGAATAAAGTCTCTTAATTGACATTACAAAAGTTTCATTTCGTAATTAGCTAGATTACCGAGAAAATTCACTCTCTAAGTTTGGCAAAACTCGGGATTTGAACTGGTAAATTTTTTCGGATATTACAGATAACTAGCGCAGCAGCCAAATTGATTTTGAGAACTGTTGGTTTGCTTAAATTTGTATCCAACGAAAAGATGCAGCTATACTATTGTGCCCTACAATCGAATTTATTTTTCATATTCAAAACAAAATTATTAACCCCTTCTGTCTAAATATTGTAACTTTCAACACAATAAAAGTAATACAAACAAACCACGGATTATGTTGACCACTACTAGCCATTAGAAATTGAACACAAAACTCAGATACAGCAACTAACACACCCACTAGACAACACTTCTTTGAGAAAAGGTTTTATCAAAAGTTGGTTAAAAGAATAGATATTATGATGCAAAAGCATGCAGATTATGGTTATATAGTATATAGCCTTATCGGCCCATGATTGTTGTTCTGGTCATTGTGTTTTTCCATAACGACTCTTCCTTACTCGAGGAGCAATCTTCTTGTGAATTTCTTTCAATGAAATATCCTGGGGGTTTTGGCTGCGGCAGCTCACTCTCACTACCTAACATGAGAACAACAGACGACATGTTTGTTCTATCCTTGGGACGTTGCTGCACACATAACATACCAACATGTATGCAACGCAACAGTACTTCCGTCAGATTGTCATATGACTCCCTTAATTGTGCGTCGATGAGTTCTAATGGCCTTCCTTCTTTTAACAGTGCCCATGCCTAGAAATATCAAGGAACAATGTGTGGCGACCCTCTTAAGCGGCCGTCACCGTAGCTTACATTAACTTGTACTTATTGAGATTTCTTAAAATTTGCGAAACATTTTTTTTTCTCTTTTTAATATAATAAGGAATACTTTCATAATTCGTAACAATAATTTCAAAAGAATGAATCACTAAATTCCTTAAAGTTTTTCTTAATTTTAGTTAAGATAAAACCTTCTAGAAATATCCTTCAAGCGGAGTAGTGTTTGAACTCTTATTTTGAATACTCTTTAAAAGCGTTTCTAAAACTAGTCATTTCAATCGGGCCATCTCATTTGACTTTAAATCTTAAATTCAAGTACATCTTAAAGTCCTTTTAAAATCAATCATTAAAATCGTCATGTCTAAAATTCGTTTATTTGTTGCATGTACTGTTCCAACGTTCTAAAACTCAAACACTCAAAACTTGTTAGCTACAACGTCAGTTTTCTTAACATACATATGTACGTATACTTTTTAAACATATATGCTTGAAATCTTTGAATCATATAGACATACACATGATTTTTCTTAAACTTACTGCGAAAGATAACTACGTGAGCAGTATCCATTCTCATCTCCACCATTCGTCCGCCGCTCACCATTGCCTTTCAAGAATTGCAGATAGGTTTCTTACCTACAACATGAACATATTTGATTGAGCTTTCGCTCAGCAAGTAGGAACTATATCTCACAAAATAACTGTAAATACACATGAATAAATATGCATGAGCTGATTATGCTTAATTATGATGTCTTATTATAGTCTTATTATCTTATCGTATCATATTGATGCGAATTTAATTTTGTATAATAAATTTCCGCAAGCGTACGGTGTCAAGTTTTGAGTATAAGGTGAGTGAGTATCGTCTCCACAGGGATTGGGTTTAGAATTGCCGTTAAATACCATGATTATCGTAACTTAACTTTATCTAGGCAACTAAATAAAATGATAATTAAGAAAATAAAACAAAACAAATATGAAAATAAGAAAATAAAGTATCTATACACAAATGGTCTAGGGACTTGATTTCGCTCTATTATTCCTATGTTCATCCTATTATGTAATCGCTAATCAATTCCATTCAATTCATTAATCAAGGCTCTAATATCATCTTGCAACCTCTCCCGAGTGCCTCACAAGAAATTGTATTTAAATACCCAAAACAATATCCCTATTCGAAATGAACATTTAAACACAAATTAAGCTTCGCCTTTATGATTAGAAAGTAGGAATGTCGATCGCCTTCCGGCCTCACAACAACCTAAATCCTAATTTGATTATCTAAGCTTTGATCTCCTCCCGGTCTCACAACAACCTAGACTATGCTTCTCAAATCTAGATAAAGAATTCAATCTCTCCCGAGCATCAAATTCGCAATCTAAAATTCATCTAACTCATTGGCAAAATAAATTACAAGCATTAAGCATAGAGAAACATAAATGAATTGGAAATGAAATTAAATTAACAATCAACAAAATATTCAAAACATAGTTCAAATAAAACTACATCAAGTCCTAGATTTAATGTCTAGCTCAACATGGAAAAATAGATGAAAGAAGATAAAACCCAATGTCCATTGAAGAGCTTCCAAAGACCTCCAAGATGAAGGATTTCGGCCTCCTTTTGATGTTTTCTTCACTTCTCCGGGCTCCCCTCTCAAATGGCAACTTTTTTTCCTTTTATAATGAAACACTTCGGAGCTAGGGGGGCTTGACGGCCGCTGCGCAACCTGCGTGATTACGCGTTGCTGCGCGCGTTTTTGAGCCTAGGGCGCTGCGCTGCGCGCTGAAAACGCGCTGCAGCCCGCGCGTCTTTGGCAGAGAATACCACCGTTATTGCGGGCTGGGGACGCGCTGCGTCCGCCCATCGGTTGCGCTGCAGCGCGGAACATCAAGTGGGCGCGCTGCGGCGTGCGCTTGGCGCCGCTGGCGCGTGTTGCCTGGCAGGGGCGCCTTGGGCGCGCTGCAGCGCCATTTAGTGTCTGTGCTGCAGCGTTCTTCTCTTGGCAGGATGCGTTGGGGCGCTTGCGGCGCCCATTTGGTGCGCTGCAGCGCATGATGGGGCTGGGGCTGCAGCACGTTGAAGCGCATGTTGCGCTACAGCCTGCGCTTCCCTCTCTCGGTCTTATTCTTCGCTTGTAGCCTTTGAAGGCGCGCTGCAGCCCGCTTTCTTGCAATCCAAAGCCTCCTCTTTGTGCCACAAAATCCTCTTTCACATCCTCTTTTCATTGATTCACAAGTTAGGCAAATATTCTTCTTTTCTTCATGCAAAATCATCCAAGTTGGCATTTATTTATATTTCCTATAAAAAAACACACAAAAGACATTAAACTAACAAAAATGCTTGAAAACTTACAAATATTCAAGCTTAAAAGTACTTGATTTGTTGGTAGAAATACCCGTCATCACATATCTTATCTTTCTTATGGGCCTGAGTGCTCATGTACGGCTTGTGTGCAATCATCGGGACATGAGGGTTTGTAAGCTTCCCCACGACACTGTGATTATAACTTGAATGCCTCCCTTAGGTCGAAGGACATTATTATTTTTTCTTCTTTTCTCCCTTAAGTCGGAGCTTGAGTTACCTCCCTTAAGTCGGAGGCTGGTGCGACACTCAACTGAAATTATTCTTATAAGTTTCTCTTGACTTATTAAGGTGTATGCAGTATGACATGACATCGCATACAATACTTTAAGCATAAACATGTATATATATAACATGTGTAATTTTTTCTTTTAAATCTATTCATACTGTAGGCGAGATTCCTACTTACTTGATTTACAAACCTAGAATCCACTTTTGACCAAACAATCTATTCTTTTACTTGCTTATTTCTGAAAATAAACACCCATTGAGAGTGTGAGATTAACTATCATTTGCTATTCTATTTTAGCAACTTGTGAAGGAATCTAACCCTTTTCTTAAGGTAGGTATTCCTTTCCTTTTCTGAAGGATAATTTACTATAAGGATCGATTTATTATGTCCTCAAAATCTCATTTTCCTTAATTGCCCTTGACATACTTATGTCTAGATTGAAAATCATTTACCCAATCTAGTAACTTATTCTCTATAATTTTTCTCATTGGACTTATTATGATATTAAGGCCCAATTCGGCCTAGAAACTTATTAACGGCATTCTAACTCTTAGGCCATTGAAATTTAAGCTCAAACAGAGTCTCTTAAATCAATGCAGGTATTGGACCCACATCAAATCCTTGAAATCTTAAAGACCTATCGTGTTGGGCTTGTAGGTGCCCGTAGGGATGATTTGCTCAATAACCCGCTATGTTCTTTATAGAAAGCATTTTTCTTGAAAACTTTCATTATGAATACTTCTATTAAAGTGAGGTTTAACACCATAATATTTTACTGAAACCACATCTCGGGTTCATTAATCACTTTTTGTTAAAACCAACACTATGTTAGTTTTGTTTCGTTAAAACTGTGCAATTTCTGAAATCTGCGTTTTAGTGCATCTTAAAGCTGGATTTCAAAAATTTATTCTTCGCAACCATTTTTCATCTCATCGAGATCTTAAATTCCTATTTTTGGAGAAAGTTAAAATTCAGCCTCTAAAGGCTTCGTTTGGCTGAAAACAGTGGTTGCTGTTTTTCTTAAAACTGTTCCATTTTGGAAATCGGTATTTTACTACATCTTAGGTTCAGATTTTGCGAATCTGTTCTTCATAAAAGTTCTTCGTATCGTTAAAATCTAAAATTTTTATTTTTATGAAAAACCGATATTCAGCCTCTAAATGTCTCGTTTGACTGAATCTGTGGCTGCCAGTTTTTTTTTTTAAATTGTTTCAGGCAGCCTGTCCGTTTTTGAAAAATGGCTTCAAACTTGCATTTAGAGTTAAAATGGGGTTTTGTCACAGCCACATAAAATGTTCAAAACATTGAGGACTATAAGTTCAAGTTTTGAAATACTAAAAAATCTCACTCTAGGGTCGTCATTTCCGCATTCAAAGTAACCTGAAAATTTTTCCTTCGACCTAAAATAAGCAACTTAAGCCAAATATAATTATACCACATGATGCTAATCAAACTAATCTCAAAACTCACAAAACCAACTTAAAACTCACACACCCTTATTACAATCTTATCTCCTCAAAAACCACAAATTTACATCCATAAATCCAAGCTTAAAGTTGGCTAGAAATCAATGGAGAAGAGTTTAAGAACTTACCCTTGGACAACTTTCTCTCTCTCTTGATAAACCTTTGAACTCTTTTAAGATTTTTCAATGGCTTGAAACTATAAGAGTATAAGGAAATTTGAGAGGAATATTTCTATATTTCAAACTTCACTAAAACATGAAAATGAGAGGATTTAGAGTTTTTTTACCCTTGGAGGAATGCTTCACTAGTCTCCTCCTAGAATCCCTTGATCTCCTTCTTCTTCTTCTATGGTGTGCTAGTGGCTCAAGATTGGGAGAGTGGGAGAAAATATTTTGAGAGAGAATGTAGAGTGTGGCTGGATTTGGAGGTGGAGAGAAAAGCAAGGAGTAAAAAAAAAATGAGGCTTATCCTATGTTGGTTCCTTTTATAGACAAGTTTGTGATCATTATTTAACTCCAATTCCACTCCATCATTCAACCAAATTTTTTGTTCAAATCCCCCTTTCTTGGCCGGTTTTGGAAGGAGAAAAGAAGAAGCAAATTTTCCATTAATTCCCCTTCAACCACTACTATCCCATCACCTTACCATGTCATCCACTTGCACACTCAACTAGCTAAGTTCTTGGCTCTAATTCCTTTAGTTTGGCCGGCCATGTGAGGGAAGGAGAGAGAAAATGAAACCTAACCCCATCACATAACATTAACATGTAACCTTCTATCATACTGAACTAGCCAATTTTGGCTCTCATTTTCCTTGTGCATGGCCAGTTATGGATTGAGAAAAGGAGGAGCAAATTATGCCATTGATGACGGGTATTTCTACCAACAAATCAAGGACTTTTAAGCTTGATTATTTGTAAGTTTTCAAGCATTTTTGTTAGTTTAATGTCTTTTTTGTGTTTTTTATAGGAGTTATAAATAAATGCGAACTTGGATGATTTTACATGAAGCAAAGAAGAATATTTGCCCAACTTGTGAATTAATGGCAAGAGGAGGCAAAAGAGGATTTTAAGGCACAAAAGAGGAGGCTTGTGTGGCGACCTGCGCCCTCGCGGCGCGGTCACCGTTCCTTATACTACTCTACTAATGGGCTAAGCTATAGTCTAATCCATTATTCGTTGTTAGACTATTGTCTCTTTAATTTACGTTCATGTGCGGGTAAATTTTTTTTTCTTTACTTTAACCATCGGGTTCTTAACATGTTATGTTGTTACACTAATAACATATCTTGCTATTACTTTAAGGATTCAGATATCAAACTAGTTTCCGAAAACTTGTCATAATTTATTACAGTCCGTTGTTCTTTACTAAGACAATGGTTGTAATATCTTCTTCTTAGAACTGAACATACATACTAGTATTCTACATTACATTAATCTGCAGCGGAAAATTGTTTTCTAAGCGAGCGTAGTAGAGACCACTCCCGTGTACCCATGACATTTCCGCCATCCTTGCCTCCGCCTGTCCATCA
The DNA here is from genome assembly GCA_012066045.3 of Morus alba. Lineage (NCBI taxonomy): Eukaryota > Viridiplantae > Streptophyta > Magnoliopsida > Rosales > Moraceae > Morus > Morus alba. The sequence goes on from CP050224.2 coordinate 15,530,898, forward strand.
AGCAAACCACTATATGGCTGGCTGCTTACCTTTGTTACCTGCACACGAGTAAACTGATGAGCTAACGCTCAGCAAGTATAAACATGCATACATCATAAACTAATAGAAATTACATTAAGAGTTATGATGCAAATATGCTCGTGTGAAACATGCTTTAAACTACTTTCTATCTTTCTGTTCTTACTTCTGTGGGCCTGGGCCCCTGCTTACTGTCTGGTCTAGTCGGAATCTCTACTCTTTGAGATTTTCCTCCCTTGCGGAGGCCGATGACCCGTCAGTCTTTTACTTTACTGGTCATTTCTTACTGTCTGGTCTAGTCGGAATCTCTACACTGTGAGATTTCCCTCCCTTGAGGAGGCCGACGACCCGTCAGTATTAACTGTGCATAAGGGTAACCATATGTCGCCCTTTATCAATCTAGAGCATTAAGCCCTCCAAACACGTATAATCACATGTAATCACATAGACTTAGGAACATAAGTAAATTCATAGTTCTAAGTCTAACTACAGCTTACTCGAGTCCAGACAAACATATATGTCTACACTTACCGGTAATCCGCTCGGATTCCCGCTCGTTGGAAGTTCTTTCTTGTTGCTTCGGCTCTCGTGCCAAAACCTGTTCCATGGAAATAGGTATTAACCACCTATTTCAAGCATCAAAATTTCTCATACTTGGATTCCTAAACCCAATTTCAACTCATTTTCGAACTTAACCCCTCTAGGCCAAATTCAAATTTAAGTCAAACTTAAATTAATTTGAATTCTAAATTGAACAACTTATCAAATAAGTTTAAATGGATAAATCTAGATATGTTCAACTTTAAATTTAAATAATCTCATTATTTAAATAATAATTAATTCTCAATTAATTATTCTTCGAGTATTTAATTTTAGAATTCCGTAATTCTAAAATTCCCATTTTGCCCTTTGTGTCTGGTAGAATTACAAGGACGACGCGGGGACTAATGGACCTATAGTTCTGAGCTCCAATAAAATTAATAATTAATTAAACACTTTAATTAATTAATTAATTCTATTAATTCCAATAGTTACTCCACTATAAACTTGGAATTGCACTAAGAAAATCAAGATATCATCCGAGTCGGCTACAAGGTATTTTTTCGGTTGATCCTTGAATCTTATAAATTAATGACATTAATTTATTGGTGCATAAATTAATATAATCTATAGAGTATCTCAAAAGTTTTATGAAAATTTTTGTTATACACGATCCGCTATTCCGCTGCGTTTCCGCCGCCGAATTCGATTCGGCAACCAACAACAAGTGCAATATGTGAACAACAAAAACTTCAACTACTGAAGCAATAACATGCCGAGCAACTTGCGAACTCATTACCACCTAGGACTTTGGAACCATGAAAACTTTTCATATGGCAACAACAAGAATGTATTGCAACCTCCTCCAAGGTATAGCCAGCCGTTATCTCAGAGCAAGTCGTCGATAAAAGACCTATTGAGCACGTTCATTGTAGAAACTAGGGGGCAGTTCAACAAAGATGAGGCTAGACTTGATAGTTTCGAGACTCATTGCACAAACATGAGCGCTACTATCAAAACTATGGAGACACAGATTGGCCAACTTGCCGACTCAATGAAGAGCCTATCATCTGGGAACTTTCCTAGTGACACTGTGAAAAACCCTAAGGAGCAATGTAACGTAGTCACCTTGAGAAGTGGAAGGGAAGTACAAAGCCTCAATCCTCAAAATGAGAAAGTTGATGAAGAGAACACCAAACTGGTGGAAGAGCTTGTGAAGAAGACTAGTGATGAAGAGAAAAAAGAGGAAGCACCAAAAGTGAATCCAGGGTCAATTTCGTTTCTGGACAATCCTCCTATCATTCAACCAAAGCTCCCATTCCCCCAAAGATTCCAAAAGAAGAATATGGATGATCAATTTTCAAAGTTTTTGGATATCTTCAAAAAGATCCATATTAATATTCCATTTACGGACGCCCTTGAGCAAATGTCAAACTGCGCAAAATTCATGAAGGATATAATGTCAAGGAAGCTTAAATTGGAGGACTGTGAGACAGTCAAACTCACGGAGGAGTGTAGTGCAATCCTCCAATATAAGCTACCGCAAAAGCTCAAAGACCCCGATAGTTTCATCATTCCATGTACAATTGGAGGGTCAACTTTTGAGAGAGCTCTTTGCGACCTAGGGGAAAGCATAAACCTCATGCCTTTTTCGGTGTTCCAAAAACTTGGGCTTGGAGAGGTCACCCTGACCACCATCTCACTACAAATGGCGAATAGGTCCCTTACCTATCCAAGGGGAATCATTGAGGATGGTTTGGTAAAAGTTGACAAGTTCATTTTCCTGGTTGATTTTGTTGTGTTAGATATGGAAGAGGATCGAGAGATTCCCATCATTCTTAGGAGACCATTTCTAGCTACCGAAAGGGCCTTAATTGATGTGCATAGTGGGAATTTGACTTTGAGGGTCAATGAGGAAGAAGTTAACTTCAACATCTTTAACTCATTGAAGTTTCCGAGTGAAGGCTCATCATGCAACCGGGTGGAGGTATTGGAATTGTGCACTAAGGAGTTCATTCAGGAGCTCTTAAGTGATGACTCATTGGAACATAGTCTCACTAACTCCTTGGCCGTGGAAAACTAGAATGATGAATATTTTTCTAAAAGAGAAGAGGTGCTAGATTGCGTTCTAGCCCTAGAAGCATTGCCTGGTGAAGCGACGAGTGAGACTCACACAGACATCTATAAGGAACCTAAGGGGGTACCTAATCCTACTAGTCCACCGCAAGAAGGATTAACCTTGAAACAACTACCCGACCACCTCCGTTATGCCTTTTTAGGTGAAGAGTCCACTAATCTGGTAATCATTTCAGCATTTTTGAGTCAAGAAGAAGAAGAAAAGTTGCTCCTCGTTCTGAAAAAGCATAAGGTTACTTTTGCTTGGTCAATTTCAGACATAAAAGGCATTAGCCCCACTGTTTGCATGCACAAGATTCTTATGGAGGAGGCTTACAAGCCATCGGTTGAGCACCAGAGAAGATTAAATCCAACGATGAAAGAAGTGGTAAGAACCGAAGTGCTTAAATTGTTGAATGCAGGAATCATTTATGCCATTTCGGATAGCTCTTGGGTCAGCCCGGTCCAAGTTTTGCCAAAAAAGGGTGGTATGATGGTGGTGAGAAATGACAAGAATGAACTACTTCCTACAAGAATGGTCACAGGATGGAGAGTTTGCATCGACTGCAGGAAACTTAATAAAGCCACCATAAAGGACCATTTTCTGCTACCGTTCATCGACCAAATGTTGGATTGACTAGCAAGTTTTGAGTATTACTGCTTTCTTGATGGCTATTCGGGCTATAATCAAATTGTGATAGCCCCAGAGGGTCAAGAAAATACTACATTTACCTGCCCTTATGGGACATTTGCATTCCGTCGGATGCCCTTTGGCTTATACAATGCCCCTGCTACATTTCAAAGGTGTATGATGGCCATTTTCTCCAACATGGTGGAAGAGATAATGGAGGTGCTCATGGACAATTTTTTAGTTTTTAGGTTGTCATTTAGTCATTGCCTCCACAATTTATCCCTTGTCCTACAGCGCTGTGAAGAGAAGAATCTTGTACTCAATTGGGAGAAATGCCATTTCATGGTGAAAGAAGGGATTGTCTTAGGCCATCGAGTATCATTGAAGGGTATCGAGGTGGACCGAGCAAAAATTGAGACTATTGAGAAGCTTCCACCACCGGTAAACGTCAAGGGCATTCAAAGTTTTTTGGGTCATGTGGGATTCTACCGGAGATTTATGAAGGATTTCTCTAACGTTGTCAAGCCTTTGTGCAACCTTCTTGAGAAAGATGCTACTTTTGATTTCGATGACTCTTGTTTGAAAGCCTTTGATATGAAAAAGGAAAGCTTAACTTCGGCTCCAATCATTGTGGCTCCCAATTGGAATAATCCATTTGAGGTGATGTGTGATGCGAGTGATTTTGCTGTTGGTGCCGAGAAGAGACAAGACTTTTAGGGTGACCTATTATGCAAGCAGGACCCTTAATGAGGCTCAGCAGAATTACACCACTACAAAAAAGGAGATGCTTGCTGTGGTTTTTGCCTGTGATAAGTTTAGTTCTTACATCATCAGTTCCAAGGTCATCGTTCACACAGATCACATTGCCATCAGACATTTGTTTGCCAAGAAGGATGCAAAGCCGAGATTGATTCGATGGATACTTTTGCTGCAAGAGTTCGATGTGGAAATTAGAGATAAAAAGCGGAGTGAGAATGTTGTGGCCGATCATTTATCTAGACTTGAGCTCAATGAGAAAGTGGATGAGGCTTGCATTCAAGAAGAGTTCCCTGATGAGCATATACTCAGTATATAGGCGAATCTCCCTTGGTTTGCAGATTTGGTGAACTATTTAGCATGTGGAGTTTTACCTCCTGACTAGACTCCCCACATGAAAGAGAAGCTCCTCAAGGACATGAAGTGGTATATTTGGGATGAACCATTTCTTTTCAAGAAAGGTGCTGATCAGGTTATTAGAAGATGTATTGCAGAAGAAGAAATTCCCAATATCCTTCACCATTGCCATGCTTCCGCTTATGGCGGACATTTTGGACCCACAAGGACCGCTGCTAAGGTCCTTCAATCTGGATTCTACTGGCCCACCCTTTTTCGTGATAGCTATACCTTCGTCAAGACATGTGACCGATGTCAAAGAATGGGGAATATATCCAAGCGTCATGAGCTACCTCTTACAAACATTTTGGAGGTTGAGCTCTTCAACGTATTGGGCATCGACTTCATGGGCCCGTTCCCACCATCTTGTGGACAGGAATATATTTTGCTCGCAGTGGATTATGTCTCCAAGTGGGTTGAGGTCGTTGCTACCTCGACAAATGATGCAAAGGTGGTGGGCAAGTTCCTCCACAAGAACATTTTTGTGAGATTCGGTACTCTAAGCACCTTAATTAGTGATGAGGGCACCCATTTCTGCAACAAGGCATTGGAGATGTTGCTATCTAAATTTGGAGTGAGGCACAAGGTAGCACTGGCATACTATCCCCAAACAAATGGGCAAGCGGAGATTTCAAACTGGGAGATAAGCAAATATTGGAGAAAACCGTCAACTTGAACATGAAAGATTGGTCAACAAAGCTGGATGACGCATTATGGGCCTATTGGATGGCATTCAAAATGCCAATCGGCATGTCTCCGTATAGGCTTGTCTTTGGGAAACCATACCATGTACCCGTGGAATTGGAACACTGGGCATTTTGGGCCATCAAAAAGCTCAATTTTGATTTGAAAGAAGCGGACGAGTGATGATTACTCCAATTGAATGAGTTGGAAGAGTTCCGGCATGATGCATATGAAAGCTCTCATCTTTATAAGGAGAGGACCAAGAAGGGCACAACTAACAGATCTTGAGGCGAGATTTCGCTCCAGGTCAACAAGTGTTCCTTTTCAACTCTCGCTTAAAGCTCTTCCCTGGGAAGTTGAAATCCAGATGGTCAGGACCGTTTAATATCAAGAAGGTGTCTCCATTTGGGGCTATTGAACTCAAAGCAAATGATGGTTGCACCTTTCGAGTTAATGGGCAACGATTAAAACACTACTTCGGAGAAGAAATTTGGAACGTTGCCAACATTCAACTTGAAGAATCAAAGCGATGAAGTCGTGTTCATGTCCAGCTAGGGACGTTAAATCAAGCGCTTCTTAAGAGGCAACCCAAGCTTCTACCCCTTTATTTGTTTTGATTTTAGTTTAATTTTGTTTGACTTGTTTAACGTTGAGTTATTTTGTTGATGCTTGGGTGTTATTAGATTTTTTCTAGTTCAATTTTTATAGCAAGTGTTGATAAAAAAAAATATATTTGTGGTTGATTGTAGATCATTGGAGGTTAGAAAATTTCCAGAGACTAAATTTCTAGATGCTAGATTTCCAGGGGCAAGTGTTGATTCAGTTCTGTGTCAGGATGGACCGTGACCAGCGCGCCTAAGCGCACTCATGCATGCGCTGCAGCGCATGTCATCAAGAAATGGATTCCCAGATTCACGCATTGCGTGCCTAAGCGCACAGGTCTCATGCGCTATAACGCACTTATCGTAGGCATGGATGACATGCGTAGCCAACAGCGGGAGATGCGATATGACGCCGATCAAGAGGCGATACATCGCCTGAAGAGGTTTTCTTTTTTAAAAGGAAAAAAACAAAAAAGCAAAAAAAAAAAAACAAAAAAAAGCAAAAAAACTGAGAAAGAAAGAGACTCAGGCTACAACGCGTATTCATGCACTGCAGCGCACATCTCCAAGGATTCCCAGTTCAAAGAGGCGCACCACAGCGTGAGAAAGACCGTGCCTAAGTGCGCATTGGCCAGAAACATTTCCAGCTCTACTTTTTGCGCGCTGTAGCGCGAAGAACATCATGCTGTAGTGCGTGTCCGTGCTGCAACTGACTCATGAACTTCATAGCGAAAGCCCTAGCCCCATTTCTGCCTCTTTCTAAAAATTTTCAGCGAGCACCCGACTTTTCTCAGGCAAAATCCTCTCAAATTCTCTTAAACCCAAGCTCACACTCTTCACCTGAAATCACACAATACTTTCACTTTGGCAGCGAACCTAGTGAAGATCTTTACATTTTTTAGCATGGAAAACACTAGATTTTTAGGGGAAACTTTGCCGAATTTTCCAGAAAACTATTGTGTATTGGAGATTTGTTTTTTTTTTTTTGAGCTTGGGCGTTCAAAAAGTAAAAAGAAAAAGACAAAAGAATCAGAATTTCGAGTGAAACTTGGGGGCCTCAGAGCAAGATGTGTTGGGAATGGTGTCCTAGAAGTATGAGATGTAATAGGATATTTATTATTTATTTAATAAAAGAGTTTATTCATTATTTCATGTGCATATATTTATGAATATTTTATGAATATCAATGAAAATTCCATGATTATTTATGTAACCTCAAACATTGTATATAAGTTTTATATACGAGAGGATAATGTTTAAGGATAATAATCAAAAAGTAATGTCCATAATGAATTTAATTAAAGTTTAGACTCTTTAATTAAAACATTATTAATACATTTCATTCCCATTTAGAATGGAACGGTGTTATCCGCACTATTAATATGGTGAGATATTGAATGAGTGTATTTCGCATAATGAGTTTATGTGGAACAAGGACACAGACATAATATGAATTTCTAATAATTTCCGTTAAGTATAGAAATTCAAATTGAGTCTATCGATGGTCATATATAGAATGATCTTAATCCTGAGTTCTTAACAGACTCCTATTTATGGATTTGTGTCTTTTGATTTACTCGGTACGGATTCCGAGACCCTGAATCCTATTCCTTGTATTTTGGAGACATGATGAAGTAGGTAGCTGGGAATGTTATTATACGAGATGGAATCCATTCCTTCTTGAGAAAGAAGTAGATAAATAATTCTCTTGAGGGTTGATTCGGTACTTCGACCAGTAGGAGCTTCGATTCATGAATGTGTTTTATGAATCACTGTCCATTAGAAAATCAATGGTACTCAAGGATAAAGATATAATTAGAGAGCTTAACGGATTCTACCTGGCTCTAATTATGAATTATTTATGGAGGATTGATCTATATGCAATGATTATATCAAATGGACACTTCACGGTTTAGAAGTAATTTATATCTATAATTTCGAGAGTGCAATTCCAAGTTTATAGTGGAGTAACTATTGGAATGAATAGAACTAATTAATTAATTAAAGTGTTTAATTCATTATTAATTTTATTGGAGCTCGGGATTATAGGTCCATTAGTCCCCGCGTCGTCCTAGTAATTCTGCCAGACACATAGGGCAAAATGGGAATTTTAGAATTACGGAATTCTAAAAATTAAACACTCGAAAATAATTAATTGAGAATTAATTATTATTTAAATAATGTGATTATTTAAATTTGGATTTGAACACATCTAGATTTATCCATTTAAACTTATTTGATATGTTGTTCAATTTAGAAATCGAATTAATTTAAGTTTGACTTAAATTGAAATTTGAATTTGAGTCAAAATTAGACTACAGGATAAATGATGATTTTTCTCTTCCTTCCCTATCTGATATTGGCACCTACACAGGGACAAAATCCCCTAGGGTTGGCCGGCCATAAGAAGAAAGGATAAGAGGAGATTTTGTTCAAAATTCAAATAGGAGATAATTAACAAGCTTTATCTTAGAGATAGAGATTTGATTCCTTTTTCAAGTTTGACTTCTACTCTTTAAATATGAGAATGATAGAAAATTGTGAAAATAATTTTTGAAACAATTTTTTAGCCCTAATGGGATTAGTGGCCGAAATTCTCAAGTAAAAAAAAAAAAGGAAAGGAAAAATTTTTCTCCAAAAATTCCACATCGTGCATGCGCTGGTGTTTGTGGAAATTCGAGTGTTTATTGTAACCCGTTTTGTCTCATGTGTGCCCACACACATGTCTTCGTAGATTCTAGGAATTGACATGGAAGACATTGGTTCTCTAAACACAAAGCTTTGGAGCAAGGATTGTTCGAGGTCAAAGAACTCAAGTTATCAACCGAGTCGGCCTCCAGGTATTTTTCCAAATTAAGTTCTTAATAAATGAATTAATGAGATTAATTTATTCATGCATAAATTTATTTATGAAAATTTTTGTTACACACGATCCGCCTTTCCGCTGCGTTTTCGCATCCGAATGATGATGAATGTATGGATGATGGATTTGGTCGTTAATTATATGGTTCCATGGATCACATTAAATTCGTTCAAATTAAATTATTTGTAATTTAATTCAGGATTAGATTTATTGTAATTCTAGGTTTTGGGTAGAATTAGGGTTTTGATTTTGAATCAAAAGGAGGCCTTGAAGATCAAGTTTGAAGCTTTTGAAGATGCCCAGAAATTGCCCAGAAAAAATCGCACAGAAAGAAGGCCAAGGCGCACCCCGGCGCGCGCCCAGCGCGCAGATAGTCCGCGTGCCCCAGCGCGGCCGGCGCATGGCCAGCTCACGGATAGTCCGTGCGCCCCACCGCAGCCGGCGCGTGGCCAGTGCGCGAATAGTCCGCGCGCCCCAACGTGGCCGGTGCATGGCCAGCGCGTGGATAGTCCGCACGCCTGTAACGCCCTCCAGAATTAAACATGTTTAATTATGCTAAACTGTGGATTATTAGTGTGCCTAATTTGATTTTCACAATTAATAAAGGGACTTTAAGTTATTTTTAGTAATTAAAAATTTCACCCCAAAGATTTTTAGAAAATACACTTAAAATTTAATACATTTTCCTTTTTCTATTTTTCTTTTTCTTTTTTTTTTCCTTTCCTTTTCTTTTTCTTTTTCTTTTTTTTCTTTTCTTTTCCTTCTTTTCCTCCTTTCCTTCCCGTGCGCCAGCCCCTCTCTCTCTCCTTTTTTTTTTTTTTTCTTTCTTTTCTTCTTTCTTCTCTGGTTCTCCCACGCACAGCCATCTCTCTCTCTCTCTTTCTCCATTTTCTTCCACGCCGGCCGCCTCCTTCCTCCGGGATCTTCTTCCCGCCGGCGTCCTCTCTCTTTTCCTTGCTCTCTCTTTCTCTCCGGGTTTCTCTCTCTCTCTCTCTCTCTCGGCGGTTTGGCCGGGAAGCACAGAAAAAAAAAATGAAAATTGGGAGAAACCGAGGGAAACAAAGCTTCATCAACTAAATTGAGGTAAAACCCTATAAAACCCACTCTTTGATTCGAATTATAAGCTTGAGAAAGTTTAATTTTGGTTAGATTTGAATAATTTTGAGTTAGGGTTTGGATTTGAACAATTATTGTTGAAATTGAATGAAATTTGGGGATTTTCAGTTATTGGACTTGTTTAATTGATTAGAACTGATTTTGATGGATTCTGGAGAATATATATTGAAATTGGATTTGAATTGCAGGTTTGGCATTTTTCCTATTTATGCCGGCATCTTTAAAATTTCCTAGAAACTTGTTTTTAAACTGAAATTAAATAGGAAAACCAAACCTATGGATTAGATTCTAATTTTTAAAGAACCCTAAATGGAATTATAAAGTCATTGTGAAACTTGGATTTAAGTAAAGGCACACTAATAGGAAACAATTAAACATGATTGACCGTAATTCGTTTTAGGAATGAGAAATACTTCCTAAGATATTGCTTTTGTGATAAAGCTAGTGGAGAAGTCAATCATTAAGGCTTAAGGAAAGCGGAGGCTAGGAGGCGAAGACTAGCCCAGGTTTGATATCCACAGTGTAGGATATTCTTGTCCATATTCTTGTTAGCTTCATTTTAAATGATTTTGGCCTATGAAAATGTTTTAGAACAAAACATGTTTAAAGAGAAAATGATTTTAAAGGAAATAGCATGAATAATGCTATTAAGTTTTCCAATGATTTTGGAAATGAGATTTCAAAGCGTATCATTTCTTAAAATGAAATATTTAAGGAATGATACAATGCATGATGGCCTCAGAGATCAGGATGTGGGAATCGCATCCTTGGGGGCAGGTCCCGAAACCCGTACGGATCCGCTTCTTGTTTAGTGGAACTATGGCTCTGCACTTTTTACGAGATAGACATTTTACCGCTTCTTGATTAGTGGTATGATGAGCTGCACATTTTCATTATATAGACATATTCTACTATGTGAGTGTTTCCTTTTTTTTTTTTAAAAAAAGGGGATGATCGGTTCCGAGTGTACATCTTCGGACCGTGAGTGCCTTTATTTTAAATGCTTTATAAAATTATATCCTACTGGGCCTTTCGCTCACCTTTTCCTGTTTATAAATGTATTAAACCCCTCCAGGTGACGCGAGGAGTAGTGCGGAATAGGTAGCTTTCACCGGTGTCGTGGACTTGATCTCGGGAAGCAAATAGTTGTATTCCCTCTATCTTTTATCTTCAGGCATGTATAAGAGATTATGGATTGTAAACTTAAATGTTGCTAGATTGTGGTTGATGTCACACTTACTTATGTTATATTCATGTATGCTAAACACCTGTGGAATTTCCTGATATGATACCAGTGACGTGGTTTTAAAACTGGTTTGGTTGGAAATTCCACCACCGTTCTTGAAATTAAATCTCTCATGTAATCCAAGGGGGACTCGTTTGGAAATACCTGGATGTTTTGGATTTGAATGAAATTAAAATTTTTGCTAATCTCTCTCTTTTAAACAGGTTTAAGTTTCTAAACGAGCCTCCACGTCACCAACCCCGGTTTCGGGGGCGTGACAAGACTTGGTATCAGAGCCCTTGATTTAGAACCTTAGGGTTTGGAATTATGCATACATGAATGACATCAGGAAACCACTAAAACAGTCTAGCTTTCTTTTCAGATAAGAGAATGCCGCCGCGCCGTAGAAATCCTAACCAACCGGCGACGCCGAATGAGCAATTTATGGAAGCCATGTACGCTGCCTTTCAAGGGATGGCTACTAGAGCTCAAAATCAACGTCCCGTGGAGGACAGAAAACAGCACTATTTCCGTGAGTACCGGCGTAGCTCGATTCCTGTATTCACTAACGCAGGTGGACCCGAGGAAGCCGAGTATTGGTTCGAATCGGTGTCTAAGCATCTGAGTACCATGGGAGTGCCGAATGAATATTGGGTGGAGTTTGCAGCTTTCAAGTTTGAAGGTCTTGCAGGTGCATGGTGGAAGCATATCCGGCGAATGCAAGATGTAGAGGGGATGACTTGGGAACAATTCGAAGCGCTCTTTAATGAGCAATTCTTTCCTCCAAGTTATCGAGATGAAAAGGCCATGGAGTTCATGGGCCCTACACAAGGAGACATGACGGTGCGGGAGTATGAAGCTAAGTTCAATGATTGTCCCGTTTTGCTCCTTCCTTGATTGAACCGGAGCGCATGAAGTGCTTAAAGTTTGAGAGAGGTCTTAAAGGTGTTATCCGGAGATCAGTGGTAGCTTTAAGGCATCGAGTCTCAATGACTTGGTTGTAGCAACCATCTCGTTGAGCAAGAGCACATCGCCTTCCTCCAAGATCGAGCAACCGGGGAAAAACTTCAGGAGGACCTCAAAGGAATAACAGAAAGGGTCGTGATCAAGGGCAAGGTAGTGGAGGAGTGCCTAGTGGTAGCAGTGGCTCTTCGGGAAGTGGGAAGAGTGGACCTTATAGCTTCAAATGCCACCATTGTGGGGAGCTAGGGCATATCAAGAGGAACTGTCCTATCAGAGGCCAACTGGTGAACCAACAGGCCCAGCAATCACTGCAGAATCAAAGGGGCATTGCTCCTAGTCAAGACAGACTTCCACAGTTCACGCCTTTTTATCAGCCCCAGTTTCCTGCACAGATGCCAATTCCTCCTGCACCGGTCTTCCGTCCACCGAACTACTCTTATTTCCGCCACAGACTTAGATCAAGACAAAGTCTACCCCACCAAGAAGAAAAAAGACAGGCCTGGAAACCAGAGGCCTAACAATAACGAAAGAGGAAAAGGGAAAGCACCGGGGCAGATGCATACCATGGCCGGGGGAAGTTCTGGAGCTCATGCCGGAAACCCAGTTGTCGAGGGTATGGTACCTATCTCACATTCTTTTGCACGATTTTTGTTCGACACTGGTGCTACGCATTCTTTTGTTTCCACTTCTTTTGTGAAAATATTGGGTTTGAAACCCAATGACTTAGAGACCCTAATGTCCATAAACTCTCCACTGGGATGTATGGAGGTGACTAGCATATGTAGGTCGTGTGTGATCATGATTGGAAGCGAGAAATTAAAGGCAGATTTGATAATCCTTCCCATGAATCAATTTGATGTGGTGCTTGGAATGGATTGGTTATCAAGATATGGGGCGATTGTTGATTGCCACCGTATGAGAGTTACTTTGACTACCGGTTCGCGGCACGATAGTAACGTATCGTGGAGGCATTAACCCGCCATCAAGAGCGACTACTCGAGGCATAGTGTCGGAGGACGCACGGAATTTAGCTTGTTTCTCATTCCTTTCGGCATTAGAGGGTGAATCCGCATCGCCGGGAGAATGTTGAGGTCCCCGTGGTCGATGAATATACGGATGTATTCCCCGATGAGTTGCCCTGGTTTACCACCCGATCTAGAGATCGAGTTTTGCATCGACTTACTTCCAAGACAGCTCCGATTTCTATTGCTCCATATCGAATGGCGCCATGGAGATGAAAGAGCTAAGGAAACAGCTCGGAGAGTTGATGTAAAAGGGATTCATTAGGAACAAACTTCTCCGTGGGGTGTTTTGTCTTGTTCATGAAAAAAGCACGACGGATCCCTTCGGTTGTGCATAGACTACCGACAGTTGAATAGAGTTACCGTGAAGAACAAGTACCCACTACCGAGGATCGATGAGTTGTTTGATCAACTAGGAGGATCACGGTATTACTCAAAAATCGACTTGAGATCCGGGTATCATCAGTTGAAGATTAGGGAAGATGATATTCCAAAAACAGCTTTCAGGACTCCTTATGGGCACTATGAGTTCTTAGTAATGCCTTTTGGATTGACGAATGCTCCTGCCGCTTTTATGGACTTGATGAATCGAGTCTTCCGCCCATATTTAGACCAGTTTGTGATAGTCTTCATTGATGACATCCTGGTTTATTCAAAGACTTGGGAAGAGCACGAGCAACATTTGAGGATCGTTCTCCAGACTCTTCGAGAACACCAACTTTATGCAAAGAAGGAGAAATGTGATTTACGGGCCGATGAAGTCAAGTTCCTTGGACATGTTATATCCGGACAAGGAATTTCAATGGATCTGCAAAGATTGAAACGGTGCTACAATGGGGAACGATCAAGAGCGTGGAAAATCAAGCTTCCTAGGACTTGCGGGGGTATTATCGACGATTTGTAAAGGATTTCTCGAGTATTCTTTGCTCCAATGACTCGGTTGACTAAAAAGGAAGTCAGGTTTGAATGGGATGCCGATTGTGAACATGCATTCCAAGAACCGAGGACTAGACTAACCAAGTGCACCGATTTCGGCGATTCCTAATAGCGATGAGTCGACGAGGTGTATTCCGATGCATCAAGGCGAGGGCTTGGGTGTGTTCTTATGCAAAATGGACATGTGGTGGCCTATGCATCTCGTCAACTGAAGCCACATGAACAGAACTACCCCACGCATGATCTAGAGTTAGCAGCAGTGATTTTTGCTCTCAAGATATGGAGATGCTACCTCTATGGAGTAAAATTCCAGATCTCCTCCGATCATAAGAGTTTGAAGTATCTGTTCACTCAGAAGGACTTAAATCTGAGACAAAGAAGATGGATGAAATACATGGAGGACTATGACTTCACCTTACAGTATCATCCTGGAAAAGCCAACGTGGTAGCAGATGCTCTCAGTAGAAAGACTACAGGAATCCTAGCATCTTTGGCATTGGAAGATTGGAAACGGAGTGAAATTGTAGGTGATTATGATCTTCAGTATTATGAGGATTCTAATCAAGCTATGGTGTACAACTTGGTTTCAACGCCAATCCTTATACAACAAGTTAAGCAGAACCAATGGCAGGATTCGCATCTTCAGGGAATTTGGACTCGAGTTCAGAATGGAGAAAAACTTCACGAATGGAATATTCAGGGAGATGGAACGCTCTACTTCAAGAATCGCCTTGCCGTTCCTCAAGTGGATGAGATAAAGAAGATGATCCTTCATGAAACTCACAAATCGAGGTTTGCTATTCACCCTGGGAGTACCAAGATGTATCAAGACCTCAAAAGACAATATTGGTGGAGAGGCATGAAGAAGGATGTCCGCCAATACGTGTCAGAATGTGCGACTTGTCTTGAGTCAAGGCTGAACATCGAAAACCCTTTGGAGAACTACAGCCTCTTCTGCATTCTGGATAGAAATGGGAACACATTACGATGGATTTTCCGATGGGATTGCCGAGGACCGAACATCGACATGATGCCATATGGGTCGTTGTGGATAGGTTAACAAAGTCCGCGCACTTCATTCCCTTTCGTATGCGACTTATTCCGTGAAACTTCTAGCGAGTTGTATCCGGAGCACGTTGTCGACTTCACGGAGTTCCATTGTCTATCACATCAAACCGTGACACTCGTTTCAATGCCGATATTGGAGAAGTTTCCAAGAAGCCATGGGAATCGGTGAATTTCAACCGCTTTTCATCCTCGCACCGATGGACAATCCGAGAGAGTTATTTAGATTTTGGAGGACATGCTTGGCGCTTGCATTCTAGATTTTAGTGGAAACTGGAAGAAGCATCTTCATTTAGCTGAGTTTGCATACAACAATGATTATCGAGTAGCATTAGGATGGCCCCATTCGAAGCGTTGTATGGCGGCGACCTTGTAGATCGCCAGTTTGTTGGCTTGAGTCAAGATCGATCGACCCTTGGACGGATGTTATCCAGGAAAATAATGAAAAGATAGCCGTGATTCGGGAACGATCGTTAACGGCTCGAGTCGTCAAAAGAGTTATGCCGACAGGAGGCGAAGACCCTTAGAGTTCTTAGAGGGCGATTTTGTCTTGTTGAAGGTCTCTCGCGCAAAGGTGTTACTCGTTTTTGGTGTGAAAGGCTTCGCGCGAGGTACATCGGGCCATTTCAAATCACACAACGAGTCGGTGTCGTTGCTTACCGCCTTGATCTTCCTCCGGAATTGTCTCACGTGCACAATGTGTTCCATGTTTCAATGCTTCGAAAGTGTCAACCTGATCCAGAAGCCATTGTGCAATGGTATGACGTGCCGATCCAATATGACACGACTTACGAGGAAGTGCCCATCCAAATTCTTGACCGGAAGATGAAAAGCCTACGTCAACGCGAGATACCATTAGTGAAGGTGTTGTGGCAGCACCATGGCATTGAAGAAGCAACGTGGGAGTTGGAGACGACGATGCAGGAACGATATCCGTATCTCTTCATATCGTGAGGTAAATTTCAATTTCAGGGACGAAATTTCTTAAGGGGGGTAGAATGTAACGCCCTCCAGAATTAAACATGTTTAATTATGCTAAACTGTGGATTATTAGTTTGCCTAATTTGATTTTCACAATTAATAAAGGGACTTTAAGTTATTTTTAGTAATTAAAAATTTCACCCCAAAGATTTTTAGAAAATACACTTAAAATTTAATACATTTTCCTTTTTCTATTTTTTTTTTTTTTTTTTTTTTTTTTTCCTTTCCTTTCTTTTTCTTTTTTTTTTTTTTTTTCTTTTCTTTTCCTTCTTTTCCTCCTTTCCTTCCCATGCGCTAGCCCCCTCTCTCTCTTTTTTTTTTTTTTTTTTCTTTTCTTCTTTCTTCTCTCGGGTTCTCCCACGCACAGCCATCTCTCTCTCTCTCTTTCTCCATTTTCTTCCCGCCGCCGCTTTCCTTCCTCCGGGATCTTCTTCCCTTGGCATCCTCTCTTTTCCTTGCTCTCTCTTTCTCTCGGGTTTTCTCTCTCTCTCTCTCGGCGGTTTGGCGGGAAAAAAAAAAAAAAAAAACGAAAATTGGGAGAAACCGAGGGAAACAAAGCTTCATCAACTAAATTGAGGTAAAACCCTTTGAAACCCACTCTTTGATTCGAATTATAAGCTTGAGAAAGTTTGATTTTGGTTAGATTTGAATAATTTTGAGTTAGAGTTTGGATTTGAACAATTATTGTTGAAATTGAATGAAATTTGGGGATTTTCAGTTATTGGACTTGTTTAATTGATTAGAACTGATTTTGATGGATTCTGGAGAATATATATTGAAATTGGATTTGAATTGCAGGTTTGGCATTTTTCCTATTTATGCCGGCATGCTGCCGAAATTTCCCTAGAAACTTGTTTTTAAAACTGAAATTAAATAGGAAAACCAAACCTATTGATTGGATTCTAATTTTTAAAGAACCCTAAATGGAATTATAAAGTCATTGTGAAACTTGGATATAAGTAAAGGCACACTAATAGGAAACAATTAAACATGATTGACCTTAATTCGTTTTAGGAATGAGAAATACTTCCTAAGATATTGCTTTTGTGATAAAGCTAGTGGAGAAGTCAATCATTAAGGCTTAAGGAAAGCGGAGGCTAGGAGAACTGAAGACTAGCCCAGGTTTGATATCCAACAGGTAGGATATTCTTGTCCATATTCTTGTTAGCTTCATTTTAAATGATTTTGGCCTATGAAAATGTTTTAGAACAAAACATGTTTAAAGAGAAAATGATTTTAAAGGAAATAGCATGAATAATGCTATTAAGTTTTCCAATGATTTTGGAAATGAGATTTCAAAGCGTATCATTTCTTAAAATGAAATATTTAAGGAATGATACAATGCATGATGGCCTCGAGAGATCGGGATGTGGGAATCGCATCCTTGGGGCAGGTCCCAAACCCGTCACGGATCCGCTTCTTGTTTAGTGGAACTATGGCTCTGCACTTTTTACGAGATAGACATTTTACCGCTTCTTGATTAGTGGTATGATGAGCTGCACATTTTCATTATATAGACATATTCTACTATGTGAGTGTTTCCTTTTTTAAAAAAAAAAAAAGGGGATGATCGGTTCCGAGTGTACATCTTCGGACCGTGAGTGCCTTTATTTTAAATGCTTTATAAAATTATATCCTACTGGGCCTTTCGCTCACCTTTTCCTGTTTATAAATGTATTAAACCCCTCCAGGTGACGCGAGGAGTAGTGCGGAATAGGTAGCTTTCACCGGTGTCGTGGACTTGATCTCGGGAAGCAAATAGTTGTATTCCCTCTATCTTTTATCTTCGGGCATGTATAAGAGATTATGGATTGTAAACTTAAATGTTGCTAGATTGTGGTTGATGTCACACTTACTTATGTTATATTCATGTATGCTAAACACCTGTGGGAATTCCTGATATGATACCAGTGACGTGGTTTTAAACTGGTTTGGTTGGAAATTCCACCACCGTTCTTGAAATTAAATCTCTCCTGTAATCCAAGGGGGACTCGTTTGGAAATACCTGGATGTTTTGGATTTGAATGAAATTAAAATTTTTGCTAATCTCTCTCTTTTAAACAGGTTTAAGTTTCTAAACGAGCCTCCACGTCACCAACCCCGGTTTCGGCGCGTGGCCAGCGCGCGGATAGTCAGCGCGCACGCGTGCGCCCCAGCGCGACCAGCGCGCGGCCATCCCGCGCCTGCGTGCACCCAGGCATGTGGTCATCGGGCCAGATGCGATCAAATGGATCCCGAATGGGCTCGAGGGTTTCTGAAACCCTGGTAATGCATGTTGACGGACCCGGAAGAGTTCTGGAGCCTGAAAAAGGTGAAATCCGACCCGAAGATGAAGAACAAAGCCAAAGAATGAAGAGTTCAAGAATCGAAGACCCGTTGATGTAACGGAAGAAAATAATTATTGTAATTATGTATTTATTCGATTTTGGTTGTAATTTATATTTTCCATGGGACCCAGTGAAATCCATCTCAATAGCCGATTGCATATATTTATATTCTATGTTGATAATTATATTTTATATGTCCATGCATATAACATGCCATATAAATATAGTGTGCCTACTCATATGTTTTATAACATGCCATGCATATACGCGCATTTATTATAATTTATTTTATTTATTTAAAAGAGTTTTAAAGGATAAAAGAAAAATAAGAATCATGCGCTAAAATCGATTTAATATGATTAAATTGATTTAAGTTGCAAAATTAATTTACAAAATAATAATACATGTGAAATTGAATTTAAGAGTTAAATTTTAGATTGTCATATATCCGAAAAATAAATTCTTTATTTATCGGGATTGGAAAAACATGAGATGATTTTCAAATAAAATACATATTTGCAAAATAATGAGTGGGAGAGGGTTGTATGACAATGCAACCCACTAGTCTCCATCGTTAGTTCAACGCCGTGAGATTTGAAAGGGGCTTCGCGGCGGCACCGATTTGTAGGATCTTGTTGTGATTTATATATGAAAAATCATTTGAACAACAACAATATTGTAGGCGGAATTTCAAAAAATTTTATCATATCCATTTAATTCTAAATCAAACGTAAACCACAATGAGAGATGCATGCATGATATATGTTTATAGACAAACGATTAGAATAATATACATACCTTTGTGACGATTGACATAAATGACCGCAAGGATCTTGCCTCACTATCTCACGTTCCAAGATGGAGAATTGCCGTGAAACAAGATCGTTGATTTATCGACACGATCACACCAAAAACCACTCGTTGATTCAAGGCTATGACTCTATAGTATTTGGGATGAGAGTGTGGGCTCTTTTTCCAAAAACCTAAGGAAACAATTTCCCTCTCTTATGTCTCTAAAATCCGGCCACCCTTAGGAGAAATATGTGTGATATATTTTTCTTCTCTCTTAGAGACTCTCTCTTAGGGTTTTCAATAATATCCTTATATAGGAGAAAATTCAAAAACTCAAACCCTATATGGGATTTTTGAATTTCCCCTTAACCCTTGGATTGAAATCCGAAAATCCCTACATGGCTAGGGATTTCCTAATTTTCCTTCCCCTTTTGGAGCAAAATTTGAAATCCCTTTATGGCAAGGGATTTCCGAATTTTCCCAAAATAATATATCAAATTTCTCTCTCCTTTAGTTGCCAAATAAAATCATGTTTAAATTTTATTTTGAATTTTAAATTAATCTCTATTAATTTCGAAATTCAAAACTCATTCCTTTTATTTTTCAATTATCAAATAAATGAAAAATAACATAATGAATTTAAACACAATTATATAACAAAACATGGTTTACATTTTTCCCATTTATCGAGCTAGCCTTGAGACCGAATGGACCCACATCAACAAAGCTATGGAATTACAATACTCGACTAACTTATCCCGATAAGTTATCGACATATTTAATTCCGACATCGCACAACTCCACTAAAAGTTTGATGCCGAATAATCTCTCGATTCATGTGCGCTATTTTTTCTAATGGTGTTGATACAATTTATCACACGGTCCCGAAGTGTAAATGCATTATTATCCTCGTAAATATCGGTGATCAGAATGGTATATATAATATTACCGTTTTACCATTCCAATCATTATTTCCTCAACTCCTTTATATGACTGTGAATAAGAAAGACAAATGTTCGTAAGATGTCTCGCACATGTTACGATGTCTTAATCAATGAATATCATCATTGAATACCAGGCCTGGTTTATTTATTCACACACCCGTCAATAAAGCATGAGGTGATATTATTTCTTACGAATTCCATATCTGTTAATCACACAACTCCAATTTAATAATGTCATGATCCCAATAACCGAGATGTCGTTCAATAACTGTGAACTAATCTCATTGGCGAATCAAAGATCATGAGATACTAAGTTGAGCTATGCATTCACTTCAGGATTAAGATAATTATACAAATATACTTAAATTGTGATGATTAGGTTTAGAGTTGTGTAAACGGTTTTTACTCTAACCTAATCAGTCACATGGTCTATTCAACATGTTACGAGCATGTCTAGATCAACTCTGAGTCCAACTCCCATGCCCCGAGACCAAGCATCACATGGTTCGATCTAATGATCATAATCGGATTCGATTGCCCAATCAATCCTAAGGCTGCGAATATCTATTTTAAAACTGTATCGGAAGAGTTTGTCCGGTGAGGTTCCCGACTCTTCTTTCGTTGGTAACAGTTTATGGACTAAGCAATATTACTAACACTCTTGAGTATGTGTCAAAACATAACTTTATCTTATTTTATAAAATCAGCAAAATAATAATGTCTTACATTTGTCATTTCATAAATAACAAATTACATCCCACTTTATGGACACATTTCCAACAAACTCCCACTTGGACTTAAAGTAGGTGTGTACAATCTCGCATGCCCAAACCTTCCAGATGCGTATCGAAGACTTTACCAGATAAAGCCTTTGTGAACGGATTGGCCAAGTTGTCATGTGTTGATGTCTTTGTTACTTCAACATCGTCTCTTTGTACAATCTCACGGATGAGGTGGTATTTCCGCTCTATGTGCTTGGACCTTTTGTGGCTTCTAGGCTCCTTAGAGTTTGCTACTGTTACTTGTTATCGCATGTCTGATACCATGGGCCTATCGACTTCGGAACAACTTCCAGTGAAACAAGGAACTTCTTAAGCCACACGGCCTCTTCGCAGACTTCACAAGGCGCCACGTGTCGGCCTCCATGGTGGAGTCAGCTATGCAAGTCTTCTTAATACTCCTCCATACCACCGAACCTCCATTCGGGACAAACCACGGATCCTGAAGTGGATTTCCTGGAATCCTTATCCGATTGGAAATCGGAGTCGGTGTATCCCGTCATAGTCGGTGGGGTGCACGAATATACAAGCATATAGTTCCTCGTTCTCCTAAGATACTTAAGGATATGCTTGTGACAACCCAAAGTGCTCGGGTCCGGGGTTTGATTGGAATCTACTCACCACGCCTCTTGCATAGCATATATCGGGTATGGTGCAAAGCATTGCATACATGAGGCTTCCCTACTACCAAGCATAAGGAACTCGGCTCATGTCTTCCTCTTCTTGAGGAGTCTTGGGAGACTGCTCCTTTGAGAGGGATACTCCATGTCTGAAGGGTAGATAACCCTTTTTGGAGTTTTGCATGGGGGCGAATCGGTCCATTACCTTATCGATATAGGATGCTTGAGATAGTGCCAATTGTTTGTTCTTCCGATCTCAAAAGATCTGAATTCCCGAACATAGGCTGACTTCTCCTAGATCCTTTATGTCAAAGCGCTTTGCCACCCGAGCTTAACCTCGGTCGGTCTTCCTACATCATTCCCAATGAGTAATATGTCATCTACATATAAGACTAAGAAAACCACTTTGCCTTCTTGTATGCTTATACACACAAGGCTCATCCATTGGTTGAACAAAACCATAAGTTTTAACGGTCTCATCGAATCTAATATTCCATGATCCGGATGCGCTTTAGTCCATAAATGGACTTTTGCAATTCATAAACCTTTTCTTCTTGACCCTTTTCAATGAATCCATCTGGTTGTGCCATATAAATCGCTCATCCAGTTGCCATTCAGAAAAGCTGTCTTTACATCCATCTGCCAGATTTCATAATCCAAAGCAGCAGCAATGGATAGAAGAATGCGGATGGATTTAAGCATGGCTACCGGAGATAAGGTATCCTCATAGTCAATGCCTTCCTTTTGGGTGTAGCCCTTGGCTACCAGCCTTGCTTTGAATGTCTCTACATTCTCATCGGGACCCCTCTTTTTCTTGTAGATCCATTTACACCCTACAGGTTTTACCCCTTCAGGAGGATCTACCAGAGTCCATACGCCATTTTTATACATCGATTGTATTTCGACGTCCATGGCATCATGCCATAGGTTTGCTTCAGAACTATCCATAGCCTGTGAGTAGGAGACAGGTTCGTCGATGTCTAAATCTGAGACTGCAGTCAATGCATCTCCATAAGACATGTACCTATCAGGTTGCCTCACAACCCTCCCACTACGTCGAGGCTCTATTGGTGTTAGTTCTTGTTGTGGTTCATCTGTTGTCGGTTCAGGAATAGACCGCGGACATGTTGCCTGAACATTTTCATTGGTCAATTCCTCAAGTACAAGCTTGCTTCTAGGCTTCATATTCTTTATAAAATCCTCTTCCAAAAAGCGAGCATTCGTCTTGCCGAATGTTTTCGATCGATGGGACTATAGAAGATGTAGCCTTTTGTTCCTTTAGGATATCCTACAAACAGGCATAGTTACGAGCAGTGGTCACCTTACCGATCTTCTTTCTAACACATGTGCGGACAACCCCATATTCGGTGTGGCCAAGAGATGACTTCTTGCCACTCCATCTTTCATATGGAGTTCAGTGCGCTTTAGATGGAACTTGGTTCGAGAATGTATCATTGTTTTCAAGGCATATCCCCAAAAGGAATCTGGAAGAGACGAGTAACTCATCATTGATCTAACCATATCTAACAAAGTTCGATTCCTTCTCTCGACACGCCATTCTCACGAGGAGTACTGCACGGTCGGTTGAGAAAATATACCTTCTTCCTTAAGAAAGTCTTCGAACTCTCCCAGCAAGTATTCACCACCACGATCAGATCGTAGTGTTTTGATCTGTTTATCTAATTGCTTTTCAACCAAGGCCTTGAACTCTTTAAACTTTTCAAAGGTTTCAGACTTTTGACGCATTAGATAAATATGACCAAAACGAGAATAGTCATCAGTGAAGGTTATGAAATATTCATATCCTCCTCTTGCTTGGATATTGAATGGCCCACATACATCACTATGTACGAGTTCTAGGCATTCATTAGCTCTATTACCCTTTGCTGAAAAGGGTCTCTTGGTCATTTTCCCTTCTATGCAGGATTCACATATAGGTAGTGCGCCTACACTTAAGGTTTGTAAGGGACCGTCTCTTACCAACCTTTTAATCCTGTCAAGGCCAATATGTCCAAGACGTAGATGCCATTTGTAGGTTTGATCAATTGGGTCTAGCCTCAATCTCTTACTATCTCTTATTGAATCATCATTCAATTCAGTATCACAAATCGTTGGAATATTTAGTTTGACGAGAAAACAGTTGTTTATCATGATTTGTAGAAGTAATCATGAAGCCATTCTTTAGAATTCGAATAACATCATTATTAAAATCTAAAGAATATCCTTGCTCAATCAAACGAGCCACAGAAATAAGGTTTTTCCTAAAAACCGGGACATAATAAACATTGTTCAAAACAATAAAACTGTTCTCTCCATTCCCCCAGCGGAAGTTGAACTCGTCCTTGCTAAGCCTTTTGTTTTCCCTGAACCCCTGCAGAGAACAAGAAACATGATTAGTGGCTCCAGAGTCTACAATCCAAGAAGAAGTAGAGTCAGCCACAAAACAGGCTTCGGTAACAAGTAATGTACCTTTAGCTTTATCCTCCTTGAGGTATGTAGGACAGTTACTTTTCCAGTGGCCAGCTACTCCGCAATGGTGACATTTGTCATTACTTTTGTCCACCTTTGCAGTGTTCTTGCCTTTTGCTTGGTGGCTTCTTCTTGTTCTTGCGGGCTTTCTTACATTTCTTGGCACCGGAGGTGGAAGGCTTTGCTTGACAAGGTTTGCCTTTCCATTCTCCTTTTTGCCTTTAAGCGGTAGAGTTTACGTAGTTCAAGCTCCTTCATGAGTTCTCGGGAGTGAATAACTCAACTTATTCATCGAGTAGTTGAGTTTGAAGTTGTCAAACATCTCCGGGAGAGTCTCTAGGATCATATCCACCGAGTCTCTCCATCTATTTCAGACTCCCATGAGGTCCATCTCATTCAGGTGACTTATGATCAGAGTATATGGTCCCAAAGGGGGTGCGGATTTCATCCGGCGGTTCATGAAGTTACGCATGCCAGCCTTGCTTGGCTTGGCGGCCCCGGCTTCCGAACATTTCGGAGATGTTGTAGATCATATCTGCGGCCGTCAAGATGTTTCGATGTTCTTTGTTGCAACACATTGCTAATTGATGCTAAGATATAGCACCTAGCAATCTCATCGGAACGCATCTAAGCAGTGTATGCGTCTCGCTCCTCTTGAGTCGAATCATCATTCGGCTCAAGAGGACAGGGGGTGATGAGCACATGCTTGTGCTTGTCTACCGTCAACACGATATCGAGGTTACGTTTCCAGTCAACGTAATTTTCACCTAGTAACTTGTTTGTACTAAGAATTTGTGCGATCGGGGATAAAGACATAATTGCTGAAAAATAAAATAAAGCGGCGTTGGTAATTTGCTTATATTTAAGAGAAGTATGATGCATGAATGCAAATACTTAAACATAAATAAAATCCTTAAAAAATGTTTCATCTATGGTGTTACGATCATAAACGGCAACACGTCCCACCTAGGGGTGGCGTCCGTGAAGCCTCCTATCGCATCGAGACTCTTCTCGTTTGGTCCACTTCACAAGATGTCTCTACATCTAGTGCAACCAATCACCATCTCTTTTGGTCACCTCAGATCCATTGCCTAGCTCCTATGGGAGATTACAATGATCTTTAGTCTAAGTGTTTAACCGACTAATCGACTCTAGAGGTTGTTATGAACTAACGATCCATCTAGGGCTGGTCTCACCTCACTACTTCCTTTTCGAATCTTATCTTCTTTAAGCAACCTGATGACTCCTTAGCGACATGTTTCATGGGTTTCTCCCATTGAAGTGAGGACCACTAAGGTGGTTCTAAACCTATCCACATGTCACGATCAGGCTAAAGTCGGAGACCTTGGGAACGTTTCAACGCAAACGACCCTCCCACTTAGCTTTTTGAAAAAAATGGATTTTGTTTTAAAATTAAGTCCAATTAACAATTCAACAAAATTATAACCCTTATAAATTTGTTGCATTTTATAACTCTTTATAAAATTTACCCATTGCATTTATTATTATAACAATTTATAATATTAAACTACAATGATGCATGAACATGCTTGCATGGCAATTTGATATTGGCATCTCTATATCCTATATGGCATGTTATAATGATGCGAGATTAAATAATAAATCATACATTTACAATTTAACCTCTCTATGGCTCATTTCTAATTACAACCCATAAAACAAAAGAAAATAATTACAATAATTTTCTTCATCTTGTCTTCTCGGCATTTTCTCAATTTTCTCTTCTCACGATCCCTAAAAAGTGAAAATGATTTTATGGAAAAATTTAAAAAAAATTTTAAAAAAAAATTTATTTGGGCTGGGCCCGGGACAATCCCGGGCCCACCTTTTCCTCGGCTGGGCCAGGCCCTGCCTGGCGCAGCATGGGCTGCCAAGCCAGGCAGCCCTTGCGCGCTCAGCATGGGCCGCGGCCCTTGCCTGGGCAAGGCTAGCGGCTGGGCCTGTGGCCCTTGCCTGGGCAGGGCCTGCGGCCGGGCCTGTGGCCCTTACGAGTCCATCAATGACAAACGATTAGTAAATTAATGATAGACCGGTTTATTAGTGATAAATAATTGGCATGTCATTGATTAACCACTGTAAAACCCAAGAAACATTGCTTTTTCTGGAAAGAAACGACAGTTCCGCTAAATAAAGGTCCAGCCATTATTTAAAATGGGAGGCCATAACCGGCGATCAATCTTATATTTCCTTAATTACTTATTTATACTCGTGTTACAAAGTTTAAATAATTTTCTAACTTGGTGCAATCACTTAATTTAAAAGTGAGACATTGATGGAGTGATAGAACTTTTCAAACTTGCTTAAATTTTCCGGGAGAGCTAATACCAAGGAATCACGACTAGAGTGTAACTTGTAATAATAGTCTTATCGACCGATGATTCTTGTCATCGTCATAGTGTTTTTCGACGACGCCTTTGGCTTACTAGAGGAATGATCTCCGTGCGAATTAGTTTCGATGAAATAGCCTGGTGCTTTTGGCTGAGGCAGCTTACTCTCACTACCTAACATGAGAATGACAGCCAACATGCTTGGTCTATCCACTGGACGTTGTTGCACGCATAATAGAGCAACATGTATGCAACGCAATACTTCCTGTAGGTTGTCATATGAATCCCTCAAGTGTGCATCGATTAGTTCAAGTGGCCTTCCTTCTTTTAGCAATGTCCATGCCTAGAAATATGAAGGAAAATATGTTATTCATATTATATATTATTCCCAAGAAGCAAAAAAACTTTCTTACACTTACATGTCCCATGAGGGTAAGGCTGGCATTGTTCTTATGGTGGAATCCTACACTTCTCTTTCCACTTACAATCTCCATCACCATAATACCAAAGCTAAAAATGTCGGATTTTGTTGAGAAAAGACCGCGAAAAGCATATTCCGGTGCCATGTAGCCACTACACGCATATTATATCGTCAACAAAAATGAAAAGTGCTCGATGGAATAGAATTTCACATTTTTCTATATAAAGAGATTGCAAGAATACCCACTAAGTGCCTACTACTCTGTTTGTCTTTCCTTCGAATTGGTCTCCTCCAAAAGTTCTAGCCAAACCAAAGTCTGAAATTTTAGGATTCATCTCTTTATCTAGCAAAATATTGCTAGCTTTGAGATCTCTATGAACAATCCTCAATCTAGAATCCTGGTGGAGATATTGAAGCCCTCGAGCAATACCACATATAATTTCGAAACGCTTTGGCCATTGTAATAATTGACTTTGCTCCTGATCTACAAAATAATTTCTTCAAGTTAGCCAAGTATACCAAAATTTCACAGAGGTATAAAACAATGAATAAATTAAATAAAATTTGTACCAAAAATAAAATAGTCCAGGCTTTTATTGGGCATATATTCATAAACCAGCAATTTCTCTTCTTCGTCAATGCAACAACCAAGAAGCTTGACTAGATTCCGATGTTGAAGCTTGGCGATTAGTATTACTTCATTTTTAAGCTCATTTATGCCTTGGCGAGAGCTCAATGAGAGCCTCTTCACAGCGATCTCTTGTCCATCTTCAAGCATACCCTGAAATCTCAAGCAAATTTCATAATTTGTAAATATTTCCTTTTGTCCATTATATTCTTGATCAGCTAGCATATTAAAAACCTACTCTGTATACAGGTCCGAAACCACCTTCTCCGATCTTGTTGTCCATTGAAAAGTTATTTGTAGCTATACTTATTGTATCTTGGCTGAATAATGGCAGCTCAAATTCTTGGTCTTTTGCTCTGTTTTTTCGACTTGTTTTTTTATTTCTCCCTGTTTTATCTCAGAAAATATCACAAGTTGAAGCTACTCAAATATCTCTAACGTATGAATGGGATAATAATTCGACTGAAATAGTAATAATAAGAAGTAGCCTGTAGTTCTGGAAATCAGGTGCCTTATTCAAGTACGATATAGCTTTTAGTGACTGTACAAGTACAATAATTGTACTTTTTCAAGATATTGTATTACTAAATTAAATTATTTAGGATTTGAAATATAAAAGCCTTACTTTTACGAAGATGATCAGAGGAAGTGTTTCAACAACATTACCTTTCAATGTTTTCCTGCAAAAGTAAAAGCCAACTAGGAGCATCCCAGAAAGTGGTCCAAGAACTGATACAACTATTATCGCTCTCAACTTACGAGCTGCATTTTCTATTTCTTAGTTGTTTATAAGCGAAAAGAAAAGGCAAACAAAAATGTCAGTTGCAACAAAAAGATGAGAGAAATCATGGTAAAGCAACTATGAATGGCAGCACAACCATCTTTATATACCTACTGTCTTTTTCTTTCCTCATCCAACTAAACCAACCATGTAAATGAGTTTATAATTCACAAAATTATGAAATTATGAAATAATGTTGCTGATTTTTTGTTTGTTTGGAATTTTAAGTTTGAAATATATTACAATTAAAGTCAAATTTAGGTTCGTGATGTTCAAACTAACAAAAAAAAAAACTCTAAAAATAATTTTTGTTGGGGCAGAATTAAAAGGGACCCTAATAATAGGCAATCTTTTGTATGGAGTGACAAGAAAAAAGTATTTACCTAGTTCCGAAGCTGGTATTCGAATATATAGCTCTTGTTCAGTATCAAAAAGTTCTCTCATGTCCATAAGATCACCAAACCAGATGCGACAGCCGGTTCCATATCTGATATTGCGGTTTGAGTAAGCCACACAAGAACAGTTGCTCAAGCATTTGACCCTGCATTCCTTTAGGTTCATACTGTCGTTAAACCAAGTATTTCTAGTATCGGGAATTTTTATGCCAACAAGTTTCGCAAAACCATCTTCTTCTTTATATTTTTCTTCTGGGCAATTCAGCGGGTTTTTGCGGACACATCCTTCAGACCAATCCCTTAAATCCCAATTTTGTTGGGACTTGGGCTTAAATCCTTTCAAACATTGGCACACTGCAGTCTGACTTATGACACAGTTCCCATTGGCTCCGCAGCGACCGTAGTTATCGCAATCATCCCTAGGAGATCCAGCGTACCGCTTCCAACTCTGGTCTTCTTCCATCCATATAAGTCCTTGAAACACTCTATTTGTTTGATTCAGGACACTTATCATGATTACGGAGCTGTTCTTGAGGGTATACATGTAATATGTCTCGTTATCATTGTAAACAAGATGGTAATCAAAAAGTGGATTAGGCCTTACCTCTGGCGAGCCACTAATACCAATGCCGTTCCACGGTCCGGAGCGGAAATACGTTTCGGTGCCCTTCTGTATATATGCTTGCGGATAAATGTCATGTTTAGCCTCCATGACCAAACTGAGTTCTCCAGGACAAGGGTCATCCCAATTCTTCCATGCTGTTAACAGCTTATTAAGACCTTTTCTGAAGTCCCATCCAAATTTCATCCCTGGTAACAACGTATCTCCTGGGTAGTCAAAACTTTGCCACAAAAAATTAGTCTCTGAGTTTCTGTCTGCCTCATCTCTTAGTACAAGATTCCCTGAATCTAGAAGCTCTAGTGTTGGTTTCTCGGCCGCTTTCGATGAGTTTGTCGACCAAACCACACTACTTTGGTTCTGATTCAGAAGCACAAGATTGCCTGTGCTGTTTATAGTCAACAAGCCAGAGAAATCATTAATTGGGCTGCATCTGTTTGCGACCCAAACGACCTTTCGAACTGGGATTTTCTTGTACCAAATTCCGAGGTAACGATTCGTGGAACTGCCTGGACTGAAGAAACCCAACTCAAAGATTCCTCTTTTAGAAACAAAAGTTCTGCCATCGTTTAAGTTGAGCAAGGTACTTGTTCTATCAACTGCAAAAGAAACTGCGAGGAAGAGAGAAAGAGAAAGCAGGAAATTGAAAAATATGGGCATTTGCTTCTGTTTCTTACAACTCTGCTTTAGGTGATAACTGAAGGTAGAATATGTTGCCATGGTGTTTGTTGGCCGGCCAGGCGACATCTTTGACAAAGTCAATTGCGCATATCAAATTACTTTAAGTTGAGCTCATTTTTTATTAGTGACGGTACTTACTACTGCAGCGCTTCTAAACATTTTTTTTTTCTTTTTTTGATGCACGTCTATACAGATTTCTGAATTCAAGAATAGGGTACTATTTGTGACAGCTGACATCATTGACAAAGTCAATTGCGTATATCAAATCACTTTACAAAATATGTTCTCTCTGTCAGCATATCATGAAAAAATGCCACGCTAAACGGGCAAGAATCTTAAAGTGAATAGAACTGCAGACTTTATCGCCTTCCCTGTACTGCATGAGGCAAAGGAAGAGAGAAAGGCGGAAAATTGGAAAAACGGAGTTCTTCACCATTTAAGTGTCGATATCTACATATATACGTATATTAAAAGTGTAGAAAGCGTACTTTTAGTAGGCCAAAACGCACCGTTTTTTAACCCTTTTTTTTTCTTTCTTTTTCTCACATTAGCATTTTTCTTTTTCTTTTTCCTTCTAGTTGTTGTTGGTTGCCGAATCGAATTCGGCGGCGGAAGCGTGGGGAATAGCAGATCATGTATAACAAAAATTTTCATAAAACTTTTAACATACTCTATAAATTATATTAATTTATGCACGAATAAATTAATCACATTAATTTATATTATTCAAGTATCAATCGAAAAATATCTGGTAGCCGACTCGGATGATAACTTAAATTTCTTTGACCACGAACAGTCTTTGCTCTAAGCTTTGTGTTTAGAATACCAAAGTCTTCCACGTCAATTCCTTGATTCCACGTAGACGTGTGTGTGGGCACACGTGAGACAAAAGAGGTTTCTTAAACACTCGAATTTCCACAAACACTAACGCATGCATGATGTGGAATTTTTTGGAGAAAAAATATTTTGCTCTCTTTTTCCTCTACGAGAAATTCGGCCACCACTCCAATTAGGGCTGAAAATATGTTTCAAAATTGTGTCTACAATTTTCTATCTTTCTCATATTTAAAGAGTAGAAGTCAAACTTCAAAATAGAATCAAATCCTTATCTCCAATTTTGAATTTGGAACAAAAAATCCCTTCCCCTTATCCACAAGGTGGCCGGCCACACTCTAGGGTTTTATCCCTGTGTGTGGTGCCTCTATCAGATAGGGAAGGAAGAGATTTTATTCTTTATCCAGAAGTCCAATTTTAATTCAGATTCAAATTCAAATTTAAGTCAAACTTAAATTAATTTGAATTCTAAATTAAACAACTTATCAAATAAGTTTAAATGGATAAATCTAGATATGTTCAAATTCAAATTTAAATAATGAGATTATTTAAATAACAATTAATTCTCAATTAATTATTCTTTGAGTATTTAATTTTAGAATTCCGTAATTCTAAAATTCCCATTTTGCCATTTGTGTCTGGTAGAATTACAAGGACGACGCGGGGACAAATGGACCTATAATTCTGAGCTCCAATAAAATTAATAATTAATTAAAAACTTTAATTAATTAATTAATTCTATTAATTCCAATAGTTACACCACTATAAACTTGGAATAGCACTCTCGGAATTATAGACATTAATTACTTCTAAACTGCGAAGTGTCCATTTGATATAGTCATTGCATATAGATCAATCCTCCATAAATAATTCATAATTAGAGTCAGGTAGAATCCGTTAACCTCTCTAATTACATCTTTATCCTTAAGTACCATTGATTCTCTAATCGATAGTGATTCATAAAACACATTCATGAACCAGAGCGCTCTTACTAATCCAAGTACCAAATCAACACTCAAGAGAATTGTTTATCTGCTTCTCTCTCAAGAGGGAATGGATTCCATCTCCTATAATAACATTCTCAGCTATCTACTTCATTACGTCTCCAAAATACAAGGAATAGGATTCAGGGTTTCGGAATCCGTACCAAGTAAATCAAAAGACATAAATCCATAAATAGGAGTTTGTTAAGAACTAAAGATTAAGATCATTCTATATATGACCATCGGTAGACTCAATTAGAATTTCTATGCTTAACGGAAATTATTAGAAATTCATATTGTGTCTGCGTCCATGTTCCACAAAATCTCATTATGCGAAATACACTCATTCAATATCTCGCCATATTAACAGTGCGGATAACACTGTTCCATTCTAAATGGGAATGACATGTATTTATAATGTTTTAATTAAAGATTCCGAACGTTAATTAAATTCATTATGAACAATTACTTTTGATTATTATCCTTAAACATTATCCTCTCGTATATAACACTTATATACCATGTTTAAGGTTACATAAATAATCAAGGAATTTTATTTGATAGTCATAAAATATTCATAAATATATGCACATAAAATGATGAATAAACTATTTTATTAAATAAATAATAAATATCCTTTTACATCTCATGCTTTCAGGACACTATTCCCAACAATCTCCCACTTGTCCTAAAGCAGGTGTGTCATGTCTCTAATCCCAAATCCATCGAAGTGCCGGTCAAATACATTCAATGGCAATGTCTTGGTGAATGGGTCAGCAAGGTTGTCCTCTGACGCGATCTTCAGAACCGCTACATCGCCTCTATCCACAATGTCTCTGTTCAAGTGATATTTCCTTTCTATATGTTTCGCACTCTTATGGCTTATAGGTTCTTTTGAATTAGCCACCGCTCCACTGTTGTTACAGTAGAGCTTAATTGGCTTATCCATATCTGGAACAACTTCCAGATCAGTTAAGAACTTCTTGAGCCATGTAGCTTCTTTTGCGGTTTCACAAGCTGCAACATATTCAGCTTCCATGGTAGAGTCAGCAACACACTTTCGCTTTACAATTCTCCATACCACGGCTCCTCCATTAAGAGTGAACACAGATCCAGATGTCGATCGTCGACTATCTCTATCCGATTGGAAATCAGAATCTGTGTATCCGGTGAGAGACAGATCTTCTCCGGAATATACCAACATATAGTTTCTCGTTTTCCTAACATACTTGAGAATGCACTTTACTGCAACCCAATGATCCAATCTTGGGTTAGACTAGTAGCGACTGACTACTCCCACTGCATTGCAGATATCTGGTCTTGTACACAACATGGCATACATAAGGCTTCCCACATCCAAAGCGTACGGATACCTTCTCATATCTTCTTTTTGCTGCGGGGTCTTTAGACATTGCTCCTTAGAAAGATGAATACCATGCCTAGAAGGCAAATTCCCTTTCTTGGAGTTTTGCATCGAATACCTAGACAATACTTTGTCTATATAAGATGCTTGTGACAACGCCAAAAGCTTTTTCTTGCGATCTCGAATAATCTTGATCCCAACAACATAGCTTGCCTCTCCTAAATCTTTCATTTGGAATTGGCTGGCTAACCACTCCTTTACATCTGTCATCATTCCCACATCATTCCTAATGAGTAGGATGTCATCGACGTAAAGAATTAAGAAGACCACTTTCTCTTCTTTCTTGTACTTGTAGACGCATGGTTCATCAATGTTTTGATCAAATCCATAAGACTTTACAGCCTCATCAAACCTAATGTTCCATGATCTAGAAGCCTGCTTTAGTCCATAAATGGACCTTTGCAGTTTGCAGACTTTCTGCTGTTGGCCTTCCTCTATGTAACCCTCTGGTTGATCCATATAGATGGCTTCATCAAGATAGCCATTCAAAAAAGCTGTCTTGACGTCCATCTGCCATATCTCATAGTCAAAATATGCTGCAATGGCTAGGAGTATCCGGATGGACTTAAGCATGGCTACCGGCGAGAAAGTTTCCTCATAGTCAACTCCCTCCTTTTGGGTATAACCCTTAGCCACTAGCCTTGCTTTATAAGTCTCTACTTTTCCATCTGCTCCTCTATTTCTCTTAAAGATCCACTTGCATCCAATGGGTTTTACCCCTTCGGGTAGATCTACAAGTTGCCAGACTGAGTTAGAGTGCATAGACTCCATCTCGAGTTTCATAGTCGCTTGCCATTCTTCCTTATCGAATCATCCATCACATCCCTAAAGGTCGATGGATCCTCCTTACCGTCATCGCCAGTGACGATTTGGGCTTCCCCAAAGATAACGGCCGGGTAAACGCTTACCCTCCCACTACAACGAGGTGCCGCAGGAGTCTGATTAGGAACTGTGGTCTTTTCTCTGAGTGGTCCGATAACTCTTGTCGATTGTGGTCCGATCTCATCGGAAAGTAACTCCTCTAATACTATCTTACTTCTGGGCTTAAAATCTATCATATAGTCATGCTCCAGAAAAATGACATTTGTCGATACAAACACCTTTTGATCTTTAGGACTATAAAAGAAACCTCTCTTTGTCCCATCGGGATATCCTACAAACATACATACTTCTGACTTGGGTTCCAACTTCCCAGTCTTTCCCTTCAGCACATGTGCTGGACACCCCATACCGCACCACAACTCTAAGGGTGTTGTAGGTACAGACTTAGATGGTACTCTATTCAGA
Organism: Morus alba; assembly: GCA_012066045.3. Classification (NCBI taxonomy): domain Eukaryota; kingdom Viridiplantae; phylum Streptophyta; class Magnoliopsida; order Rosales; family Moraceae; genus Morus; species Morus alba. The sequence continues at coordinate 15,565,142 of CP050224.2, forward strand.
ATGTAGGCAGCTATTTTTAGGGCATAACCCCAAAATGAAGTAGGCAGTGAAGAATAACTCAACATTGATCTCATCATGTCAAGCAAAGTCTGATTTCTCCTTTCTGCTACACCATTCTGTTGTGGTGTACTGGCTGCAGTCAATTGGGATACCACACCTTCTTCAATCAAGATATCCTGGAACTCTTAGTCCAGGTATTCACCCCCTCGATCTGATCGAAGTGTCTTGATTGGTTTACCTAATTGTTTTTCAACTTCTGCTCGGAATTCTCTAAACTTTCCAAAACTTTCAGATTTCCGTTGCATCAGGTAAACATAACCATATCTCGAATAGTCGTCAATAAAAGTGACGTAATATTCGTAACCTCCTCTAGCTTGGACGTTTAACGGTCCACATACATCTGAATGTATTAACTGAAGGGGTTCTGTAGCTCTTTCTCCTTTCGTCGTGAAAGGCCTCTTGGTCATTTGACCTTTCAAATAGGATTCACAGACTGGAAGCTCACCAACTTTTAGTTCGCATAAAGGACCATCCTTTACCAGTCGTTCAATCCTTTTTAGGTTAATATGACCAAGCCTAAGATGCCACAGATATGTATTGTTATCGTGAGAAATCTTTTGCTTTTTATTCTTAGGTTCGGCAACTCGAACATTTCAAGATAAGCGATGAGTTCGGTATTGGTTTTTATACAATATAAACCATCATCGGGCGTCGTAAGCGAATATTTAAACCATTTCGAGAAATATGAACAAATTCATTATCAAAATAAACTTTAAATAATTGTTCAAATAATTTGGCCACAGAAATCAAATTTCTGCGAATGTCTGGAATAAAATAAACATTGTTCAAAACTACAAATTTATTTTCCCTAAAACGAAGTCTAACTTCCCCCACTGCTTTTGCTAAAACTCTTGCGCCATCGCCTACTTTCATCGTGTAGTCCTCATCGGCTAACTCAGTGTAAGAACTAAGACTTTGCAAAGAAAAACAAACATGATTAGTTGCTCCCGAATCAATTATCCAGGCTGAGGTATCACCCTCTACTAAACATGTTTCAAGAACTAGTAAATCTGATTTACCTTGTTCCTTTTTCTCCTTCACTTTTCCCTGGTTCTGGTTCTTTCTTTTGTTTTTACTAGAACTTCCTGCAACTACAACATTTGCTTCTCCTCCCCTTCTTTTGTTGGTGGATTCGAAGTTTTACAGGTCATTCATGAGTTCAGTGAGATTGCACTTTTTCTTGTTCATAACAAAGTTGTTTACGAACTCATGAAAGTCGAGGGCAGGGGCTTTCCAAGATGATGCCAACTTGGGTGGCTTCATCGATTCTCGCACCATTGAGCTCCGCATCATGGAGGTGATCAATCATGTTCAAAACATGTGCCTTGGTCAAGAACCTTTCTTCATCTTGTCGTTCATGAAAGCCCTTACAAAGATCCAAATGAGCCTTTTTCGGAAGGAGCGCCGAACATGGCTTCTAGAGACTCCATTATCTCATAAGCAGTCTCCATCTCCTCATGCTTCTTGCGAAGCACATTGCTCATACTAGCCAGCATAAAGCACTTTGCTTTATTGTTGGCCTTGATCCAGTGATCAAAAGTCTCCCTTGCGGTTTTGGATGCATTAGCCGTGGGTTCAGGAGGACATTCCTCCGCTAGGACAAACTTATAGTCTTCGCAGACCAATAGTATGTTCATGTTACTGTTTCACTTAACATAATTATCACCGTCTAATTTTTCAGTCGCTAGTAGTGTGATAATGGGATTCGACATATTGCTGGAAATAAATAGAATATTCATCTAATCAATTTATGTGCATGAATATCAAGGCATGTTAATTTAAGCACAATTAAATATGATGCATGATGCACATGAAAAATACATAAATTATGTTTTAATTTTAGGTGCCAACGATAATCTAATTTTCCACTTATAAAGTGTACCTTTGGGTAGTCAAGTTATATGCCAATTAGACCGAGACTCTTCTCAGTTAATAAATATAGTCAAAATATCTCATATTTTCATATTTATTAACTACCGTTATTTTTAGTCAAAATATAACTACCAAATTTGATTATATTTTATGAGTGTCACCTACCGTTTCAGATCCCATAGACTTAACTCCGGATTGCTACCTTTGGGTAGTCAATTCGGAAATACATCTTGAAATCTTATCTCTAGGAAGCCAACCTTGTTATTGATCCGGCAAGGACACTCTACTTTAGGAGGGCGATTCAATGTCGCCGCAAAGCCCCTTTCCGGATCTCACGGTGTTGAGCTAACGGCGGAGACTAGTGGATCGTATTGTCATACAACCCTCTTACACTCATTATTTTGCAAATATGTATTTTGTTTGAAAAAACATCTCATGATTTTCAAATCAAAAAATGAACAATTTATTTTTCAGATATGTGAAATTCCAAAATTTAACTCTTAAATTCAATTTCACATATAACATTATTTTGCAAATTAATTTTGCAACTTAAATCAATTTAATCATATTAAATTGATTTTCAACAAGATGGCTCTTATTTTATTTTATTTTTCTAAAACACTTTTATAATAAATAAAATAAACAATAACAATCTTGGCGTGTATGCATGGCATGTTATAAAAAACATATGAGTAGGCACATTATATCTATATGGCATGTTATATGATGGACATATATAATATATAATTATCAACATAAAATATAAATATATGCAATCAACTATTGAGATGGATTTGACCGGGTCCCATGGAAAAATAAATTACAACTCAATCGAATCGAATAAATAAATAATTACAATAATTATGTTCTTCTGTTACATCAACGGGTCTCCGATTCTTGAGTTCTTTATTCTTCGGCTTCATTCTTTGTCTCCGGGTTGGATTTCACCTTCCTTCGGATCCCGAATTTTTTCGGGCCCGTCGGCACGCTTTACAAGGGTTTTGCAAACCTTCGGGCCCGTTCGGGATCAAATCCCGAACTTGGGCCGCTAGTACCGGGGCACTGGTCACTGGTCGCGGCCGGCATGTGTTTGGGCAGGCTTTGGGCAGCGTCTGGCCGCTACGGGCCACTTTTTCTGGAATTTTCTTGGCAGTTTTCTAGGCTTCTTTGAAGGCTTCAAACATGATCTACAAGGCCTCCTTCTTGATTCAAAATCATAAACCCTAATTCTATCCAAATCCTAAAATTACAATAATTCTAATCCCGAATTAAATTACAAATAATTTATTAACGAATGAATATAACCGATCCATGGAACCATATAATTAACGACCAAATCCATCATCCATACATTCATCATCATGAATAAAAATAAACATTCATAAATGCAAGTGACTACTCATCACATACATACATAATTAAATATCACATATTTAATATGAATTATGATTATCAAATAATCGAAGCATAAATTAATATCGTCTATAGACCTCTCTGATACCAATTGTTGGTTGCCGAATCAATTATGATTTTCATAAAACTTTTGACATACTCTATAGATTATATTAATTTATGCACGAATATATTAATCACATTAATTTATATTATTCAAGGATGAACCGAAAAATACCTAATAGCCGACTCGAATGATAACTTGAATTTCTTTGACCACGAACAGTCCTTCCTGCAAGCTTTGTGTTTAGAATACCAAAGTCTTCCACGTCAATTTCTTGATTCCACATAGACGTGTGTGTGGGCACACGTGAGAGAAAACAGGTTTCTTAAACACTCGAATTTCCACAAACACCAACGCATGCACGATGTGGAATTGTTTGGAGAAAAAATATTTTCCTCTATGAGAAATTTGGCCACCACTCCAATTAGGGCTGAAAATACGTTTCAAAATTGTGTCTACAATTTTCTACCTTTCTCATATTTAAAGAGTAGAAGTCAAACTTAAAAATACAATCAAATCCTTATCTCTAATTTTGAATTTGGAACAAAAAATCCATTCCCCTTATCCACAAGGTGGCCGGCCACACAATAGGGTTTTATCCCTGTGTGTGGTGCCTCTATCAAATAGGGAAGAAATATATTTTATCCTTTATCCAGTAGTCCAATTTTAATTCAGATTCAAATTCGAATTTAAGTCAAACTTAAATTAATTTGAATTCTAAATTGAACAACTTATCAAATAAGTTTAAATGGATAAATCTAGATATGTTCAAATTCAAATTTAAATAATCTCATTATTTAAATAATAAATAATTCTTAATTAATTACTTTTTGAGTATTTAATTTTAGAATTCCGTAATTCTAAAATTCCCATTTTGCCCTTTATGTCTGGTAGAATTACAAGGACGACGTGGGGACTAATGGACCTATAATTCTGAGCTCCAATAAAATTAATAATTAATTAAACACTTTAATTAATTACTTAATTCTATTAATTCCAATAGTTACTCCACTATAAACTTTTAATTGCACTCTCGAAATTATAGACATTAATTACTTCTAAACTGCAAAGTGTCCATTTGATATAGTCATTACATATAGATCAATCCTTCATAAATAATTCATAATTAGAGTCAAGTAGAATCCGTTAACCTCTCTAATTACATCTTTATCCTTGAGTACCATTGATTCTCTAATGGATAGTGATTCATAAAACACATTCATGAACCAGAGCGCGCTTACTAATCCAAGTACCGAATCAACACTCAAGAGAATTATTTATCTAATTCTTTCTCAAGAAGGAATGGATTCCATCTCGTATAATAACATTCCTAGCTACCTATTTCATTGTGTCTCCAAAATACAAGGAATAGGATTCCGGGTCTCGGAATCCGTACTGAGTAAATCAAAAGACATAAATCCATAAATAGGCGTTCGTTAATAACTTAGAATTAAGATCATCCTATAGATGACCATCGATAGACTCAATTAGAATTTCTATGCTTAACGGAAATTATTAGAAATTCATATTGTGTCTGCGTCCATATTCCACATAATCTCATTTTACGAAATACACTCATTTAATATCTCGTCATATTAACAATGCGGATAACACCGTTCCATTCTAAATGGGAAAGACATGTATTAATAATGTTTTTATTAAAGATTCCGTACTTTAATTAAATTCATTATGAACAATTACTTTTGATTATCATCCTTAAACATTATCCTCTCGTATACAATACTTATATACCATGTTTAAGGATACACAAATAATCAAGAAATTTTATTTGATATTCATAAAATATTCATAAATATATGCACATAAAATGATGAATAAACTCTTTTGTTAAATAAATAATAAATATCCTTTTACATCTCATGCTTCTAGGATACTAGTCCCAATAGTTGTCTACTATTGTTTGTTACCCTAACCACTTAAATCTTCATTTCTTTTGAACTCTATTATTTTTGTCTTTTACTTTTTCTTATTCATTTTTTAACTCTATTGTCTACCATTGTATTTTACAAATGATTTTTCTACTTTCTTTTTTCTTTGTCAGTACTTTATTTTTTCTTCTATTTATTTTTTAGCTTCGTTATTTATTTTATTGTAATCTCTTACATCCAATACTCTCCTACCATTTTTTTCTTCTTTCATTTCTCTAAATTTGAACTTTATCATTTTCTCATAGATTTATGAAACCTCCAATCCCAACAATCCTAACCGGAATAATCTCTTTAGGTCTCGTTTAGTTCACCGATTCGGGTTTTCAATTGGAGCTCAGATGTGACTTTATGTGAAGGTTTTTAAATGCAGCAGAAAAAATTAGATGTGAATTTTTATGAGTGCTTTTAATTGTAATAAAATTAGAATTGAAAACTCAAATCGGTGAAATAAATGAGGCCTTAATTATTGATCAATTATGACTTCAATTGTGTTTCATAGTGTATCTGTAACAACCCGAAGAATTAAACTGTATTAATTAAGGAAATTGAGATTGATTAGTGTGCCTAATCTGGATTAATTAATTGATTTTTAATTAATAAGTGTTTATGACACAAGCGAATTTAAAGAATTTCAAAGTATTTAAATATTCTCAGTATTTCAGTTTTACCCAGAAGTGTGTATGGGCTCATTTCTGGACTGTCATTTTTAAAATATTGTGCACATGCTTTTTCTTTTCTTTTTCCTTTTCGTTTCTTTTCCTATCCTCTTTCTTTTCCTTTTCTCTTTCTTCCCATGCATTCTCTCTCTGACTCTCACTCTTATTCTCTCTCTCTCTCTCAACATGATAAGATCGATGTTGAGTTATTCTTCACTTCCTGCTTCATTCCGGGATTATGCCCTAAGAACCACCATGTATATTTTGAATCTAGTACCATCTAAGTCTATACCGAAGACACCCCTAGAGTTGTCGAATGGTGAAAATTTAGTTTTGAACCATATTCGCATATGGGGGGTGTCTGGCTCATGTGATGAAACAATGGACTTGGAAGTTGGAACCAAGATCATAAATATGCATGTTTGTGGGATATGTAATGGGGACAAGAGAATGATTATTTTATATAGTCATAAGAATCAAAGGTATTTGTATCGACAAATGCCACGTTTCTAGAGCATGACTATATGATAGTTATCAAGTCCAGAAGTAAAGTAGTTCTGAAAAAGTTACTTTCCAATAAGATTGGACTACAATCGAGAAGAGTTGTTGGAACGCTAAGAATGACCACGATTCCTAATCAAACTCTAGTGACACCTCGTTGTAGTGGGAGGGTAAGCAAGTTACCTGACCGGTATACTGAGGAAACACATATTGTCACTGTTGATGATGGTAAGGAAGATTCGTTGACCTTTAAGGCTACGATGAATAATTTGATAAGGAAAAGTGGCGAGCATCTATGAAACTCGAGCTAGAGTCCATGTACTCCAACTCAGTCTGGCAAGTTGTAGATCGACCTGAAGGGGTAAAACCCATTGGATGCTACTGGATCTTCAAGAGAAGAGATAAGCGGATGGACAAGTAGAGATTTATAAAGCAAGGCTAGTGGTTAAGGGTTACACCCACAAAGAGGGAGTTGACTATGACGAAACTCTCTCATCGGAGGCCATGCTTAAGTCCATCCGAATACTCTTAACCATAACAACATATTTTGAATATGAGATATGCCAGATGGATGTCAATACAGCTTTTCTGAATGGCTATCTTGAGGGAACCATCTATATCGATCAGCCAGAGGGTTACATAGAGAAAGGCCTCGAGCAAAAAGTCTACAAACTGTAGAGATCCATTTATGGATTGAAACAAACTTCTAGATCATAGAATATCAGGTTTGATAAGGCTATTAAGTATTATGCATTTGATCAAAACCAAGATGTTTCAAATGAAAGAAAAGAAGATGTTCTTATTCTTTACAAGCCCGAATATATGACATTCAGTGGGAGTAGTTAGTCGTTGTCAGTTGAACTCAAGATTCGATCATTGGGTTGCCGTGTAGTGTATCCTTAAGTGTATAAGGAAAAACTAGAAACTATAAGATAGTTTAATTAGTGAAAGAGTTGTCTTTTGCGGGATACATAGACGTTGACTATGAGTCATGACAACATCCAAATCTATGTTCATACTAGGTGAAGGAGTCATGACAAGAAAGGTTGTTCACAAAGTGTGATTGCTAATTCTATCATTAAGAGTTACTGTGTAGCAGCTTGTGAAGTAGCAAAAGAAAGAACCCTGACTCTAGAAAATTCTTAATTGATCTGGAAGTTGTTCCGGGCATAGATCAGTCATAGACACCTAGAAAGTTTCAGGATTGGAGACATATCCTACCTGCTTTAGGACAAGTGGGAGATTGTTGGGAATGATGTCCTAGAAGCATGAGATGTAATAGGATATTTATTATTCATTTAATAAAAGAGTTTATTCATTATTTTATGTGCATATATTTATGAATATTTTATGAATATCAATGAAAATTCCATGATTATTTATGTAACCTTAAACATTTTATATAAGTGTTATATACTAGAGGATAATGTTTAAGGATAATAATCAAAAAGCAATGTTCATAATGAATTTAATTAAACTTCTGAATCTTTAATTAAAACATTATTAATACATGTCATTCCCCTTTAGAATGGAATGGTGTTATTCGCACTGTTAATATGGCGAGATATTGAATGAGTGTATTTCGCATAATGAGATTATGTGGAACAAGGACACAGACATAATATGAATTTCTAATAATATTCGTTAAGTATAGAAATTATAATTGAGTCTACCGATGGTCATATATAGAATGATCTTAATCCTGAGTTCTTAACAAACTCCTATTTATGGATTTGTGTCTTTTGATTTACTCGGTACGGATTCTGAGATCCTGAATCCTATTCCTTATATTTTGGAGACATGATGAAGCAGGTAGATGGAAATCTTATTATACAAGATGGAATTCATTCCTTCTTATGAAAAAAGTAGATAAATAATTCTCTTTAGGGTTAATTCGGTACTTGGACTAGTAGGAGCTCCGATTCATGAATGTGTTTTATGAGTCACTATCCATTAGAGAATCAATGGTATTCAAGGATAAAGATATAATTAGAAAGGTTAATGGATTCTACTTGGCTCTAATTATGAATTATTCATGGAGGATTGATCTATATGCAATGACTATATCAAATGGACACTTCACACTTTAGAAGTAATTTATATCTATAATTTTGAGAGTGCAATTCCAAGTTTATAGTGGAGTAACTATTGGAATTAATAGAATTAATTGATTAATTAAAGTGTTTAATTGATTATTCATTTTATTGGAGCTCAGGATTATAGGTCCATTAGTCCTCGCGTCATCCTAGTAATTTTGCCAGACACAAAGGGGAAAATGGGAATTTTAGAATTACAAAATTCAAAAATTAAACACTAAAAAATAATTAATTGAGAATTAATTATTATTTAAATAATTTGATTATATAAATTTGAATTTGAACACATCTGGATTTATCCATTTAAACTTATTTGATAAGTTGCTCAATTTAGAATTCAAATTAATTTAAGTTTGACTTAAATTGGAATTTGAATTTGAGTCAAAATTGGACTACAGTATAAATAATGATTTTTGTCTTCTTTTCCTATCTGATATTGGCGCCCACATAGGGATAAAATCCCCCTAAGGTGGCCAGACATAATGGATAGAGGAAAAAAGGATTTTTTGTTTCAAATTCAAATAGGGGATAATTGACAACCTTTATCTTGGCGATAGAGATTTCATTCCTTTTTGAAGTTTGACTTCTACTCTTTAAATATGAGAATGAAAGAAAATTGTGAAAACAATTTTTTAAAAAACAATTTTTGAAACAATTTTTCCGCCCTAAAAGTTAAGACTGGCCGAAATTCTCAAGAGAGAGAAGAAGGAAAAAAATTTTCTCTAAAAATTTCACATCGTGTATGCATTGGTGTTTGTGAAAATTCAAGTGTTTATTGTAATCTGTTTTGTCTCATGTGTGCCCACACACACGTCTTTGTGGATTCTAAGAATTGACGTGGAAGACAATGGTTTTCTAAACACAAAGCTTTGGAGCAAGGATTGTTCGAGGTCAAAGAACTCAAGTTATCAACCGAGTCGGCCTCCAGGTATTTTCCTAATTGAGTTCTTAATAAATGAATTAAAGAGATTAATTTATTCGTGCATAAATTAATATAATCTATAGAGTATCTCAAAGGTTTTATGAAAATTTTTGTTATACACGATCCGCCCTCTCGCCACGCTTCCGCGTCTGAATTCAATTCGGAGACCAACACTAACTTCATGGCCTCGACATCATTTGCTTCGTCGATCGTAGCAACTTTGTAAGCGAAGCACTCCGAAAGGGATCGCATCATTTTCTTCACCAATTTGGCCTTTGAAAATTTTTCTCTGAGGGCAAAGGCTTCATTTGCTATGTCACAGAGTGTAATGACTGAGAAAATCCTAGACTTTAAATAATACAATTTATTTATTTAAGCCAAGAATTTTCCTAGAAAATATTATGTGACTGAAGGATTTATGGAATCAATATCTGTATTCTTAAATTCTATAGCAGATTTCATGTTAAGTTCATGTTTCGATCAAGTAAATTCGATCGATAAATTCTCGTCCTATTTTAAGGCGGAATAATTTTCAGTACAAGTATAGTTTGAGAATCTTAATTTCAAGAATCTCCAAGCACAGCACGATGTTAGCGGCGTATAAAAAAATGCACTGACATTTTAAAAGAAGAAAAATATCCTTAATTGCCAGACAGCTAGGTTAAAGTCACAAGATAAATACCCATAGTAGAAGGGTACAATGTGAGCTCGGGATTTGACACCATTAGAAACAATGTCATTCCTGGAATATAATGCAGAAAAGTTAAATGTAGAATTTGTTCAGTCTAGAATTACTTTCAAGACTTGAAACAGTTCAAGATATTACGCGAGTAAGAATTTAATGTGATGTCAAAGTAGTCAGGAATTAATATTGAACTATAAATGAGCAGTAGAAAAGGAACTGTCAGAAACTAGAATTTCCTGTCGGCTAGGTACTTCCTTACAATCAGTATAATTTTTATCTGATTCAAGGGAAATTTAAGTGGACTAGAGTACAAGGGGTAGGTGAGATTTTTCTCCCTCTCCTTCCCCACATGGCCGGCCAAGCATAGCAAATGTAGAGCCAAAATTTAATTAGTGGAGTGTGGAAGTGAATGACATGATAAGGTGTGATAGGATGATGTCATTTGATGATGGGAGGAGAAGAGTAATCATAAAACTTTTTCTCTCTCTCTTTCTTCCTTTGGCTTGCCGTGTATGTATAGGAAGTTTTAGACAAAAATTTGTTTGACAAGTTGAGTGTACTACAAGACTTGATGATGATAGATCAAATCAACTATTTCCCATATAAGCTTACATCACCTCTTTCTAAAAACTCCAACCGGCCATGCTTGAGGAGAATTGTCCATATTTAAGTGATTGTTCTATTTTCTCTCTTTCTCTATACACAACCGGCCACACCTCTCTCTTGTACCCTCTCTAAATTTTTCACTTATCCTCCCAAATACAAAGCATTAGTCTTTGCTCTCAACAAGAAGAAAGGAATCAAGGTGTTCTAGAGATGTCTAGCTAAGGATTTTCTTGAAGGGTAAAACTCTAAAACCTTTTTTTTCTTGTTTCCTAGCAAAGCTTGAGATCTAAAAGTATTTCTCAAATTTTTTATGCTCCTCTAGTTCCAAGCCATTATCCAACCTTAGAGGAGGAAGAATGTGAATAAGAAGCTAAGAGAAATCAAGTATATTGGCCTTCAAGGGTAAACCCTTAATCTCTCATTTTCTAGTAAAGTTTAAGTTTAAGAATCCATTAATGTAATTTATGGTTCTTGAGGAAATAAGTTTGTAATAAGGGTGTGTGAGTTTTATGTTGATTTTATGTGTTTTGAGGTTAGTTTGATGTGGTATGTTTATGCTTGATTTAAGTTTGCTTATTTCCGATTAGAGGAAAAATTTCCGGTTACTTTGAACACGGAAGTGAGAACCCTAGAGCAAGATTTTTAGGTGTTCCAAAGATTAAACTTGTAGCCCTTTATGTTTTGAACATTTTATGTGGCTGTGACAAAACCCCATTTTAACTCTAAAACCAAGTTTGAAGTCATTTTGTAAAAACGGACAAGCTGTCCAACACAGTTTCGAAAAAAAACTGGCAGCCACTGGTTCAGCCAAATGGGACCCTTAGAGGCTGAATCTCAATTTTTCACAAAAGTGACAATTTTATATTTCGATGAGATGAAGAAATTTCATGAAGAAAATATTTTCAAAATCCGAACCTAAGAGGTACTAAAATACAGATTTCTAAAACGGCACAGTTTTTGACTAAAACAGTTTCAAGAAAAACAGCAGCTACGGTTTTCAGCCAAACGAGGCCTTTAAAGGCCGAATTTCAACCTTCACCAAAAATAACTATTTTAGATCTCGATGAGATGAGAAATTTTCATGAAGAACAAAATTTTGAAATCCGACTCTAAGATATAGTAAAATGCAGATTTCAAAAACTGCACAGTTTTTAACGAGACAAAACTAAAACAGTGTCGGTTTCAACAAAAAGATATAAAAGAACCCAAGATAGAATTTCAGTAAAATACAATGACATTAAACCTCATTTTAATGAAAGTATTCATAAAGGAAGTTTTCAAGAAAAAATGCTTTCTTTAAAGAACATAGTGGTTTACCGAGCGAAGTATCCCGACAGGCACCTACGAGATATAGTTCCTACTTGCTGAGCGAAAGCTCAATCAGATATGTTCATGCTGTAGGTAAGAAACCTATCAGCAATTATTGAAGGGCAATGGCGAGCGGCGGACGAATGGTGGAGATGGGAATGGATACCGCTCACGCAGTTATCTTCCGCAGTAAGTTTAAGAAAAGTCATGTATATGTCTATATGATTCAAAGGTTTTAAGCATGTATGTTTAAAAAGTATATATGCACATATGTATGTTAAGAAAATCGAGGTTGTAGCAAACAACCCTAGTTTTGATTATTTAAGTTTTAGAACGTTGCAATAGTGCATGCAACAAATAAACGAATTTTAAACATGACGGTTTAAATGATTGATTTTGAAAGGACTTTAAGAAGTACTTGAATTTAAGATTTCTCACGAATTTCGTTTTAAGGTCAAATTAGATGGCCCGAACATATTGGCTAGTTTAGAAAGGCTTTTAAAGAGTATGTGAAAAAAGAGTTCAAATGTCACTCAATTCGAAAGATATTTTTAGAAGGTTATATCTTAACTAAAATTAAGAAAAGCTTTAAGTAATTTAGTGATTCATTCTTTTAAAATTATTGTTACGAATTATGAAAGTATTCCTTCTTATGTTTAAAAAAAAAAATGTTCCGCAAATTTTAAGAAATGCCAGTAAGTACAAGTTAAAAATTAAGTTACGGTGGCGGCCTCATAGGAGGGTCGTCACACAGAATTTGGAATTGAAGTCAACAATACACTCGTCTTACTTCATCTGTAACTGCTCAAACCGAGTCGTTAGGATTTGTAACTTTGAGGCCTTTACCACGGTTGTGCCTGTTGGTTGCCGAATCGAACTCGGCGACGGAAACGTAGTGGAAAGGCGGATCGTGTATAACATAAATTTTCACAAAACTTTTGAGATACTCTATAGATTATATTAATTTATGCACGAATAAATTAATCACATTAATTTTTTATCATTCAAGGATCAACCGAAAAATACACGGTAGCCGATTCGGATGATATCTTGAATTTCTTTGATGTTTAACAGTCCTAGCTCCAAGCTTTGTGTTTAGAACACCAAAGTCTTCCACGTCAATTCCTTGATTCTACGTGAGGCGTGTGTGTGGGGGCACACGGATTTGAGACAAAACAGTTTCTAAAACACTTTGAATTTTCACAAACACCAACGCATGCACGATGTGGAATTTTTGGAGAAAAATATTTTCACTCTTTTCCCTATATGAGAATTTATGGCCACACTATTTTTAGGGCTGAATAATGTGTCAAAAATTGTTATCACAATTTTTATCTATCTCATATTTAAAGAGTAGAAGTCAAACTTCAAAATAGAATCAAATCCTTATCTCCAATTTTGAATTTGGAACAAAAATCCCTTCCCTTTAAAAAAAGGTGGCCGGCCACACTAGGGATTTATCCCTTTGTGTGTGGCGCCTATATCGAATAGGGAAGGAAGATATTTTATCCTTTATCCAAAGTGGTCAATTTTAAATCAGATTCAAATTCAAATTTAAGTCAAACTTAAATTAATTTGAATTCTAAATTGAACAACTTATCAAATAAGTTTAAATGGATAAATCTAGATATATTCAAATTCAAATTTAAATAATCTCATTATTTAAATAATAATTAATTCTCAATTCATTATTCTTCGAGTATTTAATTTTAGAATTCCGTAATTCTAAAATTCTCATTTTCCCCTTTGTGTCTGGTAGAATTACAAGGACGACGTGGGGACTAATGGACCTATAGTTCTGAGCTCCAATAAAATTAATAATTAATTAAACACTTTAATTATTTAATTAATTCTATTAATTCCAATAGTTACTCCACTATAAACTTGGAATTGCACTCTCGGAATTATAGACATTAATTACTTCTAAACTGTGAAGTGTCCATTTGATATAGTCATTGCATATAGATCGATCCTCCATAAATAATTCATAATTAGAGTCAAGTAGAATCCGTTAACCTCTCTAATTACATCTTTATCCTTGAGTACCATTGATTCTCTAATGGATAGTGATTCATAAAACACATTCATGAACCAGAGCACTCTTACTAATCCAAGTACCGAATCAACACTCAAGAGAATTATTTATCTACTTCTCTCTCAAGAAGGAATGGATTCCATCTCGTATAATAACATTCCCAGCTACCTATTTCATTATGTCTCCAAAATACAAGGAATAGGATTCAGGGTTTCGGAATCCGTACCGAGTAATTCAAAAGACATAAATCCATAAATAGGAGTTTGTTAAGAACTCAAGATTAAGATCATTCTATATATGACCATCAGTAGACTCAATTAGAATTTCTATGCTTAACGGAAATTATTAGAAATTCATATTGTGTCTGCGTCCATGTTCCACAAAATCTCATTATGCGAAATACACTCATTCAATATCTCGCCATATTAACAGTGCGGATAACACTGTTCCATTCTAAATGGGAATGATATGTATAAATAATGTTTTAATTAAAGATTCCGAACTTTAATTAAATTCATTATGAACAATTACTTTTGATTATTATCCTTAAACATTATCCTCTTGTATATAACACTTATATACCATGTTTAAGGTTACATAAATAATCAAGGAATTTTATTTGATATTCATAAAATATTCATAAATATATGCACATAAAATGATGAATAAACTATTTTATTAAATAAATAATAAATATCCTTTTACATCTCATGCTTTCAGGATTCCCAACAATTTCCCACTTGTCCTAAAGCAGGGTGTGTTATGTCTCTAATCCCAAATCCATCTAAGTACCGATCAAAAACATTCAATGGCAATGTCTTGGTGAGCGGGTCGACAAGGTTGTCCCTCGACGCGATCTTGAACCGCTACATCGCCTCTATCCACAATGTCTCCGATCGGGTGATATTTCCTTTCTATATGTTTCGCACTCTTATGGCTTTTAGGTTCTTTTTGAATTAGCCACCGCTCCCTTTGTTTTCACAGTGAGAGCTTAATTGGCTTATCCATATCCGGAACAACTTCCAGATTAGTTAAGAACTTCCCGAGCCATGTAGCTTCTTTTTTTGGCTTCACAAGTCGCAACATATTCAACTTCCATGGTAGAGTCAAGAACACACTTTTACTTTATACTTCTCCATACCACGGCTCCTCCATTAAGAGTGAACACAGATCCGGATGTCGACCGTTAACTATCTCTATCCGATTGGAAGTCGAGAACGGTATCCGGTGAGAGATAGATCTTCTCCGAAATATACCAACATATAGTTTCTCGTTCTCCAAAGATACTTGAGAATACACTTTATCGCAACCCAATGATCCAATCACAGGTTGGACCGGTAGCGATCGACTACTCCCACTACATAGCGTATATCCGGTCTTGTACACAACATGGCATACATAAGGCTTCCCAGTACCAAGCGGAGGGATACCTTCTCATATCTTCTTCTGCTGCGGGGTCTTTGGACATTTCTCCTTAGAAAGATGAATACCATGCCTAGAAGGCAAATTCCCTTTCTTGGAGTTTTGCATCGAATACCTAGACAACACTTTGTCTATATAAGATGCTTGTGATAACGTAAAAGCTTTTTTCTTGCGATCTCGAATAATCTTGATCCCAACAACATAGCTTGTCTCTCCTAAATCTTTCATTTGGAATTGGTGGCTAACCACTCCTTTACATCTATCATCATTCCCACATCATTCCCAATGAGTAGGATGTCATCGACGTAAAGAATTAAGAAGACCACTTTCTCTTCTTTCTTGTACTTGTAGACGCATGGTTCATCAATGTTTTGATCAAATCCATAAGACTTTACAACCTCATCAAACCTGATGTTCTATGATCTAGAAGCTTGCTTCAGTCCATAAATGGACCTTTACAGTTTGCAGACTTTCTGCCATTGGCCTTCCTCTATGTAACCCTCTGGCTGATCCATATAGATGGTTTCATCAAGATAGCCATTCAAAAAAGTTGTCTTGACGTCCATCTGCCATATCTCATAGTCAAAATATGCTGCAATGGCCAGGAGTATCCGGATGGACTTAAGCATGGCTACTGGCGAGAAAGTTTCCTCATAGTCAACTCCCTCCTTTTGGGTATAACCCATACCCCCTTAGCCACTAGCCTTGCTTTATAAGTCTCTACTTTTCCATTCGCTCCTCTCTTTCTCTTGAAGATCCACTTGCATCCAATGGGTTTTACCCCGTCGGGTAGATCTACAAGTTGCCAGACTGAGTTAGAGTGCATAGACTCCATCTCGAGTTTCATAGCTGCTTGCCATTTTTACTTATCAGAATCATCCATCGCATCCCTAAAGGTCGATGGATCCTTCTTACCGTCATCAGCAGTGACGATTTGGGTTTCCCCGGTATAACGGTCGGGTAACTTGACCACCCTCCCACCACGACGAGGAGCCGAGGAGTCGATCAGAACTGTGGTCTTTTCTCCGAGTGGTCCGACAACTCTTGTTGAATGTGGTCCGATCTCATCGGAAAGTAACTCTTCTAATACTATCTTACTTACGGGCTTGAAATCTATCATATAGTCATGCTCGAAATGTGGCATTTGTCGATACAAACACCTTTTGATCCGCTTGACTATAAAATAATCCCCCTCTTGTCCCTTGTGGGTATCCCACAAAGATGCATACCGACCTTGGTTCCAACTTCCGGTCTTTTACCTCGGCCGTGTCTTTGGACTCCCCATATGCGAATGTGTCTCAAACTAGGTTTTTGACCATTCCACAACTCTAGGGGTGTCTTAGGTATATATTTAGATGGAACTAGATTCAGAATATACATAGCATGATTTTTAGGGCATAACCCCAAAAAGAAGTAGGCGTTGAAGAATAACTCAACATTGATCTTATTATGTCGAGCAAAGTCCGATTTTCCTTTCGGCCACACCATTCTCTTTGTGGTGTCTTTGGTGCGATCAATTGGGATACCAAACCTTCTTCAATCAAGAAATCCCAGAACTCTTGGTCCGGGTATTCACCCCCTCGATCTGATCGAAGTGTCTTGATTGGTTTACCTAATTGTTTTTCAACTTCTGCTCGAAATTCTCTAAACTTTCCAAAAGTTTCGGATTTCCGTTGCATCAGGTAAACATAACCATATCTCGAATAGTCATTAATAAAGGTGACGTAATATTCATAACCTACTCTAGCTTGGACGTTTAACGGTCCACATACATCTGAATGTATCAGCTGTTGGGGTTTTGTAGCTCTTACTCCTTTTGCTGTAAAAGGTCTCTCGGTCATTTTACCTTCCAAACAAGATTCATAGACTGGAAGCTTGCCAACTTATAGCTCACGCAAAGGACCATCCTTTACCAGTCTTTCAATTCTATTTAGGTTAATGTGACCAAGTCTAAGGTGCCACAGATATGTGTTATTTTCGTGAGAAATCTTTTGCTTTTTATTCTTAGGTTCGGCAACTCTGAACATTTCAGTGTTAAGCAGTGAGTTAGGTATTGGTTTTATACAATATAAACCATCATCTAGACGTCCAGAACAAATATTTAAACCATTTCGAGAAATATGAACAAATTCATTATCAAAATAAACTTTAAATAATTGTTCAAATAGTTTAGCCACAGAAATCAAATTTCTACGAATGTCTGGAATAAAATAAACATTGTTCAAAACTAAAAATTTATTTTCCCTAAATCGAAGTATAACTTCTCCCACTGCTTTTGCCGAAACTCTTGCGCCATTACCTACTTTCATCGTGTAGTCCACATCGGCTAGCTCGGTGTGAGAACTAAGACTCTGCAAAGAGAAACAAACATGATTAGTCGCTCTTGAATCAATTATCCAGGTTGAGGTATCACCCTCTACGAAACATGTTTCAAGGACTAGTAAATCGATTTACCTTGTTCCTTTTTTTTTTGACTCCTCGAGATACTTGTTTGTTTCTCTTCCATTGCCCTTCGCCATTGCAAAGGGAAACACTTTCCTTTGGGTTTTGGATGGGGCCCTTTGCTTTCTTGGGTCTCTTGTTCTTTCCCTTCTTTGCTTTTCCCCTGGTTTTGGTTTTTCTTTTGTTTTTACCAGAACTTCCTGCAACTACAACATTTGCTTCTCCTCCCCTTATTTTGTTGGTGGATTCGAAGTTTTGCAGGTCATTCATGAGTTCAGTGAGATTGCACTTCTTTTTGTTCATAACAAAGTTGTTCACGAACTCATGAAAGTCAGGGGACAGGCTTTCCAGGATGATGCCAACTTGGGTGGCTTCATCGATTCTGGCACCATTGAGCTACGCGTCGTGGAGGTGATCAATCATGTTCAAAACATATGCCTTGACTGAAGAACCTTTCTTCATCTTGTCGTTCATGAAAGCCCTTACAAAGATCGAAAAAGAGCCTTTTTCAGAAGGAGCCGAACATGGCTTCTAGAGACTCCATTATCTCATGCTTCTCCATCTCCTCATGCTTCTTGCGAAGCACATCGCTCATGCTGGCCAGCATAAAGCACTTTGCTTTACTGTTGGCCGTGATCCAGCGATCAAAAGGCTCCCTTGCGGTTTTGGATGCATTAGCTGAGGGTTCAGGAGGACATTCCTCCGCTAGGACAAACTTATAGTCTTCGCAGACCAATAGTATGTTCATGTTACTTTTCCACTTAGCATAATTATCACCGTCTAATTTTTCAGTCGCTAATAGTGTGATTATGGGATTCGACATATTGCTGAGAATTAATAGAATATTCATCTAATCAATTTATGTGCATGAATATCAAGGCATGTTTATTTTGGCACAATTAAATATAATGCATGATGCACATGAAAAATACATAAATCATGTTTTAATTTTGGGTGCCAACGATAATTCAATTTACCACGATTATAGTGTCACCGTAGGGTAGGTCAAAATATCACAAATTGAACCAAGACCTTCTCAATTAATAAATATAATCAAAATATCTCATATTTTCATATTTATTAACTACCGTTATTTTTGGTCAAAAATATAATCAACAATTTGATTATATCTCCATGAGTGTAACCCATTATTTCATATTCTACAGACTTAACTCCGGAGTGCCGCTGTAGGGTAGGTCAAACCGGGAAATACATCCTTGAATCCTATCGCTAGGAAGTCAACCTTGTTATTGATCCGAAAGAACACTTTCCATAGGGAGTGCGGAATCGGTGCCACCGCGAAGTCCCTTTCGAATCTCACGGTGCTGAACTAATGATGGAGACCAGTGGGTCGTATTGTCATACAACCCTCTCTCACTCATTATTTTGCAAATATGTATTTTGTTTGAAAAACATCTCATGATTTTCAAATCGAAAAATAAACAATTTATTTTTCGGATATGTGAAATTCCAAAATTTAACTCTTAAATTCAATTTCACATGTAATATTATTTTGCAAATCAATTTTGCAACTTAAATCAATTTAATCATATTAAATCAAATGCGCATGGTTCTTATTTTATTTTATTTTTCTAAAACACTTTTATAATAAATAAAATAAACAATAACGAATGCCCGTGTATGCATGGCATGTTATAAAAACATATGAGTAGGCACATTATATCTATATGGCATGTTATATGCATGGACATATATAATATATAATTATCAACATAAAATATAAATATATGCAATCAACTATTGAGATGGATTTGACCGGGTCCCATGGAAAAATAAATTACAACTCAATCGAATCGAATAAATAAATAATTACAATAATTATATTCTTCCGTTACATCAACGGGTCTTTGATTCCGCCCTGGGCCGCAGCGTGGGCCGCAGCCTGGGCCGCGTCTGGGCCACTTTTTCTGGAATTTTCTGGGCTTCTTTAAAGGCTTCAAGCATGATCTTCAAGGCCTCCTTCTTGATTCAAAATCAAAAACCCTAATTCTACCCAAATCCTAGAATTACAATAATTCTAATCCCGAATTAAATTACAAATAATTTATTAACGAATGAAGATAACCGATCCATGGAACCATATAATTAACGACCAAATCCATCATCCATACATTCATCATCATGAATAAAAGTAAACATTCATAAATGCAAGTGCCTACTCATCACATACATACATAATTAAATATCACATATTTAATATCAATTATGATTATCAAATAATCGAAGCATAAATTAATATCGTCTATAGACCGCTCTGATACCAATTGTTGGTTGCCGAATCGAATTCGGCTGCGGAAACGCAGCGGAAAGGCGGATTGTGTATAACATAAATTTTCACAAAACTTTTGAGATACTCTATAGATTATATTAATTTATGCACGAATAAATTAATCACATTAATTTATATCATTCAAGGATCAACCGAAAAATACCTGGTAGCCGACTCGGATGATATCTTGAATTTCTTTGACCACGAACAGTCCTAGCTCCAAGCTTTGTGTTTAGAACACCAAAGTCTTCCATGTTAATTCCTTGATTCTACATAGACGTGTGTGTGGGTACACGCGAGACAAAACAGGTTTCTGAAACACTCAAATTTCCACAAACACCAACGCATGCACGATGTGGAATTTTTGGAGAAAAATATTTTTCACACTTTTCCCTATATGAGAATTTCGGCCACACTGTTTTTAGGGCTGAATAATGTGTCAAAAATTGTTATCACAATTTTCTATCTATCTCATATTTAAAGAGTAGAAGTCAAACTTCAAAATAGAATCAAATCCTTATCTCCAATTTTGAATTTGGAACAAAAAATCCCTTCCCTTTATCCTTAAGGTGGCCGGCCACACTAGGGATTTATCCCTTTGTGTGTGGCGCCTATATCAGATAGGGAAGGAAGATATTTTATCCTTTATCCAGTAGTCCAATTTTAAATCAGATTCAAATTCGAATTTAAGTCAAACTTAAATTAATTTGAATTCTAAATTGAACAACTTATCAAATAAGTTTAAATGGATAAATCTAGATATGTTCAAATTTAAATTTAAATAATCTCATTATTTAAATAATAATTAATTCTCAATTAATTATTCTTCGAGTAGTTAATTTTAGAATTCTGTAATTATAAAATTCCCATTTTGGCCTTTGTGTCTGGTAGAATTACAAGGATGATGCGGAGACTAATGGACCTATAATTCTGAGCTCCAATAAAATTAATAATTAATTAAACACTTTAATAAATTAATTAATTCTATTAATTCCAATAGTTACTCCACTATAAACTTGGAATTGCACTCTCAGAATTATAGACATTAATTACTTCTAAACTGTGAAGTGTCCATTTGATATAGTCATTACATATAGATCGATCCTCTATAAATAATTCATAATTAGAGTCAGGTAGAATCCGTTAACCTCTCTAATTACATCTTTATCCTTGAGTACCATTGATTCTCAAATGGATAGTGATTCATAAAACACATTCATGAACCAGAGCGCTCTTACTAATCCAAGTACCGAATCAACACTCAAGAGAATTATTTATCTACTTCTCTCTCAAGAAGGAATGGATTCCATCTCGTATAATAACATTCTCAGCTACCTATTTCATTATGTCTCCAAAATACAAGGAATAGGATTCAGGGTTTCGGAATCCGTACCGAGTAAATCAAAAGACATAAATCTATAAATAGGAGTTTGTTAAGAACTCAGGATTAAGATCATTCTATATATGACCATCGGTAGACTCAATTAGAATTTCTATGCTTAACGGAAATTATTAGAAATTCATATTGTGTCTGCGTGCATGTTCCACATAATCTCATTATGCAAAATAAACTCATTCAATATCTCGCCATATTAACAAAGTCGGATAACACTGTTCCATTCTAAATGGGAATGACATGTATTTATAATGTTTTAATTAAAGATTCTCGAACTTTAATTAAATTCATTATGAACAATTACTTTTTGATTATTATCCTTAAACATTATCCTCTCATATATAACACTTATATACCATATTTAAGGTTACATAAATAATCAAGGAATTTTATTTGATATTCATAAAATATTCATAAATATATGCACATAAAATGATGAATAAATTATTTTATTAAATAAATAATAAATATCCTTTTACATCTCATGCTTTCAGGACACTATTCCCAACAGTGTCTTCGTGAGCAGTTTGGAGAATGTTCCACGCCTCGTTTTCTGTTTTACAAGTAGAAATCAATTTGAATTGATTAATGTCCACGTCATTGAAAATGACATTCAAGGCTTTGCAGTTGCTTGGCAAGCCTATCTCCATCACTAACCATTTCTCTTTAGGTTTAAGAATGGGCTTTCTTTCAGCATCTTTTGTTGTAGGATGCATCCAACCTGTTATAACTAAGCACCAAGCCTTTTCGTCAATGGCTTTAATGAAGGCTTTCATGTGAACCTTCCAGTATGGATAGTTGACACCTTCAAGATATGGTGGTTTAATCACCGAGCCTCCTTCTCTAATGATATCCATGCCTGCAAAGCAACCAGTATACTAGGACCTCACCAATAACAACGTTAGTGACCCGATCTGATAACAATTGTTGGTACCAATTTAGTCTTTTTATCAAGTTTGTTGTTAAGTTTGTTGCGACAAATTAATGTAAGAAACACGAGAAATAAAAAAAGACACAAGCAATTTGGTATCGCAGTTCGGTAGCTACCTACTCCGTGAAGTCACGCTCAGATGATAATTAATCTATTAAGAACTTAAACGTACAATTCAATCGGACTTAGACTCTTCAAGACTCCCTCTCAAAGAAAAAGACACAGGCACTTTGCTATCTTTTCGTTTTTCATTGGGGGGTGGGTGGCTGCGGGCGCTATATCAAAGAAAAACTTTAAAGTAAACTACAACACAACAGGCTTTTTCACTTATTTATCTTTTAGTACCTTTAACTTTTTTCCCCCAAGTGAACCAAGCTTGTAATGAAGTGCAATATTAATTGTCAACTCGAGTTTAAAACTTTTGAATTTATATAGTAGTACAATTAAATTTTGATTTCCCTAAAAAATTCAAATTTTCATTTATTAAAGATTTTAAATTTAGAAGGAGAGTAGTACTATAAAAAAAAAAAATCAAAATCAAAACTAAGGATATCATTGAAACTTTCTAAAAATACCTTGTAATTGTCGTAAATTAAAAATTTCCGGGGGAAGGGAGAGATGAATGAAGGGCAAAATCATAAAAGAAGTGTGCCAGTGGGGCAGCCGCATCTCTTCCCCTCCCAAAGTCTCACCTAGCTCCGCCCCTGCTACCTTGCAACCTAGATTTTGTGGTAGAAAAAAAATAAAAAATAAATAGAAGAAGAAGAAGAAGGCATGGAAAGATAGGAGAAAAATAATTTGTTTTCCCTTGGAAATTAATAATGTTTGGAGAAAAAAAAAAAAAAAAAAAAAAAACAGATTTTTCTTTATACTCGGTTTTTTTTTTTTTTTTCATTTGGAATTGCAAATAAGGCGTGGAGATTTTTTTAACTTCTTTAATTTTTGAAAATTAACAAAGTTTTTTCTTTTCCTAGGTCTCGATCCTAGCGTCCACACCAACCACGTGAATGACGTCAGTTTCAATCTTTATTGTGGCTGTGATCTGAACCCCAAACACTACCATGCCACAACCCTAGAAATGCCTCTTAAGTTGGGCCCCATCCGCGATCTTGATCCTTATCTTGGTTCTGTCCACGAATTCTGATTTTAGCCCTTGACCCTAATTGTTGGAAAAATATCAATCGGATGGCCAAGAACAAACTCAGGCTATCGTGATCAATAAATTACCACTGACAGACAGTAAACAAATTCGGCCAGATTGGCCCCTCATTGTGCAAAGTTTTCCACATAAACCCGTTTAGTATCCTATAATATGTTTGTGTTTTAAGGTTACTTTGCCATTATCTGCTTTATTCACTAATCGTTTTAAGAAAATATTAAAAGGATAAACTTTCTCCTAATCATTAAAGTTTAAAGGTCTCACGCCCTGCATCAATGAAGAAGCAGTTCTACCAAAGTAGCTGGTGTGGTCTGCGAAAGTTAAAGCAATACATGTATGTGTGTGCGCGCGCGCATACATATATAACAAATCGTCGATAATGAATTGTTTTCATATTTAAGGTGGGAAAGAGAACGTGATGTTTTCACGCACTGGTCCTCATTGATGTTTTCATGCCGTCGGTATTGAAACTGTTGTCGATGTTGTAGATCTTTCCCACCTTAAAGTCTTTAGTTCTTTGCCACTATGTATAAAACCACACACAAACACAAAAATGAAAAGATCACGAATAAAATGACAATCAGATCAAGATGCGAGAGTAAAAAACTCATCACTACTGCAGATAGATGATGGAAACTCATCACTGTTGGTAGATTTTTTATTTATTTTTCCCCAGTAAGAACGGCACCAGAGCATAACTGCAAATTACCCTGCTTTTCTAGAGTTAAGAGTGACTCATATATACTATCCAATAGGTTATTTCAATCCACTCGGTTAAGCAGAACTACAAAATCATACTCCAAAAATAAATACAACAAATTCATGAATGAGTTAGTATATAATTAGGCTAATAATACGGTTTTGAGTTCTTACAAAAAGTTCGCCATAATTAGATATTAATTAAGCCTTATCGGGCCTCAAGCAGTGTGATGCTCATATCATTCGTTGAAGACAAGTCGGGCTTTGTAGAGGAACTGTCTCCTTTCACTGCATCCATCTCCGTGAAATAGCCAGGTAGTTTGGGTTGAGGCAGCTCACTCTCACTTAACAACATTGCAACCACTGTCGATATGTTTGGTCTATCTACCGGACTTTGTTGCACGCATAAGAGACCGATATGAATGCAACGCAACACTTGTTTTAGGTTGTGGTCTGCTACCCTCAAGCTCTTATCAAGCATTTCAATTGAATTGCCTTCTCTATGCAATTTCCATACCTAGAGCATTGCAAATTCCGAAAGTGTCGTTATTGATAATTTCAATTAGTACTTCAATATAATAATAATTAATGAAGCTTCTTGACAACTTACATGTCCAATGAGGGTAAGACCATTATTTTGATGGTGAAAGCCTCTGCTTTTCTTTCCACTTACAATCTCCAACACCAATATACCAAAGCTAAAGACATCTGATTTTATTGAGAATAAGCCATCGAATGCGTATTCGGGTGCCATATAGCCACTGCATAGCACCATTAGATGCAGAGAAGAAAAGTTATGTTACTGTGAAATTGTGAATATAGTTTATGTATTTAGAAAAGGAAAAGAGCACAAAGGAATAGGACTTACTAGGTTCCAATTACTCTGTTTGTCTTTTCTTCTGTTTGATCTGCTCCGAAAGTTCTTGCCAAGCCAAAGTCTGAGATTTTAGGATTCATGTCATTGTCAAGTAAAACATTACTAGCTTTTGAGATCTCTATGTATTACTCTCAATCTAGAATCCTGGTGAAGATATAGAAGTCCTCGAGCAACTCCACATATGATCTGGAAGCGCTTTGGCCATTCTAAGAGTTTTCCTTGCTTTTGATCTGCCAATGAGTCATATATCCAAGTTCATAAAGCGACAACATAGTAGAAATTAGTTATTTAATTTAGGCAGATGGGGATTCTCACCAAAAATGAAAGAGTCGAGGCTTTTGTTCGGCATATACTCATAAACCAACAATTTCTCTTCTCCCTGAATGCAACAACCAAGAAGCTTCACAAGATTTCGATGTTGAAGCTTCGCAATTAGTTTTACTTCATTTCTCAGCTCAGTTACTCCTTGCGCAGAACTTATTGATAGTCTCTTCACAGCAATTTCTTGTCCATCTTCCAGCTTGCCCTGGAAATCTCAAACATACCAAAGAGGACAAAATCAAAAACTTACTACACAAGGACTAAATATATTTCAAATTTTCCATATTTATCGTAAATATCAATGTGAGAAGCTTACCCTGTATACGGGTCCAAAGCCACCTTCTCCAAGCTTATTGTAGAGAGCAAAAGTATCGGTGGCAGCAGTTATAGAAGACAGTTTGAACAAAGGTAGTTCCAGGTCTTCGTCTGCGTCTCCATCTTCTTCTTCATCTCCATTCTGACTTATTGTTTGATTTCTATCTGTTTTGTCAAATACAATTAGACGAAATGGCATAAAAATATGTTCTTCGTGTTAGGTATAAGAAATGAGGACAACCTATGTACCCACAGATTCTTTAGTTCAGACTTTATATATGCTCTATTTTATTTTGTTTTTCAATTAAATTTAAGCATGTCTTAGGTGAATGTTATTCTTGCAAAAACAATACCATTTTTTTTTTCTTGTTGCAGGAAATTGAAAGCAGAGAGAGTTAACAGAGTCAAAATAATGAGTATCACCTTTTGACCTTCTCCTACGAATGCAATACACAAGCAGGAGCATCCCAGAAACACCTCCAATGACAGCTACCACAATCACTGATGCTCTCCTCTTAATATCAGCACTTCCTTTATCTAAGTTATTTTGAAAATAAAGCAAAGGAAATCAATCTGTAGCTCGGAAATTTGAAAATGGAGGCAATATTTAATGTGTGTGTATATATTTAACCAGTGACATATCTGAAATCAGTAGACTCATACCTAGCTCTGACTGTGACATGCGAATAAACAGATCTTGTCCACCATTGGAAAATTGCCTTATGTCCGTCAGATCACCAAACCAGATGGCACAACCACTGCCTTGTCCTCTGATATCGTAGTTTGTATAAGCCGTGCAAGAACAGTTGCTCAAGCATTTGGCTTTACATTCCTCTAGATTCATACTCTTGTTCACCCAAGAATGTGTTGTATCTGGGACTTTCAATTCAGAATATTTGACAAACCCACCTCTATTTTTCTCCGTACAGTTCAAAGGATTATTCCGGACACATCCATCCGACCAGTCCATTGAATTCCATTTCTCTTGATACTTGGGCTTGAATCCTCTTAGGCATTGACAGATCGGACTCTCGTTTATCATACAATTTCCATGGGCTCCGCAGACACCATAGATATCACAGTCATCTTTAGGTAATGATGAATAAAGCGTCCAAGTTTGTTCAGCCTCTATCCATGTAAGGCGCTCACGACGACTTGTGGTGTAGTTTAGAGTTACCCTTGTGATCACTGACTCATTCTTGAGGTTGTATATGAAATACACTTCATTGTCATTCTGAACAACGGTGAAATTATAAAGCGGGTTTGACCTTAGTTCCGGCGAGCCACTAAGACGAAGTCCATTCCAAGGTCCTGTGCGGAAGAACTTTTCTGAGCCTTTCCAGATATAACCATCAGGAAAAGTATGAAGTTGTGGATCATACTCAGTTGTTAAAGTGAAATTTGCAGGACAAGGATCATCCCAGCTTTTCCAAGCCGAGAGATGCCGCTTAAGACCCGTCCTCAAATCTAACCCAAATTTCATGTTTGGCAATATTGTATCTGAGGGATAGTCAAAGCTTTGCCACAAATAGTTTTCCGCATTTCTATCTTCCTCATCTCTTAGCACAAGATTTCCAGAATCTAGAAGCTCTATTATTGGTTTTTGGACTTGTTTCGATGAGTTCGTCGACCAAACAATAGTCTTGTTCTGATACAAGAGCACAAGATTGCCTGTGCTGTTTACGCTAAACGAGCCAGAAGTATCGTTAATCGGGTTGCATCGATTTGCAACCCAAATGACAGTTTTAACAGAGATTTTCTTGTACCAAATTCCCACATAACGATTATTGGAATTACCTGGAGTGAAGAAACCAAACTCAAAGCTTCCTTGTTTAGAGACCAAAGTTGTGCCATCTCTGATAGATTGGGATGAATCAATGCTATCAATTGCATCGGAAACTGTGTGGGAGAGAAGCAGGAACATAACAGCAATTACAAAATTGCCAAAATTGGCCATTTGATTCTAATTCTGGCACTCTCTACATGTGGCAATGTAAATTGAAGGTAGAAAATGGCTTTGTGATGGGGCGTTGAGAAGATGGCTTGAAGGATACGGCAAGCTATTGAATACTATGAGGGTCAAATTTCCATTGTCCAGTTTTCTTCACCAGCCATCATTCACAGCACATTTTTAGTCCAATGATCAAACAATGGTGGAAAATTTTAATTATTTTTCCTTTGAATTTAATATGTGGAAAGGATGTACTAGACAGGTCGAAGAAAAAAAAATCTAAATAAATTAATGTAAAAAGAAATTGCACGTAAGTTTCAAGTTGACTGTCAAAGGGCCACATTTGAACATGCTTCTTTCTAGACATTACTAAAATGACAGACGCCTTAAAAGTCTTCTTCAACGTCCACTTCTTCCACTGTGGGACATACGGATTCTATCAAGAAAAGTGGCTGAGAAAAATTTATTAGCTAAATTTATGAACAGGCATATTGATTAACAATTTAGTCCTCAACCCTTCAGTTGTGGTAATTAACTCTTTAATTTTAGCGACAATCTAGTCCATCCAAAATCTAACAGAAACTATACTAACCTCTCAAATGATGATATTTTAAAGGGCATTTACGTCTTTCCATAAATTTTCAGAGAGAAAAAAACAATAAAACAAAAAGAACAAAAAAACACGTTTGACTAAGTCAATAAAGTAAGCCCACACACACAATCATTAACCCATTACACAATTTCAACAAATTGATTGAAAATAGGAATTTCCAGTAAGAAGATTTCAAATGTGTGTGTGTGTGTGTGTCTATATATATATATATATAATTATTTACAACCAAATGCCCAAAAAACAAAGAAAGTAGCTTTGGAAAACAAGGCGTCCAACAACACCCACCTCTGTATCAAATAAGAAGCACTTAATCCAATGACAACCCATTGAGGAAAAACCCATGTTTCTGAAAAATCAAGTGGAGAGCTTGAGTCATTTGTGAAGAATAGCTGCCATAGATGGTTTTAATCTAAATGGCTATTGTGCTTGTGGATGTGGCGTTCGATTTGTTTCGGAAGGGAAGATGAAGTTGGGTTTGTGGTTTGGTTTAATTGATGGTGGCGGTGGTTCGGTAAGAATATCGAGAAGGGAAAGTAAGTGAGATTTTTAGCCATGGACCCACCTCATTGTTATCCCTTGGCCGAATTTTACAAGGGAAAATGTACTGTTCATTTGTATTATTGTGAAGTACGATTTTGCCCCTTTACATTGCTTTAAATTTTTTTCCCTTCTTTTTGTTTGTTTTTTTTTTTTAATGTTTTATTAGTTTTTTAATTTTTTTCCTTACAATAAATATTGTTCTTTCTTTCACGTTCTGTATGTTTTTTAATTTGCTCATTGCACGTTGTCGTATTTTTCACTACAAATAATATGAAAAATAACTTTTTTAATTTAACTTTAAATACCGGTAAAAGTAAAATCATTTTCTTTTTATCTTGTGATATCAAATAACATAAAGAAAAATTAATATCGTTTCCATTATTTTCATATTTTCTTTTCATCCTACTTTCTCTCATTCCTACAAAACATAGCATTAGTAAATTTAAGTAAAAAAAAAAACACTTGTGTAATGTGTGCTATGTTCCGTTTAAAGGTTAGTGAGTGTTTGAAGAGAGAGAGAATATTAAGTTAGAGGTAGAAGAAGAATCCATATTATTTTTTGGAGAAAATCCAAAAAGTATCCCTTGTGTTTTTTAATCCATACAAAAAGTATACATTCTTTTAATTTTTTAGGTTTAATTTTTTTTAAAAAAGTCAAATTGTCATTGAATATTTTATATACTGTCTAATTTTGTGTTGTGCTATACCCATTTTTAAGCACCCCTCTTAGATTTTTCTTCCTTTTTTTGAACTAAACCTCCTCTTAGGAATTTTACAGCACCAATTTGAACATTCTTTTTTTTTTTTTGCTTTCTTCATTTTAATAAAAAAGTGAAATCTTTTTTGAAAAAAGATTTTTTTTTTAAATTCTATTTGGTAAAACATAACAAATTTATGGACCAATTTAAGGTGAAAATGTATTTTGTAGTGCATAATAAACCAACTTGCTAGAATTGTCCATACTACTATGTGACAAAAAACTTACATCTTTTTTTTAAAGATTTCAATTTCTTAATAAAATTGAAAAAATGTTGTTTAAATTGGTGCTGTAAATTTTCTAAGAGAGCCATTTCAAAAAAAAAAAAATTAAGAGAAGTGTTTGGTAACACCCCGAACAATTAAATGAGATTAATTGAAGTAATTAAGATTTATTAGTGTGCCTAATCTGATTTAATTAATTAATGATTGATTAATAAATGTTATGATGTGTCAATTTAGATAATTTCAAGGTATTTAAATGTTTTCATTATTTACATTTTACCCAGAAGTGTGTAAAGGCATATTTTTGGACTGTTATTTTAAATGTTTGACACATGTCTATTTTTCGTTTCTTTTCCTTTTTCTCTTTCTTTCTTTTCCTTCCTTTGTTGGTTGCCGAATCGAATTCGGCGGCGAAAGCGTGGGGAACAGCGGATCGTGTATAACAAAAATTTTCATAAAACTATTGACATACTCTATAGATTAATTAATTTATACATGAATAAATTAATCACATTAATATATATGATTCAAAGATCAACCAAAAAAATACCTGGAAGCCGACTCGGATGATAACTTGAATTTCTTTGACCACGAACAGTCCTTGCTCCAAGCTTTGTGTTTAGAATACCAAAGTCTTCCACGTCAATTCCTTGATTCCACGTAGATGTGTGTGTGGGCACACAAGAGACAAAATAGGTTTCTGAAACACTCGAATTTCCACAAACACCAATGCATGCACGATGTGGAATTTTTGGAGAAAAATTTTGCTCTCTTTTTTCCGCTATGAGAAATTCGGCCACACAGAAAAACTAGGGCTGAAAAATATGTTAAAAATTATCTACAATTTTCTATCTTTCTCATATTTAAAGAGTAGAAGTCAAACTTCAAAATAGAATCAAATCCTTATCTCCAATTTTGAATTTGGAACAAAAAATCCCTTCCCCTTATCCACAAGGTGGCCGGTCACACTCTAGGGTTTTATCCCTATGTGTGGCGCCTATATCAGATAGGGAATGAAGAGATTTTATCCATTATCCAATAGTCTAATTTTAATTCAGATTCAAATTCGAATTTAAGTCAAACTTAAATTAATTTGAATTCTAAATTGAACAACTTATCAAATAAGTTTAAATGGATAATCTAGATGTGTTCAAATTAAAATTTAAATAATCACATTATTTAAATAATAATTAATTCTCAATTAATTATTTTTTGAGTATTTAATTTTAGAATTCCATAATTCTAAAATTTTCATTTTGGCCTTTGTGTCTAGTAGAATTACAAGGATGATGCGGGGAATGGACCTATAATTTCGAGCTCTAATAAAATTAATAATTAATTAAACACTTTAATTAATTAATTAATTCTATTAATTCCAATAGTTACTCCACTATAAACTTGGAATTGCACTCTCAAAATTATAGACATTAATTACTTCTAAACTGCGAAGTGTCCATTTGATATAGTCATTACATATAGATCAATCCTCCATAAATAATTCATAGTTAGAGTCAGGTAGAATCCGTTAACCTCTCTAATTACATCTTTATCCTTGAGTACCATTGATTCTCTAATGGATAGTGACTCATAAAACACATTCATGAACCAGAGCGCACTTACTAATCCAAGTACCGAATCAACACTCAAGAGAATTATTTATCTGCTTCTTTCTTAAGAAGGAATGGATTCCATCTCGTATAATAACATTCCCAGCTACCTATTTCATTATGTCTCCAAAATACAAGGAATAGGATTCAAGGTCTCGGAATCCGTACTGAGTAAATCAAAAGACATAAATCCATAAATAGGAGTTTATTAAGAACTCAGGATTAAGATCATTCTATATATGACCATCGGTAGACTCAATTAGAATTTCTATACTTAACGGAAATTATTAGAAATTCATATTGTGTCTGTGTCCTTGTTCCACATAATCTCATTATGCGAAATACACTCATTCAATATCTCACCATATTAACAGTGCGGATAACTGTTCCATTCTAAATGGGAATGATATGTATTAATAATGTTTTAATTAAAGATTCTGAACTTTAATTAAATTCATTATGAACATTGTTTTTTGATTATTATCGTTAAACATTATCCTCTCGTATATAACACTTAAATACAATGTTTAAGGTTACATAAATAATCATGGAATTTTCATTGATATTCATAAAATATTCATAAATATATGCACATAAAATAATTAATAAACTCTTTTATTAAATAAATAATAAATATCATTTTACATCTCATGCTTCTAGGACACTATTCTCAACATCCTTTCCTTTCCTTCCCGAGCATACTCTCTCTCTCTCTCTCTCTCTCTCTCTCTCTCTTCGTTCACTCTCTCTCACTCTCATGTTTTACTCAAACCAACCGAATCTTGAACCAAAGAGGGATTTCAAAGAGTTTCCAACATCAAGAAAAGACTTTGAAGTAAGATTTCTGAAAAAACTTCTCTTGAATCTCAAGTTTTTCGGATTTAAAAACTTATTTCTTGTTCAAAATAGATTTTGATAGATTTTGAGTAAAACCATCGTAGAAATTACAGATCTTGGGTTCTTTGGACTTGATTTAGTACCTAGGACCCAGATCTAGTGGTTTTCTTTTGCGATATTTCGACTTGGAACTGAAATCACAGGTTTTGGGCTGATTTTGCGGGTTTTCTTCGCTTGTTGTTCTAAAATAGGTTGACTTGTGCGGTCGACCGGACCGGTCAACCGATCCGATCGACCGGACTGTATTAGTTCTACCGGTCAACCTATGCAGTCGACCGAATTGCACACCACCAGTCGATCGATGTACACGGGGTTTGACCGTGTTTTGCTTGAAAAACCCTGTTTTGTCCCTAATTTTCGGGGAGAATCTAAATTAGTTTCATTTGCGGACCTTGAGTGAATAAATTAGCATCTTTAATCCTTGTTTGATATGAAAACCCTTGGAATGATGATTTGAAACATGAATTGATTTATGAAACTTGGAATTTGATTAAGGCACACTAATAGGAAATCAAAGGATATAATTGAGATTCAATTGCCTTAGGAATGAGAATTGGATCCTAAAGTGTTGTCTTATATCAGTTGATTAGTGCATGAAAATGCACCCTAAATACTGCTTTTGATTTATATAATATTAAAATATTTAAGCTTTAATTAAGCAATTCCATTATTTTTATTCATAATATTTCTAATTGAATTTGTCCAGTTTTTGCTTAATTATTTACGAGATAAAAAGCGATTGTAAAAGCCACACAAAAATAAGCCATGAAAGCCATAATTTCAACCATCGGAGCCAAGCATCGAGAGAGAGCCGAGTCGATTAAGCCGCTAGGCTGAGCCGGCCAAGTGCATCATCCTCGTGGGCCCCACCGTCCGGCTCTCCCACATTTCCTCACTCTTCCTCGTGGCGTCTGTGACGCATGGCCTTAACGCGCGTTTCTCGCTGACGAAATGAGAGCGTTTGACTCCTCCGTGTGTGTCGCGAAATTGGCGCCTTCCTTCCCTCCGTCTCAATCCCCGCGTCCACCGCGTCACGCTGCTCCTCGAAGCAGCGTTCCTTCCACGAATCCGTCAGCGCGCGTCCAAGGCCTTCCTCATGTGGGTCCCGCGCGACAGCATGCCAGCCCAAGTCTTTCTCCGCGCGCGACAACTGTCTTCTGCTCTGACCATCGCCAGCTCCGTCCGCCCAATCCGACCGCGACACGTGGCAGGCTTCTCCTTTCCTCCAATCAAGCTTCGACACGTGTCCAGACGATGAGCTGAATCCGAATTTTTCCTAAAAATTACCAGATTTCTTCTCCTAATTAAATATGTGATTTCTCCTAATTTATGTGTAATTTTATGTTGTTTCCTTTTCCTTTGTAATTTTCTATTTTTACTATTTGTTTCGTTATTTGACAGGCAACCTCTGAACACTATAAATAGAGGGGTTGGCCTAAGGTTTTTAAAAAGCTTTTAATATTTAGTTTTCTGTCGTCTTGCTGTCAGTCTCATATTTTCTCTCTAGAACTTGTGAGAATGTTTTGCAAGATTGGCTAGAGTTCTTTTGGTGAGGTTAGAGATGAACTTCTGTTGAGTGATCCAATTCGGGATTTTGATTCCTTGTGCTGTAAAGTTCAACATCTGAATAAATTAAATCTCATCTATTTTTCTATTACTTCTCAAAATATTATGTGCCAATTTTTATATAAGTTCAGTCACGCTTTTCTTATGTAATTATGTCATGTAATGTTTTGTTATTCAAATTATTTTACAAATTATCTTTTACTGTAATATTGTCAGATTGATATATTGTCAATTTTAGATAACTTGTAATAATAATATTTCCGGAGTCAACATAGAGATTTAATCTATTTAGTTCTTTTATTTTGTGAATAAAAACTGGAATTGGTGAACGAAACATTAGGGATTCTCGACACCTTACCGTTTTTATTATTGAATTTTCTTCATACAGATTTTCTCCTTTTATTATATTTGCAACAAAAATCTCAAAAAAAAACTATTCTTTTTCTTTAATTCACTTTTCTCTAACGCCTTATTACATTAGTCATTCTTGTTATTTTGTTATCTCTCTGTGGATACGATCGCCTTCTTACGGCTACAATTGACCGCTTGTGAACATCACTTTTGGGTGTTAATCAAATTTTGGTACCGTTGTTCGGGAGATCTTGCTAGCAAGATTGATCAGTAGATTTTAAGCCAAAGAGGTAAGTATACATTTATTATTATTTTTATTATTATTTTTTCCTTCTCTTTCTTATCGTTTTTATTTAAAAAAAAAAAAAAAAAAAAAAAAAAAAAAACATCCGTTGGTTTACGTAAGTTTTGCGAACTTTATTACTATTATATACACACACACACATATATATATATATATAGTCTCTTGTAGTGTACGTGTTTTAGTAAAAAAAAAAAAAAAAAAAAAAAAAACTTTTGTTGCTGTATTCCTTCCTTTCTTTGTTATTTCACGTTCTTCATTTTTTTTTTTTTTTTTTTTCCCGTAGTAAAAAAAAAAAAAAAAAAAAAAAAAAAACTCACACTTTTATTTTTTGTTTTTATTGCCAATTTTAGTTTCTCTTTTTAGTTTTAGAATTAATTGTGATTTGATTTTGTAATTTTTTTTATTTTGGTAAATTAGGATTTTATTTTGTTTCCTCATTTATATATTTTAATTGTTGCCTAATTTAATTTTTCCTTTTATAGTTTCATTAATTAAGATGGTAATTAATTGACTAATTTAGATTCCTAATTTAGGATTTTCATAATTTGGTAGATTTAGGCTTTTGACTTTAAGAATAGTTTCCATTAATTAGATTACATTTCATAATTTACTCAATAAAATTTAATAATTGATTTTGAGAATAATTGTGTGGTTACGTGGAAAGTATAATCTGAGGGAGTTCTGTCTAAGAAAATTGGTACTTAAGCGGGCCTCGCCCCACCAATCTTTCCCTGGGGCGTTGCTCTAGGAGGAGACTATTCATTGAGCCAAGAGCTATAGTCTTTCCTGGGAGCACTCTCGGTGATTACAATTTACGTTACTATATAATTATTTTCTTTTTGATTAAAAATAAAAAAATGTAAAAAAATAAAAAAAAAAATTAAAAAAAAAATTAAAAAAAGAGCCGCTTAGGGTGAATGCATCGGTATAGAGACGAACTAGGGAGATTTGCTCAACGTCCAAATTTAGAAACCCCTAGTGAAATTCTGTCTGACTCGTCTTCTACGTCTCCGTCTTCACACTCGTCATTGGAATTTGCACTTCAAAATCTATTTGCAATGGCACAACACGAGGAAGTTCAGCCTAGGACGTTGCGAGATTACCTACACCCAACGCGCACGGCCACCCCATCGTGCATCATGTTCCCGCCAAATGCACCGCCTACGGATTTCAAGCCGGGCATGATTGCACTTCTCCCAACCTTTCACGGAATAGAGAACGAGAACCCCTATGTACACATCTGGGAGTTTGAAGAGGTGGTGGCCACCTTTCACGGTACCGTCTTTGAGCCCAGCAAACACCGTCCGATTAAAGTTTTTCCTTTTCTCTCGAAGGACAAGGCCAAAAGTCGGTTTGTATTCTCTTAGGCCCAAGTCTATTGGTGCGTGGGAAGAAATGACGACGACATTCTTCAACAAGTATTTCCCACACCATAAGGCGAATAATTTGAAACGACGGATCTCGAATTTCGCTCGAAGGAAAATGAAACTCTCTATCAAGCTTGGGAGCGTTTTAAAGATCTGTTAAATTTGTGTCCCCACCATGGATATGAAAGTTGGCGCCTCGTAAGCTATTTCTACGATGGACTCACAACCGAGAGCGCCAATTTGTTGAGATGATGTGCAATGGAGATTTTCTCCGTATGATCCCGATTTAAGCTATCGAGTACCTCAATGAGTTAGCCGAGAAGGCTCATACTTGGACTGGACCGAGTGCTCACGAGAGCACCAAGAGGTCCCGACCAGTTGGAGTTTATCAATTAAGGGAAGAGGACAGCCTCAAGGCCCAGGTTGAAGCTTTGACGAAGCAAATCGAGGCCCTTAAAGGTAAAGATAGTAAAGGAATCCACATGGTGGCAAGGACAGAGGCACATGAGCCATGTTTCGCTTTGTGGTGGAGAGGGTCATCTAGCTCGGGATTGCCACACTTTAAGCGAAATGAGAGGGGTATACGAGGAGCGGTGCAATGCATTGGGCACATACAAGAAGCCTTACGGACCCTTCTCGTAAACTTACAATCCCGGTTGGAAAACCACCCAAACTTCATTGGAGAGATCCGAACCAACATGGCCAATCATCCGGAGGGCAATGGAGATCGAGCAACAATCTCAACCACCAAGGACATATTTTGTGCCTCAGAATAACATGCAGCCGAAAGGGAATTCCCTAGAGGATACCTTAAAAGCTTTTATGGATCATAAAATAAGACGAATCAAAGGGTTGATTCAATGCTTACCCAACTGGTGGAAGAGAACAAGGAAATAAAAAGTCAGATCACAAAGCTGACAGAAGCTTTAACCGTTCAAGAGCGCGGTAGATTTCCATCACAAGCCCAGTCCAATTTGAGAGGACAAAACATGGCTCAAACTTCCAACCCTGAAGGTCAAAATATCAAGGAAGTTAATGTCATCAATACTCGAAGTGGTAAGAATGCAGACACGCCATCAACAAGTACTACCACTTTGAGTAATAAAGAATTGGCTCAGGAGAAAGAAGAGCCAACAAAAATTCCGGTAAAGGTGCCCTTCCCCCAAGCTCTCCGACCTGCTGGGAAAGTGCCGGAAAACCAAAGTGAGATCCTGGAGCACTTGACACAATTGAAGATCAATCTTCCTTTACTACATGTGATCAAGCAAGTGCCGGCCTACGCCAAGGTTATAAAGGATCTGTGCACTATAAAGAGAAAGCACCATGTCAAGAAGACTGCATTCTTGACGGAACAAGTAAGCGCGGTGATTGAGTTGAAGACACCAAGTACAAAGATCCCGGCTGTCCCACCATTTCCACGCACCATTGGGACACGTGAATTCGGCCAAGCATTGTTAGACCTAGGATCGAGTGTTAACCTCATGCCTTATTCAGTCTACTACTTAATTAGGGTCTTGGAGATATTAAGCCCACATCCGTGGTTCAACCTGGCCGATCGATCTATTAAGAGACCACGAGGAATAGTGGAAGATGTGTTATTGCAAGTTGATAAGTTCTACTATCCTGTGGATTTCGTTGTTTTGGACACTCGACATGGGTGGTTGATGTGGAGTCAAAAATCCCGATCATCCTTGGAAGACCATTCCTCGCAACTGCAAATGCTCTAATTAACTGTAGAAATGGTCTAATGAAGATCTCTTTTGGGAATATGACTCTCGAGGTAAATGTTTTCAACATCGTAAAACAACCACAAGACGATGACGAGTGTCACCAAACATTCCTGATCGACACACTTGTCGAGGAGGAGGTTTTGCTACAAAGCAACTCTGCAGATCTTGAAAACCTCCTTCAAAATTCTGAGTCTGAAAATTCCGGTCCTTGTGAGTTGGCTAACATTTCTGCCATTTCCAACAACTCACAAGACAGAGGAATTAAGTTTAAACAACTGTGTTTCGAGGAACTTCCGCAAGGGAGAGAGAAACCAAAGCCTTCCATCAAAGAGACCCCTACAGTGAAACTTGCTCAACTACCTGAAGGATTGAAACATGCATTTTTGGGAGTCGGCGATACCTTTCCTGTTATCATTTCTTCCAAACTCGATGCATCACAAGAACAGCGGTTGATCAACATGCTGCAAAAGCATAGATCTGCATTGGGTTGGACGATTGCTGACATTAAAGGAATCAGTCCTTTGATTTGCTCCCATCATATTCATTTGGAAGAAGGAGCTAACCCGCGAAGAGATCCTCAAAGAAGATTGAATCCAACAATGAAAGAAGTGGTGAAGAATGAGGTTCTCAAGCTATTAGATGTTGGCATCATTTATCCCATTCTGTGATAGCAAGTGGGTTAGTCCGACCAGGTAGTGCCAAAGAAATCGGGGGTCTTTGTGGTGGAAAATGAGAAAGGGCTCTAGTTCCCACGAAGGTCGTGTTGGTTGGCGATGTGTATTGACTATCGTGAAGTTTAACGCCACCACTCGCAAAGACCATTTTCCACTTCCATTCATCGATCAAATCCTAGAACGAGTGGCAGGTCATCCTTTCTATTGCTTTCTCGATGGCTATTCAGGATATTATCAGATAGAGATAGCATTAGCAGATCAGGATAAGACAACATTCACATGTCCTTTTGGCACTTATGCCTTTCGGCGAATGCCATTTGGACTGTGTAATGCACCTGCCACATTTCAAAGGTGTATGATGAGCATTTTCAGTGATATGATCGAAAAATGTATGGAAGTGTTCATGGATGATTTGACAGTCTTCGGAGATTCATTCGACACGTGCCTTCTCAACTTGGAAGCCGTTCTACAAAGATGTGAAGAGAAGGGTCTCGTGCTCAATTGGGAGAAGTGTCATTTCATGGTGTCATCCTGCATAGTTCTTGGGCACATTATTTCTGAAAGAGGAAT
Source organism: Morus alba (assembly GCA_012066045.3). NCBI lineage: Eukaryota > Viridiplantae > Streptophyta > Magnoliopsida > Rosales > Moraceae > Morus > Morus alba. The sequence continues at coordinate 15,604,291 of CP050224.2, forward strand.
CGAGGTCGACCGCTCTAAGGTTGAACTCATTTCTAACCTGCCCACCCCCATGGCCGTTAAAGATGTTCGATCTTTTCTGGGGCATGCCGGATTCTATAGGAGGTTCATTCAGAATTTTTCATCTATAGCGAGACCGCTAAGCAACCTCCTAGCAAAAGATGTTGTGTTCAACTGGACACAAGAGTGTGAGGATGCATTCTGAACACTCATCGCAAAACTGACTTCTGCCCCTATTATGCAGTCACCAGATTGGAGCTTACCTTTCGAGATCATGTGTGACGCAAGTAATTATGCTGTGGGGGCCGTTCTTGGTCAACGGAGGGAGGGGAAGCCTTTCGTTGTCTACTACGCAAGCCGTACTTTGAATAGTGCTCAAATGAACTACTCTACTACTGAAAAAGAACTGCTTGCTGTAGTATTTGCTCTCGACAAGTTCTGTGCATATTTGATTGGTTCATCTATCACCATCTTCACAGATCATGTTGCCCTTAAGTACCTTCTCTCCAAAAAGGATGCTAAGGCGCGTTTAATTAGGTGGATCCTTCTCCTGCAGGAATTTGACTTGACAATCAAGGACAAGAAGGGAGTCGAAAATGTGGTGGCGGACCACTTATCTCATCTTGAATTTAATGATTCCACCGCAATTCCTACTATTGGAGATGACTTCCCCGATGAACATCTCTTCGCCGTCACTAAGATGCCATGGTATGCAAACAGTGTTAACTACTTGGTGAAGGGCGAGATTCCATCTACCTGGGGTGCACAAGAAAAGAGGAAGTTTCTGGTCGAGGTTCGTAACTTTTATTGGGATGACCCCTATCTTTTTAAGTACTGCCCCGACCAGATCATAAGACGATGCATCCCGGATGATGAAGTGTCTAGTGTCCTGAACTTTTGCCACAATGATGCATGTGGCGGTCATTTTTCTATGAAGAAGACCGCCGCGAAAATCTTGCAGTGTGGTCTCTATTGGCCCACTTTATTCAAGGACACCAATGACTTCTGCCGTTCCTGTGAGAGGTGCCAAAAGCTAGGTGCTTTGTCCCATCGCCATATGATGCCCTTGAACCCGATTCTCGTAATAGAAATATTCGATTGCTGGGGGATAGATTTGATGGGACCATTTCCACCTTCTTATGGATTCCTCTACATACTCCTCGGTGTGGATTACGTGTCTAAGTGGGTAGAAGCCGTGGCGTGCCGGAACAATGATAACACTACTGTTGTAAAGTTCTTAAAGGAAAATGTGTTATCTCGATTTGGGCGCGTGCCATCATCGATGATCAAAGGCACCCATTTACGCAACCATTCTTTTGAGGCTCGATGCGCAAATGCGGTGTGGTTCATAAAGTTTCAACCGCCTATCACCCCACGGACAAATGGCCAAGCTGGGTTGGCCAATAGGGAGATTAAGCAAATTCTAGAAAAGGCGGTTAATCCCGATCGCAAAGATTGGTCTGCGCCTTCGGGCGCACTTTGGACATACCTTTTCTTACAAAACCCAACTTGGGATGTCTCCCTACAGGCTTATCTTTGGAAAAGCACATCATCATCTAATAGAGCTCGAACATAAGGCTTATTGGGCTACCAAAGCCCTCAACTTTGATCTTAGCCTTTGCGGTGTCAATCGAAGCTCCGGCTTTCCGAAATCAAGGAGTTAAGGAGCGATGCCTATGATAATTCCGGGTTCTACAAGGCAAAAATGAAAGTGGCTCATGATAAGCAGATCCTAAGGAAACACTTTGAGCCAAATCGTGGGGGTTCATCTTTATGATTCCCGTTTGCATCTCCACCCGGTAAGTTGAGGTCGCGGTGGGTGGCCCGTTCATAGTGAAACGCATTTTTCCCAATGGTCTTTGTCGAGATTGAAGATCCAACCGATGGGAGAATCCTTAAAGTAAATGGCAGCGTTTGAAAAATTACTTAGAGCGGGTAAACCAGGTTGAAGAGATCATTCTCGGCGACCCGTTTACGATCCGAGTACTTTGCTCACATCCCCTGTATCATATTTTCATTTTCTATTTTTTTTTTTTTTTTTTTTTTTTTTTTTTTTTTTTTTTACATTTTTTATGTGTGTGTTTTGGAGAATCATATCGGGAAGCTCGGTTTGTGCTCATACATGGAAAGCTCATCATCCGGTGTCTTCTTTCTCTATTTTTCATAATCTTTGACACCGAGGACCTTTAATCGATTTTGGTTGGGGTGGTGAGCATATTCATGCGTAAGAGTGATTTTTGTCATGTTGATATTTGGGTTAAAATTTTTGCAAAGTTGTCTCGAGTATGATTTCAAAATGATTGGTTTGAGTCGATTTTTCTTTGTCTTGGTTACTAAGAAATGACTTCCAGAGTTTCTTTTTGCACGTGCTAAACCTTGTGGTAAGATGGATGTTAATGCATGTCAGCTGAGAAAATTCCCGAGTTTAAGTGCTTTATTTTTTGTGAGTTGAGAGAGTTGAGAAAACGATTTTTGAACCTTCATTGGCCTTTTGAACTGGTAAAATCACTGTTAGAACATCATTACATGGTTAGTGGTATGTTCGGTGCATATGCTTGAGGGATGGATTTTGGGTTAAATAGGAATGACCTTATGTGATAGAGCCTCATTTGTTATTTTTCAAAAAAAAAAAAAAAAATTGAGCAAGAGCAACATTTCACAAATTATGTAGTTTGGTTGTTCTCACATTTGATGCTATATAGCTGTTTGTCAAAAGAACACCTTTCTACATTCACTTCATAATGCAGGTTGTCTCTTGCCAAAAAAAAAAAAAAAAAAAAAAAAGAAGAAGAAAAAAAAAAGAGAGAGAAAAAAAAATAATATATGCAAGCTTTTTGGCTCTTTGTTCGTTTATGTAAATTTCTGTTTGACCCAAATGAAATCCTAAAAGCTGGTTTGTGGTAAGAATGGTGGAATGTTCTAAAAGTTGATTAGCCTATCTTTTGGTCAATGTTCGTTTGACCTTATTTTGTCCTAAATTTAACCTTCCTCACTCGAGCGTTGATTGTTTCATTTCCAACTCCATGAGAGAAAACCTTTGCACTCAAAATATTCCTGACACCTGTGAGATCAATGGAGTTGAGACTTCTATTTGGTGAATTTTCAAAGCTACATGTGTTATGGTCAGTGGTAAGAAGGTTATGGTTTGGAGCACACACACACGACTCTGGAGTTATGACTGAAATAATCCTGATAGTATCTTTTTGACTTCTTGCTAACAGTTTGTTTGAAATACTCAGGTGACTAAGCGGGTTGAGACTCTGATTTTCTTCGTGACATGATTTCTCTTGCGCTTGGATTGCTAGAGACTAGCAATAAAGTGGTTGGGGTTGTGATTAGTGCATGAAAATGCACCCTAAATATTAACTTTTGATTTATATAATATTAAAATATTTAAGCTTTAATTAAGCAATTCCATTATTTTTATTCATAATATTTCTAATTGGAATTTGTCCAGTTTTTGCTTAATTATTTACAGATAAAAAGCAGTGTAAAAAGCCACACAAAAATAAGCCATGAAAGCCATAATTTCAACCGTCCGGAGCCAAGCCATCAGAGAGAGAGCCGAGCCGATTAAGCCGCTAGCTGAGCCGGCCAAGTGCATCATCCTCGTGGGCCCCACCGTCCAGCTCTCCCACATTTCCTCACTCTTCCTCGCACGCGTCGTCGTCGCGCATGGCCTTAACGCAGCGTTTTTCTGACGTGAAATGAGCGCGTTTGACTCCTCCGTGTGTCGGTGAGAAATTCGCGCCCTTCCCTCGCTCCGTCTCCGTCCGCCGCGTCACCTGCGCGCGGCTCCTCGAGGCGTTCCTTCCACCGAATCCGTCGTGGCGTCCAAGGCCTTCCTCATGTGGGTCCATGACGGCATGCACCCCAAGTCTTTCTCCGCGCGACAAGCGTCTTCTGCTTCGACCATCTCGAGCTCCGTCCGTCCAATCCGACCGCGACCGTGGCGGGCTTCTCCTTTCCTCAATCAAGCTTCGACCGTGTCAGACGATGGTGAATCAATTTCTTCCTAAAAATTACAGATTTCTTCTCTAATTAAATATGTGATTTCTCTAATTTATGTGTAATTTTATTTTGTTTCCTTTTCCTTTGTAATTTTCTATTTTACTATTTGTTTCCTTATTTGTGGGCAACCTCTGAACACTATAAATAGAGGGGTTGGCCCTAAGGTTTTAAAAAAGCTTTTAATATTTAGTTTTTGCCTTAGTCTTCTTTGTCGGGTCTCATATTTTCTCTCTAGAACTTGTGAGAATGTTTTGCAAGATTGGCTAGAGTTCTTTGGTGAGGTTAGAGATGAATTTACGTTGAGTGATCCAATTCGGGATTTTGATTCCTTGTCTTTGTAAAGTTCAACATCCGAATAAATTAAATCTCATCTATTTTTCTATTACTTCTCAAAATATTATGTGCCAATTTTTATATAAGTTCAGTCACGCTTTTCTTATGTAATTATGTCATGTAATGTTTTGTTATTCAAATTATTTTACAAATTATCTTTTACTGTAATATTGTCAGATTGATATATTGTCGATTTTAGATAACTTGTAATAATAATATTTCCGGAGTCAACATAGAGATTTAATCTATTTAGTTCTTTTATTTTGTGAATCAAAACTAGAATTGGTGAACGAAACATTAGGGATTCTCGACACCTTACCGTTTTTATTATTGAATTTTCTTCATACAGATTTTCTCCTTTTATTATATTTGCAACAAAAATCTCAAAAAAACTATTCTTTTTCTTTAATTCACTTTTCTCTAACGCTCTTATTCTGTTAGTCATTCTTGTTATTTTGTTATCTCTCTGTGGATACGACCGCCCTTCTGTGCTACAATTGACCGCTTGTGAACATCACTTTTGGGCGTTAATCATCAGTGCTAGCTGAGGATTCGGATTGAGGGGCTTGTGGAAGCAAAAGCTGGAATAGAGCAACACTAGCCAGGTTTGGTATTTGAGAGGTAAGATTTCTTATCCTTTCCTTTGTGAGCCTTTTTTCAAAAAGGATTTTGGCCTTGCAAATGTTTTAAAGAAATAGCATGTTTGCGAAAGAAAAACATTTTAACCCCCATGGCTTATTGTAGTTCGGGGGAGTATAATGACCTGTTTCATAAAGTTTAATAAATGATTTCTTAAGACATGAGATCTTGCGAATTGGTAAGCCAACTGATGACCTAGATAGGATGTGGAGAGTGCATCCATGGGGGCAGAACCCGAAACCCAGCCCGGGGGTGATGGCTTTTGCTTTTGGTTGTGAAGTAATTTATCATAGTATAAATTACTTGTTGATGCTTATAATACGGAGATTTTCAGTTATATTTCCTTTGAGAAAAAGGATGTGAGGTTCTGGCTATCGTGTTGGAACTGAATGTCTATATTTATTCATTTACTTGTTCATTTATTTACTTCCTTACCTATTTACAAAGTTATTTCAAAATATATCCTACTGGGCTTTTCACTCACGTTTTATTATTTTATAAATGTTAACCCCTCCCAGGCGACTCTAGGAGTAGTGCAGAGTAGCTGAGTTGCTACCACCCGATTAAGAGAGGATTGTGTTCATCCTCCTGGTGTATAAATGTAAGAATTATAAAATTTCTGTAAACTTTGATATTTGGATTTCTAGAATGTGGTTGATGTCTTTAATATCATTTACATGTTCATATATGTACAATACTGAAGATCCTGTGGGTAGTTCCTATGGGTGTAGCCCTGAACAATGTTAGAAGCTTGAGTTTTAGTCTCTTTCTTGAAATGTACTTTTCAATTAAACGGGAGGCTTGTTTAGGAATTTTCTTAATATTTTACTTTAATCACGTTTAACTCCTAATCGAGCCTCCACATCACTGACTCTGGCTTCGGGGAGTGACATATTTGGAAGCTAGTGTAATTCGAAATTTGAATAGTATATGGAATATCCAAGGACAATTTGGTCATTAAAAAAAACAAAACTAAGAAAGTTAAAAGAATAGATTCTTTTTATCTATTTTCAAAACAAAAGGGAATACTTTTTGGATTTTAAAAAATTCAGAGGTAAAAGTTGTATTTAGGCAAAACTAAAAGGATACTTTTTGAATTTTCTCTATTTTTAAGGTTATTTACATAAATGTGATTAATTTGTGAAAATATAGCTTCTATAGTAGGTTTGTTATATAATTACTTATTATTTTTTTGGGTTAATCTTGCTAGTAATCCTCAATTTTGGAGTCGTTCTCACTTTATCACGTAAACTTTAAAAACTCTCACTTTACCCACTAAATTTTGAACTAATCCCACCTTTTATGTAAGAATTTTTGTTAAAATCAAACAGAAAAAGAGCAAGTTAAGTATTTTCATTTGGTTTTTATCTGTTTGTTTTTAACAGAAATAAAAAAAAAAAAAAAAACCCAAATGGTTGCACAATCTCTTTTTTTTTTTTTTTCTATTTGTTTTTACCAGAAATTCCAATAAAATGCGTAAAGTGGGAACAATTAAAATTTCATGGGACAAAATGTGAGCTTCTAAAGTTTGAGGCCGCAAACTATGAAAGAACTCTAAAGATTAAGCCGCACCAGTGATAAAAGTTCTACTTTTTTATTTTTTAGTTTTTGGTATTTTTAAGGTCATTTTAGTAAATTTTGCTCAAAAAATAACATGTACGTGAGGTTTCATACAAAACTTTAAATGGACGTTATCAATTTGACTAAAATAAGGCAAAATTGTTGCTTAAAAGTGCAGGACCACTTGCACCAATTACCTAATTCGTCATCGTCATCTCTCTCTATAAAACGAAGGTTCTGAAATCATCACTGATATATGTGATTTGCACTCGGTCACTTTGGTCTCTAAGTTTTTAATTTTGATTTTTAACCATATGGACCCTGCCCACTAAAATAGATGGCGGGCCCGTATTTAAATGCTAATAATTCCTTTCACTGTTTATTATTGTTGGCAATCATATCCAAAATCATGAGATGTGATTTTTAATTTTATTATTTAATTAATAAAATAAAAATTTTATTATTTATATGTATCTATTGTTATATACTGTCATAGTTGGGAAATTTGTTAGAAAAATTAATGTATAAGATGAAATTTTTTGAAATTCTTTCTACTATAAATATGAATACTTCTATAATAAGTATTTGTTAGTAATAGTACTGAATAATAAATTATAAGTTAAAAATTACAAATTTCTGAGGTATGATGCAGTTATTGATTTTCAGACTGTATTTAAGAAAGAGGCACGAAACGCTATGTTAAACCCACAAGTGGGCAAACACATTGTGACGACCCTCCTATGAGGCCGCCACTGTAACTTACTTTTAACTTGCACTTACTGGGGTTTCTTAAAATTTGCGGAACATTTTTTTTTTTAACATAAGAATGAATACTTTCATAATTCGTAACAATAATTTAAAAATAATGAATCACTCAATTACTAAAAACTTTTCTTAATTTTAGTTAAGATAAAACTTCTAAAAATATCATTTGAATTGAGTGACATTTGAACTCTTGATTCACATACTCTTTAAAAGCTTTTCTAAAACTAGTCATTTCAATTGGCCATTTCATTTGACTTTAAAACCGATTTCCTAAGAAATCTTAAGTTCAAGTACATATTAAAATCCTTTTAATATTAATCATTTAAATCGTCATGTTTAAAATTCATTTATTTGTTGCATGTCTTTATTTGCAACGCTCGAAACTTAAATACTCAAAACTAGGATTGTTAGCTACAATCTCGGTTTCCCTAACATACATATGTACATATACTTTTTAAACATACATGCTTGAAACTTTGAATCATATAAATATATCCATGATTATACTTAAACTTATCTGCGGAAAATAGCTGCGTGAGTGGTATCCATTCCCATCTCCACCATTCGTCGCGGCTCGTCATTGCCCTTCAAGAATTGTCGATAGGTTTCTTACCTCTGACATGAGCATATCGATTGAGCTTTTCGCTCAGCGAAGTAGGAACTATATCTTGCAAAATAGCGTAAGTACACATGAATAAATATGCATGAGCTGATTATGCTTAATTATGATGTCTTATCATAGTCTTATTATCTTATCTTATCTTTCTTATCGATGGACCGAAAGTGCTCGCGTACCACTTGCGCACAATCATCGGGACGTGAGGGTTTGCAAGGTCCCCCGCGACACCGTGATTATAACTTGAATGCCTCCCTTAACTCGAAGGACATTCTTTTTTTTTTCTTTTCTCCCTTGTGGAGTTGGAATTACCTCCCTTAGGTCGGAGGCTGGTACGGCACTCAACTGAGATTATTCTTATAAATTCCTCTTGACTTATTAAGGTGTATGCAGTATGACATGGCATCGCATACAATACTTAAAGCATGAACATGTATATATATAACATGTGTAAATTTTTTCTTTAAAATCTATTCATCTTTGAGGAAGTAGATTCCTACTTACCGATTTCTGATTTGGAATTTCTTTGTTCGCCAAACAATCTATTCTCTTACTTGCTTATTTACGAAAATGAACACCCATTGAGAGTGTGAGATTAATTGTCGTTTGCTATTCTATTTTAGCAACTTATGAAGGAATCTAACCCTTTTCTTAAGGATAATATTCTTTTCCTTTTCTGAAGGATAATTTACTATAAGGATCGATTTGTTAAATCCTCAAAATCTTATTTTCCTTAATTGCCATTACAAATTTGTGCTAAATTGATAATTCATTAATTATCTTATCCTTATAATAAGTCTAATAATTTAGTTAACTAATTTTAGTAATTAATTAACCCTCTTATTCATATACTAAGTCTACATAAGTTAGTTAATTAATCTTAGTAATTAATTAACTTCCTTAACCATATTCTAAGTCTTAGATAATTTAATTAATTGGTTTTAATAATTAATTAAATTATCATCCATAATATACTTTAGATAAACTTTACTTTACCTCACTTGACGGGCTCATAATAGTGTTGAGGTCCATATTTACCGTCGTAAAATTAAGGGTCTAGCATATCGTTTCTTTACGATTTTCGCTTACATGCTTATTTGAAAACTGTTAAGTTTTATTGGAAAACTATATACGACGTTTAACATAAATATAAACCTAATTCACGAATCTCATAATTAACGTATTTCGTGAAAATCATACGCCTTATATGACTATCTTAATTAAACCATAAGCAAGGTTTGTACTTGCCTGGATTCCGAGCTAAGCAGTTCTGATAGTATCTCGCTTGTCGTGTTCTCCTGCGTATTCCTCAAAACTAATTATGGGAAAAGCTGCAAGCACTATGAATGATCCTTGAGAAACATCGTAGCTTTACACACTCGATTATGATCTTTACTTGTTCAGTCTGAACCACCTCGATCTGCGTGCAACTTGATTGCGGACCATTCTTATCGGGATTGAATTTGGTTGAGCGGACATCACCATTGCGTTGACCGACGAAAACGAGTCGGGATATGGTCTCGGATCATCAAGCGGAGGTTGATAGCACGAGAAACGACACCTCACCGGAATATGGCGTGACGGCGGCGCGGAGGCTCCGGAGAGTTTTTCATGGCGGACTTGGGTCCTACCCCTAACTTGACCCTTCTGAGTCTATTGGTGCGGTCAATTTCACACCATTCGGCCTGTAACAGTACCTATCGGGACCGACAACGTAGGTACAATCCGCGATCCAAATCTCAATATTCCGCCATCAATTATTAAAATTGGTTGAGGAGTTTTCTTACCCACTTCCTTTCGAGTGTTGTGACACCAAAGTTACTGGCGATCCAACGGTTAGATCGTCGAACCACCATTTCCCTCCACGAGCGGCGGCGGTGGCTCCGTTTTCGCCAAACTGCGGCGGTGGCGGTGGGCTGCTGGTCGGGATCTACTGGGCGTCGGGCTTCGAGTCGATTGGTGGGGGCGGTGGCATCCATGACGGCCTGGAGAAAGAGAAACAACGGTGGGGCGGAGGTGATTCCGGCCACCACGGATGGCGGTGTTCCGGCCATCATTGAGCTATGAAAATGGATGGGCTTTCTTCGTCTCGCTGCACTGAGTCCATAGGGACTGAAATCATCTCAATCGGAGGTCGGATGGCGGAGATATCACGACGGGAAGAAAGGGGTAATTTCGAAACTTCCGCCGGCGATTGCGGTTGATTCCGGCAGAGTTAGAGGTCGTGCCGCATGTCGTTGAACTCAACTCGTTGAGATCTTTCTATTGACATCGGCGGTGTCAAAAACGGAGGTCGGAATCTCAACTTGAGTATTTGGCCATTGATGTTTTTGTGAGAAAACGTGAGAGAAGAGAGAGAGGGTGAACGGAAGAAAGAGAAAAAAAATGATAGAACCCTAAAAATTTCACTATATATAGTGTCTAATTAAGATAAGATTACATGCTTGATTTTATCCTCAAATATTTTCTCTAAACAGATTAAATTTATACTGATTAGAGATAATTAATTTAGCTCACGTAATTTAATCTATTACTTACATTCCAATATTAATTTTTGAATAATTCAATATTGTTTTATATTCTTACTCGCGTAATATTTCGAACTCTTTCAAGTCTTGAAATTAATTCTAGACTGAACAAATTCAAAATCTAACTTCTCAGCATTCTATCTCGAGAATGACGTTGTTTCTGACGGTGTCAACTCCCGAGCTCACATTGTACCCTTCTGCTATGGGTATTTACCTTGTGACTTTAACCTAAGCGTCGGCAATTTAAGATTTTCTCTTCTTTTAAAAATGTCGGTGTTTTTTTTTTACACGCTACTAACATCGTGTTGTGCTTGGAGATTCTTGAAATTAAGATTCTCAAACTATACTTGTACTAAAATTATTCCGCCTTAAAATACGGCGAGAGAATTTATCGATCGAATTTACTTGATCGAAACATGAACTTAACATGAAATCGCTATAGAATTTAGGAATCTGAGATATTGATTCCATTAATCCTTCAGGTCACATAATATTTTCTAGGAAAATCCTTGACTTAAATAAATAAATTATATTATTTAAAGTCTTGAATTTTCTCGATCATTACAATCTACCCCCTTAAGAAATTTTCGTCCCGAAAATTAGAACAACTCGGGGTAGCTTTTCCTAAATATTTTCTTGGCGTTCTTAAGTAGCTTCCTCAATATTATGATTTCACTACAAGACTTTACCCGAGGAATTACTTTATTCCTTAAGGTTTTCTCCTCGCGATCTAAGATCCGGACTGCATGCACCGATAGGTTCCTAGTGCAATACATGCAATGGATATGTCGCATACTTCTTCAACATCAATATGTGAAAGGCGTTATGTACATAAACTAATTAAAGCGACGATGCTAGTATATATATGCGACCTTATTAATCCTTTTAAGGATCTTAAGCGGTCCGATGTATCTTGGGTTGAGTTTCCCTCTTTTACCGAATCTTATTCTTCCTTTCATCGGTACCACCTTCGAGGAAAACTAAGTCTCCTACCGAAACTCTATAGGTCTGCTGGCGTTTATCCGCATAGCTCTTTGGCGACTATGAACTGTATCAAACCTCTTTTGTGATACGTCTAACATTCTCTGTGGCTCTCTGTTAAAGTCTACTATTTCTAGATGCTTCTCCCAGATTCATACTATTGAATTGGGGACATGCATCTTCTTACATATAGAGCTTGAAAGGTGTCATTCTTATTGACATGCGATGCATTTGTTGTTATAGAAAAACTCTGTCAAAAGGCAACTTTCTATCTCGGTTCCCTTTAAATCCATGACACATGCTCTTAACATATCTTCTAGGGTCTGGATGGTTCTCTCTGGATTGGCCATCGATGCCGTGGTGGAAAGTTGTACTAAACTTTAACTTAGACCCCATTCCATCATGTACACTCATGAAATGGCTGTTTCTCAATAGAATAACTGAGCTTGATCAGCAAAAAGTGTGCTGATCTAGTCGATTGATCTAACGATTATGCAAATCGCATCGTTACTATCGGATATTCTAGGCAACTCTACCACAAAATCCGTCGTGATTTGATCACACTTCTATTCTAGAATGTAGATCTTCCGTAATTCTCCTGCTAGATGTTGTTCTTCTACTTTAACTTCCTATCAATCAAGGCAATTTCAACAACATCATTCTTCTATTAGAGTAACGAATGGTTTGGATGAGATAGTTTGTCTCCAAAATGGCTGGTCACTCTTCTTAGTCTCGATTGTCATTTCAATCTTCAACCGAATTAATCTTTAGGATTAGTCAATCAATTGCCTAGTATGAGTCGTGATTGATCTCGAAACTATTTTTAAAACTTAACATAGACTTAGACTATGCATTTCTATCCTTGATTAAAATTTGAGACTCTATTATCGGAACTATATCGATCTTGGTCACGGGTTATTGTAATATCCTCTTGACACACCCACTGTGAGAACTCTCTAATTCTGAGTGTGATGTACTACTTTCGTATAACTTGGATTAAAATGTTTATCCTTGTGGTTTCTGGGGTACTACATAGTACAAAATGTAATACTACATATTGAATCATGGGATTATTCCATAATTCTATAATTCTACACTCATCATACTGCTTAGATCTTAAAATATTCTTGGTTATTACTAATCGAGTGCTTACTTATTGGTTCGTCAATTTGTCTGAACTGTTAAGAATGTGATAACTTATCTGAAGTCAAATAGTTTACTTGAAACTTTCACTCTCATAGCCAATATTCTCAATCACTATCTGACATGGTGTACCATTAAGTCATTTCTTTCATGTCTCACGGTACTCTTAAACATTCTCATATATACTTATTAGGCTTTTCATACTATATCTTGTCATACTGAGATTTTACACGTCATTCTAATATGAACACGTGTACTGAGAGGTTTTAAACCTGTGGAATGCATGGCTTATTTATGGAAAAATCCATAAATAAGTAGACTTACTTATCTACTAATTCTCCTCGACATTACAATTCACTAGGCTTATATAAATTTGATCTTTGAAATTAGAATGAAGCCGAGGAAAAGTAATGTTTTTCGTTATTCTTCACAAGAAGAGCATCCTCCATTGGTATTTCTTCCCCGAGGATCTTACTAAGATTATTGACCTTACTTTTTATGAGGTCTCTTTCCTACTAATCCATGATCTTAATTACTTGCTCTCTATACTTAATTCCTGCATTTCTCTATCTGGATCGTGATTCGACATAGGAAATAGCTCAAGAATCTGTCATCTTAACATTTTCTTAATGGGTTTCCATTACCCAAATCGTTATCATTAGCAATAGTAGTAACTATAGCTTACTTATATACTTGTTCTGATACTTTGGGGAATCTATCTTTCCTCAATTAAACTTTCTCTATTTTTCTTCGGGGTACTCCGCCTTTCTCTTGGAGTATGAGTGAAGAAAGATTAGTCTTACTGTCCATACTTATAGAAGCTCTCTACTTTGTTCTAATAGTTTTCCCCATTGATTATGGGCTATCTTCACTTCTACTTTGTTTGTCATAATCACCAAGCAGTTTCTTATCAAAACTATGGGGCCTCAATTTAACTATTCTCCATATATATATATATATATATTTATACTTAAGTTGGAGCTTCACCTATCATCTGACCAATAGTTCATATGACGCACGAACTCAAAGGTACCTCAAATCCTTTCTTACATGTAAAACTGTATTATAATACTTTCTTATTCTAACTTATTGTAAAATTTGTGACCGAACATCGTATCATATCACGATTGTTTGGGCATTTTCCTTGTCTGGACCTTATTTCATAGTGTAACGAGACCATTCTTAGTCTAAATTTCGTACAACTAGTGTAACACATACTTCTACAAGATAAGGTTGTGTTGTTTCCTGAGTTCTGTAAATGACTACTTGAGGTTTACAGACCTTATATTTGTCTTTTAATCATCAAACTTCATAACTGGTTTCCTCAAATACTTAATTTCTTCAGGAATACATGTATCGACCTCACCTGACATAACTTATCTTCTTGCTGGAGCTCTAACTGTTTTTGTTTTTATCACAAAACATTCATAACTCTCCTTCAATTCTTTGAAGGATAGTTATTGTTTACACAACTAGCTACATCATCTTTTCCTTTGGGGTTACTAATGTATCCTTTACGATGTGATACTCGCTCAATTGTTCTATCTTAGGCTTTATGAGTCTACGGGGTCCACTCTTTTCATTCTTATCTGGTGACGAGTTCAAACTACTCTCGGAAGTATGAACTCATTCAAGGAGATACCATCTACGTACGTTAGCATTCTTCCTTCTGATTTACTCTTTATATAATCAAGTTCTTAAGCTCATTTCATCTTGTGTTTACTTTCCTCAAAGAACAATTATCTTAAACTTATGACTCTGGAAAAATTCTAATAATTTCTCCGTAAAATAGGTATATTTCGAAGTATTACCTTATGTTGACATTTTTGTTCTTAAGTAGGATCATCCGTCTTTCGATCTTTGTACCTCTCAGAGCATAGATCATAGTCTTAATGATTATACATCCATCCTTCTTAACCTATTCCTCGACCTCCAAACTCAAAAAGGTCATCCACCCAATGTAAAATGATTACACCTAAAAATTCTTTCATTTTCTTTAGATTCCTAGATTGATAATAGTGTTCCCCTATTTATCATCGGGTAGGGTATATATAAAATAAAATCCTCAAACTATTGCTTCGTTTGATACCCCATTATCTTACCTTTAACTTACTTATCATACTGACTAAACTATTAGTCCTTATTGTTCCTTTACTTATGCAAGAGATCTCCTCCTTTACAAGGATTAAATTTCATATCCTCCATTAAGAGTTTGACTTATAAATTCATAACTTCCGTCCTCAAAGTTTCAATTATAAGTCCTAATAAATCTGCCTTAGATTGGCATCACAACCAAATTTTTCTTAATAGATAAACACTATCCTTAATTGGTTTGCTCCACTCTTGTTGTAATTTCCTTTTTACAACGCCTCTTGATTGGCATGGAAATCGTATTATTTCTATTTCCTTGCTTCATAATATCTAATAATGATTCTCACTTCGATTCTAAGGTTTTTTTTTTAGCTTTCTTAAGCTATAATCCCGTTTGTCAAGAGATTTCACATACTCAAGTTAATCTCTTTGAGTAGAAACATAGATGAGCACCTTTATTACTTTATTCAGATCACATTCTCTATTTGTGGTCATCCTAGTATCGTGCCTACATCTAGCTTGACGGGGTTACATCATCCATCTACTTATTAACATCGTCTTTATGCTACATAGACAGATCCTTTTCATGGATCCATGCTGAAAAGCTGCTGCTAGCAACACAATCATACGTGATTCCTCAAAGGGAGTCTCAGTAGTTGTTTCTTTTCAAACTACTGTACGTGGCTCCAATACTTTGTTTGGCTTTATAATCCAGCAACGATCATTACGGGGTCACCTCAAACGATCACACTTCTTGAGTCTTGTCAGCCCAAGGGAATACAACACCGTAAAATGCTGGGCCGGTTAAACTTGAATGGTCCTTGATAGGACGATCTTAATCGTGCGAACATATTAACCTTTGGTTGCTTGTTAAATAAGTGTTCGCGTCTTTTAACTACTATAATCTAATTGACATTAACATACTTTAACTTACTTGGACTATGGCAAAGCAGACACGTGACGATGTGGAGTAGGATGGCAGGATACCGGCTCTGATACCAACTGTGACGACCCTCCTATGAGGCCGCCACTGTAACTTACTTTTAACTTGTACTTACTGGGGTTTCATAAAATTTGCGGAACATTTTTTTTTAAACATAAGAATGAATACTTTCATAATTCGTAACAATAATTTAAAAATAATGAATCACTCAATTACTAAAAACTTTTCTTAATTTTAGTTAAGATAAAACTTCTAAAAATATCTTTCGAATTGAGTGACATTTGAACTCTTGATTCACATACTCTTTAAAAGCTTTTCTAAAACTAGTCATTTCAATTGGCCATTTCATTTGACTTTAAAACCGATTTCGTGAGAAATCTTAAGTTCAAGTACATCTTAAAATCCTTTTAAGATTAATCATTTAAATCGTCATGTTTAAAATTCATTTATTTGTTGCATGTACTGTTATAACGTTCTAAAACTTAAATACTCAAAACTAGGATTGTTAGCTACAATCTCAGTTTCCCTAACATACATATGTACATATACTTTTTAAACATACATGCTTGAAACTTTGAATCATATAAATATATCCATGATTATACTTAAATTTACTGCGGAAAATAACTGCGTGAGTGGTATCCATTCCCATCTCCACCATTCGTCCGCCGCTCGCCATTGCCCTTCAAGAATTGCTGATAGGCTTCTTACCTACAGCATGAACATATCTGATTGAGCTTTCGCTCAACAAATAGGAACTATATCTTGCAAAATAACTGTAAGAACACATGAATAAATATGCATGAGCTGATTATGCTTAATTATGATGTCTTATCATAGTCTTATTATCTTATCTTATCTTTCTTACTGATGGGCCCGAGTGCTCGCGTACCACTTGCGCGCAATCATCGGGACGTGAAGGTTTGCAAGGTCCCTCGCGACACCGTGATTATAACTTGAATGCCTCCCTTAAGTCGAAGGACATTCTTTTTTTTTTCTTTTCTCCCTTGTGGAGCTGGAATTACCTCCCTTAGGTCGGAGGCTGGTACGACACTCAACTGAGATTATTCTTATAAATTCCTCTTGACTTATTAAGGTGTATGCAGTATGACATGGCATCGCATACAATACTTAAAGCATGAACATGTATATATATAACATGTGTAAATTTTTTACAGAGCTGGAATTCACTGTTTGCCAAACAGTCTATTCTCTTACTTGCTTAT
Organism: Morus alba; assembly: GCA_012066045.3. Classification (NCBI taxonomy): domain Eukaryota; kingdom Viridiplantae; phylum Streptophyta; class Magnoliopsida; order Rosales; family Moraceae; genus Morus; species Morus alba. Next base: position 15,621,124 of record CP050224.2, read on the forward strand.
TTCTGAAAATGAACACCCATTGAGAGTGTGAGATTAATTGTCGTTTGCTATTCTATTTTAGCAACTTATGAAGGAATCTAACCCTTTTCTTAAGGCTAATATTATTTTCCTTTTCTGAAGGATAATTTACTATAAGGATCGATTTGTTAAATCCTCAAAATCTTATTTTCCTTAATTGCCATTACAAATTTGTGCTAAATTGATAATTCATTAATTATCTTATCCTTATAATAAGTCTAATAATTTAGTTAACTAATTTTAGTAATTAATTAACCCTCTTATTCATATACTAAGTCTACATAAGTTAGTTAATTAATCTTAGTAATTACTTAACTACCTTAACCATATTCTAAGTCTTAGATAATTTAATTAATTGGTTTTAATAATTAATTAAATTATCATCCATAATATACTTTAGATAAACTTTACTTTACCTCACTTGACGGGCTCATAATAGTGTTGAGGTCCATATTTACCGTCGTAAAATTAAGGGTCTAGCATATCGTTTTTACGATTTTTCGCTTACATGCTTATTTGAAAACCGTTAAGTTTTATTGGAAAACTATATACGACGTTTAACATAAATATAAACCTAATTCACGAATCTCATAATTAACGTATTTCGTGAAAATCATACGCCTTTATATGACTATCTTAATTAAACCATAAGCAAGGTTTGTACTTGCCCGGATTCCGAAAGCTAAAAGCGGGTTCGATAGTATCTCGCTTGTCGTGTTCTCCTGCGTATTCCTCAAAACTAATTATGGGAAAAGCTGCAAGCACTATGAATGATCCTTGAGGAACATCGTAGCTTTACACACTCGATTATGATCTTTACTTGTTGATCCGAACCACCTCGATCTGCGTGCAACCGATTGCAGACCATTCTTATCGAGGATTGAATTTGGTTGAGCGGACATCACCATTGCGTTCAAGCATGTCGAAACGAGTCGGGATATGGTCTCGGATCATCAAACGGAGGTTGATAGCCGAGAAACGACACCTCACCGGAATATGGCGGCGGCGTGGCGGCGCATCTGGCGGAGGCTCTGGAGAGTTTTTCCGCGGCGGACTTGGGTCCTACCCCCCCTAACTTGACCCTTCTGAGTCTATTGGTGCGGTCAATTTCACACCATTCGGCCTGTAACAGTACCTATCAGGACCGACAACGTAGGTACAATCCGGCGATCCAAATCTCAATATTCCGGCCATCAATTATTACAATTGGTTGAGGGGTTTTCTTACCCACTTCCTTCTGAGTGTTGTGACACCAAAGTTACGACGATCCAACGGTTAGATCGTCAGAACCACCACTTCCCTCCACGGACGACGGCAGTGGCTCCGTTTTTTGGCCAAACTGCGACGGTGACGGTGGCTGCTGGTCGGGATCTACTGGGCGTCGACTTCTGAGTCGATTGGTGGGGGCGGTGGCATCCACGACGGCCTGGAGAAAGAGAAACAACGGTGGGGCGGTGGTGATTCCGGCCACCACGGACGGCGGTGCTCCAGCCATCATTGAGCTATGAAAATGGATGGGTTTTCTTCGTGTCGCTGTACTGAGTCCATAGGGACTGAAATCATCTCAATCAGAGGTCGGATGGCGGAGATATCACGACGGGAAGAAATGGGTAATTTCGGAACTTCCGCCGGCGATTGCGGTTGATTCCGGCAGAGTTAGAGGTCGTGCCGCATGTCGTTGAACTTAACTCGTTGAGATCTTTCTATTGACATCGGCGGTGTCAAAAACGGAGGTCGGAATCTCAACTTGAGTATTTGGCCATTGATGGTTTTGTGAGAAAACGTGAGAGAAGAGAGAGAGGGTGAACGGAAGAAAGAGAAAAAAAATGATAGAACCCTAAAAATTTCACTATATATAGTGTCTAATTAAGACAAGATTACATGCTTGATTTTATCCTCAAATATTTCCTCTAAACAGATTAAATTTATACTGATTAGAGATAATTAATTTAGCTCACGTAATTTAATCTATTACTTACAGTCCAATATTAATTTCTGAATAATTCAATATTGTTTTATATTCTTACTCGCGTAATATTTCGAACTGTTTCAAGTCTTGAAATTAATTCTAGACTGAACAAATTCAAAATCTAACTTCTCAGCATTCTATCTCGAGAATGACGTTGTTTCTGACGGTGTCAACTCCCGAGCTCACATTGTACCCTTCTGCTATGGGTATTTACCTTGTGACTTTAACCTAACTGTCTGGCAATTAAGGATTTTCTCTTCTTTTAAAATGTCAGTGTGTTTTTTTTTACACGCTACTAACATCGTGTTGTGCTTGGAGATTCTTGAAATTAAGATTCTCAAACTATACTTGTACTAAAAATTATTCCGCGTTAAAATACGGCGAGAATTTATCGATCGAATTTACTGTAGGATCTTATTGTGATTTATATATGAAAAATCATTTGAACAACAACAATATTGTAGGCGGAATTTCAAAAATTTATCATATCCATTTAATTCATAATTAAACGTAAACCACAACGAGAGATGCATGCATGATATATGTTTATAATGACAAAGGATTAGAATTTCTCACATACCTTTGTGACGATTGAATTAATTGACCGCAAGGATCTTGTCTCACTATCTCACGTTCCAAGATGGAGAATTGCCGTGAAACAAGATCGTTGTTTATTGCCACGATCACACCAAAAACCACTCGTTGATTCAAGGCTATGACTCTACGATTTTTAGGATGAGAGAGTGGGCTCTTTTTCAAAAACCTAAGGAAACTTTTTCCTTCTATTTTGTCTCTACAAAATCCGGCCACCCTAAGGAAAGTGTGATCTCTTTTTCTTTTCTCCAAAAGACTCACTCCTAGGGTTTTCAATAATATCCTTATATAGGAGGAAATTCAAAAACTCAAACCCTAGATGGGATTTTCGAATTTCTCCTTAACCCTAGGATTGAAACCGAAAATCCCTACATGGCTTAGGGATTTTCGAATTTCCTTCCCTTTTTGAGCAAAATTCAAATCCCCTTAAGGCAAGGGATTTCGAATTTTCCCAAAATAAATTATCACTTTTTCTCTTTCCTATAGTTGCCAAATAAAATCATGTTTAAATTTCATTTTGAATTTTAAATTAATCTCCATTAATTTCGAAATTCAAAACTCATTCCTTTTATTTTTCAATTATCGAATAAATGAAAAATAACACAATGAATTTAAACACAATTATCGGTTCTGTTTTTCCCATTTATTAGAGCTAGCCTTGAGACCGAATGGACCCACATGAACAAAGCTATGGAATTACAATATTCGACTAACTCATCCCTATAAGTTATCGACATATTTAATTCCGACATCGCATAACTCCACTAAAAGTTCGATGCGAATAATCTCTCGATTCATGTGCGCTAATTTTTCTTTTGGTGTTGATACAATTTATCACACGGTCCACAAGTGTAAATGCATTATTATCCTTCGTAAATATCATTGATCGAATGGTATATAATATTACCGTTTTACCATTCTAATCATTATTTCCTCAACTCCTTTATATGATTTGTGAATAAGAAAGACAAACGTTCGTAAGATGTCTCGTACATGTCACGATGTCTTAATCAATGAATATCATCATTGAATACCAGGCCTGGTTTATTTATTCACACACTCGTCAATAAAGCATGAGGTGATATTATTTCTTACGAATTCCATATCTGTGAATCACATAACTCCAACTTAATATTGTCATGATCCCAATGACCGAGATGTCGTTCAATAAATGTGAACTAATCTCATTGGCGAATCAAAGATCATGAGATACCAAGTTGAGCTATGCATTCACTTCAGGATTAAGATAATTCTACAAATATACTTAAGTTGTGATGATTAGGTTTAGAGTTGTGTAAACGGTTTTTACTCTAACCTAATCAATCACATGGTCTATTCAACATGTTACGAGCATGTCTAGATCAACCACAGAGTCCAACTCCCATGCCCCGAGACCAGCATCACATGGTTCGATCTAACAGTCATAATCGGATTCGATTGCCCAATCAATCCTAAGACTGCGAATATCTATTTTAAACTGTGTCAGAAGAGCTTGTTCGGCAGGGTTCCCCTGACTCTTCTTTCGTTGGTAACAGTTTATGGACTAAACAATATTACTAACACTCTTGAGTATGTGTCAAAACATAACTTTATCTTATTTTATAAAATCAGCAAAATAATAATGTCTTACATTTGTCATTTCATAAATAACAAATTACATCCCACTTTATGGACACATTTCCAACATTTACTTGATCAAAACATGAACTTAACATGAAATCTGCTATAGAATTTAGGAATACAGATATTGATTCCATTAATCCTTCAGTCACATAATATTTTCTAGGAAAATCCTTGACTTAAATAAATAAATTATATTATTTAAAGTCTTGAATTTTCTCAGTCATTACACACATGAATATTAAGATTAAGGAATGAAAAAGATTTGAAAAACATCAATTCTAGGGTTTTAGAAACAATCAGAACGAAGAACAGACGAAAAAGGGGTTTGGAAGGCCAAACCGAGAAAATTGAAGTTTTTGACCGATTGGAGTTGACCGAGTCAAAATTTGTGGACCAAGAATCGACCAGTAGGTCACTCATGAAAAGTTAGCCAAGGTTAGACAAAGTTGACCAAGTTGACCAACTGTTTGAAAAATGCAGATAAAATGCAAACCGGATAAGTATTAAACTGAACCAGAAAAACATAACTATTATATATGGATGGTTGAGATTTAGAGTAACTAAATGGATGGAGTGCTAAGATTAGGACATGTGGGAGTGCATGATGATGGCTGGCTAAGCATAGTGAGGAAGCAAAAGAAATTTTGACTTATCTTTGCAAAAAAAACCCTAGAAAAGTCAAAATTTATACTTAGGCCCTCCTACTTTTTAATGGCTGGTTTTATATGGTAAAAACACAACCAAATGCTCATTTTTGCATTCCAAAAGCCATAGAAAATTCAGCCAAGAGAGAAGAAGAAAATAATTCACCCAAAGTGAAAGAAAACAAGTTCTAAGCGAAAATTGATGAAAACTACCGTTCATTAGCGTCACCGGGATTGTCTTCTCATATTTCTAAGGTAAGATTTCAATTTTTCTTCTCATTCTCTACAGTAACTGCACATCCATGAACAGTAGAGGTTATGGAAAACATTTTGCTTATGGAAATTAGAGATACTGAAAAACCTAATCTTGAAAGGTTAAATTTTCGGTTATTGGACTATGTTTTTAGTATTTTGTTTATGGAGAATTCTTGTGAGAAAAGAATGATGAAAGCATAGAGTTATGTTATTTATGATGATAAAAGGAGATGAGAAAGATTGTGACTTGTGTTTGAAGGTTGAAACAACTGATAAAACGAGCTATGGTTAGCTCGGGAAACAAGGAAAATTAGGTGGAACTCCGCCGAAATTTAGTTTGAGAATTTGAACCAAACCCGGTTGCAATGAAGAATAGGAGGATTAAGATGTATAAATTAAGTTGATTCGGTGATCAGAAATGCATAGAAACCTAAAACAATGAAAATTTACGGTTTTGGACAAAAACTGAAAACTAGGTTATTGACCTGGAAATTAGAATTTGATGTTGTTTTGGGCTAGAAAACGAAGATGAAAGCTTAGTTTCAAAAAGCAACCAAAGCCAAGTTGAAGGAAATTTTGTTTCGAACAACTTTTGTGAAATAACATTTTTCTCAAAAACGACTTTAGATGCTAGTTTCAGACTAATTTTCAAAACAGATCCAAGAAGGTGATTATTGGTCAAATATGCACGAGTTTAGTGCATGATGTTGAGATAGGAGATATTTCGGTCCGGATACTGAACATAAAAATTGTAGACCTTTTCGAGTTAAATTCTACTGCAATTATTGGTCTTAGATTGTAAATCTAACGATCAAAAATTTAGATAATAAGATCGGTAGACGATCAAAGTTGGAAAGCTTCAAGTGACTCGAAGGCGCAACATTAGTGGAACTTCTGTAAGTGTCAATAGGTTTTTTTTTTTTTTTTTTTTTTTTTTTTTTTTTATGACACGGATAAACTTATTCCTATATGTTATTGGGAATAGTGTCCTAAAAGCATGAGATGTAAAAGGATATTTATTATTTATTTAATAAAAGAGTCTATTCATCATTTTATGTGCATATATATTTAAGAATATTTTATGAATATCAAATAAAATTCCTTGATTATTTTTGTAACCTTAAACATGGTATATAAGTGTTGTATATGAGAGGATAATATTTAAGGATAATAATCAAAAGTAAATTGTTCATAATGAATTTAATTAAAGTTCAGAATCTTTAATTAAAACATTATTAATATATGTCATTCCCATTTAGAATGGAACGGTGTTATCCGCACTGTTAATATGGTGAGATATTGAATGAGTGTATTTCGCATAATGAGATTATGTGGAACATGGACACAGACACAATATGAATTTCTAATAATTTTCGTTAAGCATAGAAATTCTAATTGAGTCTATTGATGGTCATATATAGGATGATCTTATTCCTGAGTTCTTAACAAACTCCTATTTATGGATTTATGTCTTTTGATTTATTCGGTACAGATTCTGAGACCTTGAATCCTGTTCCTTGTATTTTGGAGACATAATGAAATAGGTAGCAAGGAATGTTATTATACGAGATGGAATCCATTCCTTCTTGAGAAAGAAGCAGATAAATAATTCTCTTGAGTGTTGATTCGGTACTTGGATTAGTAAGAGCGCTCTTGTTCATGAATGTGTTTTATGAATCACTATCCATTAGAGAATCAATGGTACTCAAGGATAGAGATGTAATTAGAGAGGTTAACGAATTCTACCTGACTCTAATTATGAATTATTTATAGAGGATTGATCTATATATAATGACTATATCAAATGGACACTTCGCAGTTTAGAAGTAATTAATGTCTATAATTTCGAGAGTTCAATTTCATGTTTATAGTGGAGTAACTATTGGAATTAATAGAATTAATTAATTAATTAAAGTGTTTAATTAATTATTAATTTTATTGGAGCTCAGAATTATAGGTCCATTAGTCCCCGCATCGTCCTTGTAATTCTACCAGACACAAAGGGCAAAATGAGAATTTTAGAATGCTACAACAATCGTATAGCATTTTATTTAAGTTATAAAGAAAATGCTACAACATTTGTATAGCATTTTATTTAAGTTATAAAGAAAATGCTACATCATTTGCATAGCATTTTATTTAAGTTATAAAGAAAATGCAAGAAAATGCTACAACATTCGTATAGCATTTTATTTAAGTTATAAAAAGAATGCTGCAGCATTCCTACAACATTTTGTCTATAATATCAAGAGTGCAATTCTAAGTTTATAGTAGAATCTTTTGGAATTAATTAATTAATTAAAGAGTTTAAGTAATTATTAATTTTATTGGAGCTTGATATTATGGGTCCCAGACTTTAAATAATACAATTTATTTATTTAAGCCAAGGATTTTCCTAGAAAATATTATGTGACTAAAGGATTTATGGAATTAATATCTGTATTCCTAAATTATGTAGTAGATTTCATGTTAAGTTCATGTTTTCGATCAAGTAAATTTGATCAATAAATTCTTGCCATACTTTAAGGCGGAATAATTTTCAGTACAAGTATAGTTTGATAATCTTAATTTCAAGAATCTCCAAACACAGCATGATGTTAGCAGCGTAAAAAAACACACTAACATTTTTAAAGAAGAGAAAATCCTTAATTGCCAGACAGCTAGATTAAAGTCACAAGATAAATACCTATAGTAGAAGGGTACAATGTGAGCTCAGGAGTTGACATCGTCAGAAACAATGTCATTCTCAGGATATAATGCAGAAAAGTTAAATTTAGAATTTATTAAGTCTAGAATTAATTTCAAGACTTGAAACAGTTCAAGATATTAAACGAGTGAGAAATTAATGTGATCCCAAAGTAGTCAGGAATTAATATTAAATTGTAAATAAGCAGTAGAAAAGGAATCGTCAGAAACTAGAATTTCCTGTCGGCTAAGTTACTTGCCTACAGTCAGTGTAATTTTTAGCAGTTTCAAGAGAAACTTAAGAGAGTGGACAAAAGTGCAAGGGGTAGGATTTATTTTTCTCTCTCTCATTCTCCCCTTGGCCGGCCATGTATTGTAGAAATAGAGCCAAAATTTGGCTAGTTGAGTGTGATAGAAGGTTACAAGTTATGGTGTGATGTGATGGTAGTGGTTGAAGGGGAATTAATAGCAATTTTGCTTCTCCTTTTCTCCTTCCATAACCGGCCAAGAAAGGGGGGAATTGAACCAAAATTTGGTTGATTGAAGGAGTTGATGTGATGTTAAAAAATTATTTTCAAGTTGCCTATAAAAGGAACCATCATAGGATAAGCCTCATTTTTTTTTTCTCCTCTCCTTTTTCCCACATCAAAAATCCAGCCATACACACCATTTCCTCTCAAATATTTTCTCCCACTCTCTCAATCTTGAGCCACTATCAAACCATAGAAGAAGAAGAAGAAGAAGGAGATCAAAAGATCTAGGAGGAGACTAGTCAAGCCTTCCTTCAAGGGTAAAGAAACTCTAAATCCTCTCTTTTTCATGTTTTGGGAAAGTTTGAAATAGAGAAATATTCTTCTCAAATTTCCTTATACTCTTATAGTTTCAAGCCATTAACAATCCTAGAGAAGGTCAAGGGTTTTTTAAGAGAAAGAGAGAATTCTTCAAGAGTAAGTTCTTAAACTCCCCTCCATTAATTTCTAGCCAACTTTAAGCTTGAATTTATGGATGTAAATTTGTGGTTCTTGAGGAGATAAGATTGTAATAAGGGTGTGTGAGTTTTATGTTGGTTTTGTGAGTTTTGAGGTTAGTTTGATGTGGTATGTTTATGCTTGATCTAAGTTGCTTATTTTCGGATTAGAGAAAAAATTTTCCGGTGACTTTGACTGCGAAAATGAGGACCATAGAGCGAGATTTTTTTAATGTTTAAAACCTTGAACTTATAGCCTTGGATGTTTTGAACATTTTCGGTTACTTTGACAAAACCTAATTTTAACTCTAAAACCAAGTTTGAAACCATGTTGCAAAAACGGACAAGCTGTCCAACACAGTTTCGAAAAAAAAAACTGGCAGTCACTGGTTCAGCCAAACGGGACCCTTAGAGGCTGAATCTTGATTTTTTTATAAAAGTAACAATTTTACATTTCAACGAGACGAAGAAATTTCATGAAGAAAAGATTTTCAAAATCCGACCCTAAGAGGTACTAAAACACAGATTCCCGAAACGACACAATTTTTGACTAAAACAGTTTCAAGAAAAACAGCAGCTATGGTTTTCAGCCAAACAGGGCCTTTAGAGGCTGATTTTCAACTTTCACCAAAAATGACAATTTTAGATCGAGATGAGATGAGAAATTTTCATGAAGAACAAAATTTTGAAATCCGACTCTAAGATATAGTAAAATGTAGATTTCAGAAACTGAACAGTTTTTAACGAGACAAAACTAAAACATTGTCAGTTTCAACAAAAAGTTATAAAAGAACCCAAGATAGAATTTCAGTAAAATACAATGACATTAAACCTCATTTTAATGAAAGTATTCATAAAGGAAGTTTTCAAGAAAAAATGCTTTCTTTAAAGAACATAGTGGTTTACCGAGTGAATTATTCCGACGGGCACCTACGAGCCCAATACGATAGGACCGTAGAATTTCAAAGATTTAATGTGGGTCCAATACCCACATTAGTTTAAAAGACTCTGTTGGAGTATAAATTTCAGCGGCGTAAAAGTTATAATGCCATGTGTAAGTCCTAGGCTGAATTGGGCCTTAATATCATAATAAGTCCAATGAGGAAAATTATGGAGAATAAGTTACTAGATTGGGTAAATGATATTCAATTTAGACATAAGTATGTTAAGGGCAATTGAGGAAAATAAAATTTTGAGGATCTAATAAATTGATCCTTATAGTAAATTATCCTTCAGAAAATGAAAGGAATATCTGCCTTAAGAAAAGGGTTAGATTCCTTCATAAGTTGCTAAAATAGAATATCAAATGACGGCTAATCTCACACTCTAAATGGGTGCTCATTTTCAGAAATAAGCAAGTAAGAGAATAGACTGTTTGGCAAAAACTAGATTCCAGCTCTGTAAATTAGGTAAGTAGGAATCTCGCCTATAGCATGAATAGATTTTAAAGAAAAAAATTACACATGTTATATATATACATGTTTATGCTTTAAGTATTGTATGCGATGTCATGTCATGCTGCATACACCTTAATAAGTCAAGAGGAACTTATAAGAATAATCTCAGTTGAGTGTCGTACCAGCCTTCGACCTAAGGGAGGTAACTCAAGCTCCACAAGGGAGAAAAGAAAAAAAAAATAATGTCCTCCGACTTAAGAGAGACATTCAAGTTATAATCATGGTGTCGCGGGGGATCTTGCAAACCCTCACGTCCCAATGATTGTGCGCAAGTGGTACGCGAGCACTCGGGCCCATCAGTAAGAAAAATAAGATAAGATAAGATAATAAGACTATGATAAGACATCATAATTAAGCATAATCAGCTCATGCATATTTATTCATGTGTACTTACAGTTATTTTGCGACATATAGTTCCTACTTGCTGAGCGAAAGCTTAATCAGATATGTTCATGCTGTAGGTAAGAAACCTATCAGCAATTCTTGAAGGGCAATGGCAAGCGGCAGACGAATGGTGGAGATGGGAATGGATACCGCTCACGTAGTTATCTTCCGCAGTAAGTTTAAGAAAAATCATGTATATGTCTATATGATTCAAAGGTTTCAAGCATGTATGTTTAAAAAGTATACGTACATATGTATGTTAAGAAAACAGATGTTGTAGCTAACAACCCTAGTTTTGAGTATTTAAGTTTTAGAATGTTGCAACAGTGCATGCAACAAATAAATGAATTTTAAACATGATGATTTAAATGATTGATTTTAAAAGGACTTTAAAATGTACTTGAATTTAAGATTTCTCACAAAATCCGTTTTAAAGTCAAATGAGATGGCTCGATGGAATTGGCTAGTTTTAGAAAGGCTTTTAAAGAGTATTTGAAACAAGAGTTCAAACGCTATTCCGTTTGAAGGATATTTCTAGAAGGTTTCATCTTAACTAAAATTAAGAAAAGTTTTAAGAAATTTAGTGATTCATTCTTTTGAAATTATTGTTATGAACTATGAAAGTATTTCTTCTTATATAAAAAAAAATGTTCTGCAAATTTTAAGAAACCCCAATAAGTACGAGAAAAAAATTTAATCTATGATGACGGCCTCATAGGAGGGTCGTCACAGTTATCTAGTTTACTTGTTTGACAAGTTGTCCAATTGGAATGCAAATTTAAGAAAAGTTTGACTTTAATTGTAATATGAATTTGAGTCAAAATTAGAAATTGGATAAAAAAGAAATCTTCTCCTTCCTTATTTGCTATAGGCGCCACATCCTTATTTGTTGTAGGTGCGACAGATACAGTGTCGGGCACTGTGGTGGCCGAATTTATAAGGAAAAGGAAAGAGAAAATATTCTAAAATTTAAATGGGAAACTATCTCTAAATGGTTGGTTTCCCAAACGATTTCAGATGTGAATGCTTGTATCTCGTGGATTGTGCATAACAAAAAACTTTACAAAACTTTTTCAATGGTCTATAAAATATATTAATTTATATGCGAATAAATTAATCAAATTAATTTATTTACCTAGTGAACGATTAGGTTGATAACTTGAGTTCTTTGACCACGAACAATCCTCACTCCAAGCTTTATAGGAAAACCTGAATATTCCTTGTCTAGTCCTTGATACCTACAAACCTAGAATGTGGGTTTTAATTTAGAATTATAGAATTGATCACTTACTAATTTTCTCTTCAACCAATACCGACACATATATGAGGTGGAACCGGGAATAGAAGAATTTTTATTCTCTTTTTCTCTATGGTTACATGGCTGTCACTAGAATGTTACATGTTGTTAAACAGAATGTTACACGCCCATAACAACTATGTTACACGTCTATCTCATAAGAGAAGGGAGAAAAAATTGTGTTCTCTAATTTTCTATTGTCTCCTATTTATAGAATCTTAGAAGGACCCCTTTACTTTAACTTGAAGGCAAAGCAATAGACAATTGCTTATTACATTATCTTAAATCCCATTTAAAGTATAGTTCCCATTTAATTTTGGAAATAAAATTCTCTCCCTTCCTTATCTAGGATGGCCGGCCACACCACAGGGATTTCTCCCTATGGTAGGCGTAAAATACAAGTAGGAGAAGGAGAAAGATTCCTCATTTATTCAGTTTTTAATTTTAGCTCAAATTCAAAACTAAATAAAGTCAAACTTTAATTTCCTATTGAAAATGAATGGAAAACGTATCAAACAAGTAAACCAAATAACTTAGAGAGTAAGCAACTGAATCCTAGAGGGATTCTCCTTGTGCCACACGCCCCATACACCTCTCTGTGCCTGGACATGTGGCCTCTTATAGTCCCACCACAGTGTGTTCTAAAATTAATTTTATTAAATAATCACATTTTTTTAAAAAATCTGGTTTGAGAAACAAACAAAAATCGGTGACAGAACCAAAGAAGCCCAAAACACCGGAAATCACCGCACCGGCATGTAGACGGCGGCGTCTACCTCCAAAAGTCGTCATCGGGCGTCAAAGAAGGGAGAAGCATCCAATGCGGAGTCAGTTCCACATGCCTGGAGAACACAATGATGTGAGTTTTCTGAGTCCATTCTTTGTCAAAAAGCATATGAGTGATGGTTTTATTCTTCAACTATTGTTATTAGTTCAGATTTTGTCAAATTTTCATTGTATTTTTTGTTATCACAGTGCTTTGATTAATCCCTTTGTATATTTGAATTGTTTCTTGGTTTACGGGATTAGTTTCTTGGTTTACGGGATTAGTTTCCAGAACAATGTCTTGATTATCTCTGTATGTGTACATTGTCATATTAATGGCTAAACTATTTTCTTAAATATTCTGCATATGTTGGTTGAACTATCATTAGGTTCATCACGATGACATAGCTTGACAGTTAAATACTGATTGTATAATTGAATTTTTCAAGAAGCTGAAATTCTTATTCATCATTTGTTTTAGTAATTATCTTCTTTTATTTGTGTATGCTGATGAATTACCAGCCTAAATGTACCCATAATAAATTTTCAAAACTGGAATCTTTATGCAAACGAAAACAAGTTTAAATTGCAAATATGTGTTCTTACAAATAAATGTAGTTTCTTGATGGTAATAAAATAGTTCTGTTTTTTTACTTTTTTTTTTGCTTTTGCTCAGATTTTATATTCTAATAATTGTTCTTTCTTACTACTGATCACTTATTTTCTAGTCCTTTTTAACAATGGCATCATCATTTGCGTAATGAAAACGTAGTTTTTGTATAATAATTTCTTTTTCATTATGCGTGTTCCATTATTGTGTTCACGATGACATTATTTATAACAATGAATATGTAAAATAGCATAGCAAGAAGTTTCAATTCATTATTGTTCTTTACACTAAAATATTGGTCATCAAGAAAACCAAATTTCTTTTCCATACGTATAATATTCATCTTCTTAATGAAAATGAACAGTTTATCCGTTGGCAAAATTAGTTTCTTCTGTCATTATTATATAGAAGTTTTCATTATGACCTATCTCAATAATTGACATTATTGCGGGAACATTTACAGGAAGATGAATGCGGTGAAACATAAGTCAAAAAGAATTGTGTGACAAGATCATATCATTATCCACCGCCATTGCCCCAACAGAAGGAGTACACAATCTATCAAGTAATATTCATTATGAGAATGAACGTCAAAATTACAATACAAACGAAACACTAAAAACTACTAATCAATATAAATTTTCATTATTTAAATGATGATGTCATTATGAAAACGTATTGCTGTAAAACTACCGAGGAGAAAGCATTTTCATTATGTTAATGATAATAACATTATAAAATAGAACCAATATATAGGTCGCAATAAATCTGAAAAAATTAAAATTCATAAAAAACAATTCGTCAAACAATTATATTATAATACAAAATAAACGCGGCTATGAACTAAAAAATAACGATTTTTTCATTTTTTTAATGATGATGTTATTATTAAAAAGAATGAATGTAAATCTTGCAAGAAAATGAAAAAAAAAAAAAAAAAAAAAAAAAAAATAGAACGCAGTAAAACATTGCAATCTGCCAAAACCCCCCAAATAAGTGAATCAGATGAATAAAAAAGCAAAAAATTATGGCAATGTCAAAAAGAAAAAAAAAAAGATAAAGAAAGAGACAAAGAGATGTATAGAACTTACCAACAAATGTTGTGCAAATCTTTTGTTTTTGCAAATCACTATCAACGCAGCTAATGTATTGATAAAATCAACAAGAAGACAAAACCGACTGTTATCTCCTAGCACACCCAAAAATTTTATCCCTTACTACTATTCAGGTTGGAATCAGCAACTATTCACACCTAAATTTAAAAAAAGAGTGGAAAAAAATTTGATAATTTAAAGTAGAAATATTAAATCAAAAACTTATTATAGAATATTAATTGAGGTTGGAATGGAAAGTCAAAATGCGCTATATTATCAGAAAAAAAAAATCAGCCCACATAATAAAAAAAAGGGAGAAAGAGGAAAATAGGCCAAAATTTGAGATGAATTAAAATTAATAGACCAATAGTTTACATAAGTTAATAAATAGGCCAAATTATTATTTTTGTCCATAACTTGTCAGGTTATGAACCATAACTTGACAAGTTATTATTCATAATTGTCCATAACTTATCCGGTTATGAACCATAACTTGACAAGTTATGGCCTATTAATTTCTATAACTATAAATTGGCCTATATACTTTCTTAAGCTTTTCATATTGGCCTATTTTCTATTATTTCCCTAAAAAAAATGACAATATAAAATCAGCCCACATAATAAAAAAAAAATCACCATATAAAAAACATGCCTAAAATAATGAATATGAGTACATCCGGAATTGGATGTGTTTTATATCCAGAAATAGACATTTTTGTAATATTGTATATAAGTGAGTATTTCTTGATTCAAGACTTTAAAAGTAGGCATTTTATGTAATTAATTTAGGAGAATATTTACGTGGAGCATGTTATTTGCTCTATCAGTTGAAACAATTATTTATAACTGTTAAAAAATTATAGCGCACAAAATAAAGTTGTTCTGACCGTTAAAAATTTAATCTAACAGTAAAAAGATAATTCTCACTAGTAGTGTAAATTATCCTGCTCCAGTCTAAAGCTTCGTTCACTTCACTGATTCGAGTTTTTAGTTTTAGGTTTCTACAGTAAAAAGCTCTGAGAAAATGTCACATCAAAATTTTCTGCTACAGTAAAAAACTCTCAAAAAATGTCACATTTCAGCTCGAATCGAAAACTCAAATTCGCGAAATGAACGAGGCCTAAAACTCCCATTTTTCAGGTACAATCCAACGTTTACGCTGCAAATTCTGTAAGGGATAATCCTCTAATAGTAACCCATCAGGCCCAGTAGGGTGGGCTGATCACCCCATTGCGAACACGCATGCCATGAGTTTTAGCTTCATCCAAACGAGTTGTTTTATGGGAGAAGTACAAAAATATCACTCAAAAGATGTAATTTTTACATTATTGCGTCCCAAATAACACTCAATTCATTAAAAGTTTTAATATTTTATCAAACTATTTTTTTTTTCAACAAAGATATACGGATTTCTTCGAAGAGTATTCTGATAGAATATTATTCTTTTTAAATCATCTAAAATAACATAAATGTAAACTTGTTGGATTTTGATGATATAACACGTAATTTTCTCTTGTTTTACATCCTATTTTGACATGTCTCCCGAACTTCATAATAGGTTGTTTATATCCTGCAATTCTATTCGTAATTTAGTAGTTATAAGTTTTTTTTTTTTTTTTTTTTTTTTTTTTTTTTTTTTTTTTTTCCCTAAACTATGGTACTTATCTACCAATATATTCAAATATCCAATCAAGTGGGCCACAAGTACTTTTGCATTTTGATCACAATTTTGTATGCCTAAAAAAATGAAAATTCAAATCAAAGCTGCAACCTTTGGTGTTATCATTTTACTATGAAATGATTTACAGTTTTACACACTTTATTTCTCCTTAACTACTGTTCCAATTTAACGGAGAAAACTATACCCCATTTATTACACTGGTTTAGTTCAATTTAACTTAATTCGAGCAGTTAGCACAATTTAAACTCGTATTTAGTACACACATAGTCCAAATTATATTCTCGTTTGAACTGAGTTAAAAAGTTTAAACCATTTTCTAATAGTAAAATGGGTCATCCTCTCTGCTTTTTATACCTACCAAATACAAATTCAAATTTTATTTCCTATCAAATTAAAATTTTAACTGTACATTGCAATCCTAAAACTTTCTCCTTATTCTGGAGACACTTGTTTTCTTATTTAGTTATTTATGTATTTTATTTATAGTGAATGGTACAGAATAGTAAACTGGAGACAGTTGTTTTCTTATTTAGTTATTTATGTATTTTATTTATAGTGAATGGTATAGAATAGTAAATGGTATTTAAAGTGCGAACAGTACTTACTATATGAAATGCATAATATTTTATACGAACTTCTTTCCATTTTTTTTTCTTTTTTTTCTTCTTTGTGGGTAAGCGTACTCTGTTTGAGTTATTAGATATATATGATACTACACGGCACTGCTTAGTAAATATAGCATATCCAGTTGATCACCAGCCCCAATCTTTTCATGATTTTATCACTACAATAGGCCTTAAGTGTTGTTGCGGTCATAGTGATCACTACAACAGGCCTTAAATATAGTAAATATGACATACAACACGACAAAAACATGTTGCTATGATCATGCAATAGGCCTTAAGTGTGCGGTCAGTGTTTTTAGAAAATAAATTAGGCTCGCTTGGAGACATAATCTCTTGAGAATCTATTTCCATGAAATAGCCTGGTGGTTTTGGCTACCTAAAACATGAGAACAAATAGGTCTATCAATTAGATGTTGTATGCAACACTTGCTGCATATTTTGAATCGCTTAAGCGTACATGAATTAATACAAATCGCCTTCCTTCATTTAGCAACGTCGATGCCAAGTAATATCAAGAGAGACGGATCATTCATCAGTCAGACATTATATATAATAATGTGGGAGTTCTTGCAAAAAAAAAAAGTTTGCTATAATTATACCTTATCGGGCTAGAACCAGTGAAATGCTCATATCATTTTTTGAAGATGATGCAAGCTCTGTAAAGGGAAGGTCGCCTTTATCTGAATCCGACTCTAGGAAATAGCTGGATGGTTTGGGCTGAGGTAACTCACTATCACTTCCCAACATCACAACCACAGACGAGATGTTCGGTCTATCCACCCTACTTTGTTGCGCGCATAATAGCCCAATATGAATGCAACGCAACACTTGTTTTACATTGTGTTCTGCTTCCCTTGAGTGCTTATCAAGCATTTCAATTGACTTTCCTTCTTTATGCAATTTCCATGCCTGGAAAATTGCAAAAAAAAAAAAAAAAAAAGAAAAAAAAAGTGTCGTTATTGATATATTTAATTTCTACTTTTACGTAATAACTTGTCATGAAGCTTTTTGAAAATTACATGTCCAATGAGGGTACGCCCATGATTTTGAAGGTGAAAGCCTGTGCTCTTTTTTCCACTTACAATCTCCAACACCAATATACCAAAGCTAAAGACATCTGACTTTACTGAGAATAAGCCATGAACTGCATATTCGGGTGCCATATAGCCACTACACAACATCATTAGACAGTGAGACAAAAGAAGATCATATTTTAATCGGACTGTAATTTGTGTTTATTTTTTTAAAAAAAGGGAAAGTAAGAAGAATACTAACTAGGTTCCCACTACTCTGTTTGTCTTTTCTTCAGTTTGGTTTCCTCTAAAACTTCTGGCTAAGCCAAAGTCTGAAATTTTGGGATTCATCTCATTGTCAAGCAAAACATTACTGGCTTTGAGGTCTCTATGTATTACTCTCAATCTAGAATCCTGGTGAAGATATTGAAGTCCTCGAGCAATTCCGCATATGATGTGGAAGCGGTTTGACCATTCGAGTCCTTTTCCTTGCGTTTGATCTGTCAATGATTTTTCCAGTTTAATCAAGCAACACTATAGAAAAAAATTCATTATATGATCTAGGTGGATTCTGTTTCTGACCAAAAATGAAAGAGTCGAGGCTTTTGTTGGGCATATATTCATAAACCAACAATTTCTCTTCTTCCTGAATGCAACAACCAAGAAGCTTCACAAGATTTCGATGTTGAAGCTTCGCGATTAGTTTTACTTCATTTTTTAGCTCTTTTACTCCTTGTGCAGAACTTATTGACAGCCTCTTGACAGCAATTTCTTGTCCTGTTTCTAGCTTACCCTGTAAATCACAAATATTAGCAAAAGAGTAACATATTGTTATTTTATCTTGGATTAATCTAACTAGCGTCCCTTAAACTTTGAAATCATTCTCAATTTGCGAACTGAACTTTAAAAATAATCACTTTACATCTTGGATTTTAAATTAATCCCATTTAGCCCCCTCTATTGAAATTTCTGTTAAAAAGATATAAAAAAATGGGATAATGCAGTCACATAGTATTTTATGTTAAAAACAAATTGAAAAATACGAGATGACCACATTTAATCCCCTCTATCTCCGTATGATTTTAAGTGAAATTCTAACAAAAGGGGGCACGGTCAGAGATTTTGAAGTTCGGGATGTAAACAAGGAATGACCCTTAAGTTCTGCAGGTACCATCGAGCCCTCTATTGGAATTTTTGTTAAAAAGATACAGAAAAAATGGGATAATGCAGCCACATAGTATTTTTGTTAAAAACAAATTGAAAGAGACCACATAACCACATTTAATCCCTTCTTTCTCAGTGATTTTAAGTGAAATTCTAACAAAAATTTCTAACAAAAGGTGGCAATGTCGTAGATTTAAAGTTCGAGGTGTAAACAAGGAATGACCCCTAAGTTCAGCTGATATCAGTGAGATTAACCCTTTTTACTTTTGATACCTGTAATATTTCAGACAAACTAAATACTAAAAAATCAAACACTCACTACACCAGGACTAGATATACTTCATTTTTTCATTCTATTATCACATTTAGATATCAGAAGCTTACTCTATATACGGGTCCAAAACCGCCTTCTCCAAGCTTATTGTCCATTGAAAAATTTTCAGTGGCAGCTGTTATAGAAGATAGGTTGAACAAAGGAAGTTCCAGGTCTTCATCTTGGTCACCATCCTGACTTATTGTTTGAATTCTATCTGTTTTGTCAAACATAATTAGACGAAATGGCTTGAAAATATGATTTTCATGTTAGACAACATATACATGTACATGTACACATGTATATATAAATATATATATATATATATATATATATATATGAAATTATGCTAAATTAAAGCCTGTCTTTGGTGTATTTCTTGAAAAACAGAGTAAGAATTAACATAATCCAAATAAAGATTATTACCTTTTGAGACTCTCCTGCAAATGCAATAGCCAAGTAGGACCATCCCAGCAAAACATCCAATGATAGCTACCATGATCACAGCTCTCTTCTTCTTACCAGCTTTTCCTTTTTCTAAGTTATTTTGAAAATAAAGAAAATCAAATCTAACTGTAGCTAGAAGATTTTAGACTGAAAAAAATATTGAATATATCTATAACTATTGTCATATCTGAGAATAATTACGCTCATACCTAGCTCTAAATATGACATGCGTATAAATAGATCTTGTCCACCCTCTGAATATGTCCTAATATCCGTCAGATCACCAAACCAGATGGCACAACCACTGCCTCGCCCTCTGATATCGGAGTTTGTATACGCCGTACAAGAACAGTTGCTTAAACATTTGGCCCTGCATTGCTCTAAATTCATACTCTTATTCACCCAAGAATGTGTTGTATCTGGCACTTTCAATTCCGAAAATTTGGCGAACCCGTCTTCATTTTTCTTTGTACAGTTCAATGGATTATTCCGTACACATCCCTGCGACCAGTCCATCAAATTCCATTTCTCGTGGGACTTGGGCTTGAATCCTCTTAGGCATTGACACATCGGATTATTGTATATAATACAATTCGCATTGGCTCCACAGACACCATACTTATCACAGTCATCTTTAGGTACTGACGAGTAAAGCTTCCAAGTTTGATCCGGCTCTATGTAGACAAAGCGCTCACGAAGACTTGTGGTTTGGTTCATAACTACTATTGAAATCACGGACCTATTCTTGAGGTTGTATGTGTAATACACCTCATCATCATTATATACAAACTCGAAACTATAAAGTGGGTTTTCCCTTATTTCCGGTGAGCCGCTAAACTGAATGCCATTCCAAGGTCCGTTGCGGTAGAACTTGGCTGAGCCTTTCCGGATATAAGCTTCAGGGAACGTATGAAGTTGTGGATCAAACTCAAACCCAACAGTGAAATCTCCAGGACAAGGGTCATCCCAGCTACTCCAAGCCGAGAGACGCCGCTTAAGACCCGTCCTCAAATCCCACCCGAATTTAAAGTTTGGCAACATTGTATCTGAGGGATAGTCAAAGCTTTGCCACAAATAGGTCTCCCTATTTCTATCTTCCCCATTTCTTAGTACAAGATTTCCAGAATCTAGAAGCTCTACTATTGGATTTTGGGCTTGTTTGGATGAGTTTGTTGACCACACAACACTCTTATTCTGAGACAAAAGCACAAGATTGCCTGTGTTGCTTATGGTCAACAAGCCAGCGGAATCATTTATCGGGTTGCAGCGGTTTGCGACCCAAACGACTCTCTGAACTGGGATGTTCTTGTACCAAATACCCACATAACGGTTCGAAGAATTTCCTGGTGTAAAGAAACCAAGCTCAAAGGTTCCTTCTTTAGAAACCAAAGTCTTGCCATCGCTTATAGATTCCGATGGATCAATTCTATTAACTGCCGTGGAAATTGTGTGGAAGAGAAAAAGGAAAGCAACAGCAATTATAAACATTAAAGTGGAAAAACTGGCCATTTGGTTCTATTTCTCCGACTGCCTACATTAGGTGATGTAAATTGAAGGCAGAAAACACCTTGTGATGTAACTTTGAGAAGGTAGCTTGGAGCACAGGGGAAGCTATTGAATATTATGAGGGACTTTGGGTTGGTCTCAATTTGCAGTATCTAGTCTTCTTCAGGAACCATTCACCAGCGCATTTTTTATTCGTAAGATTAAAGAATGGTGGACAAGTTTGATATATTAAGAAGATGTATTTGACAGCCAAAAGGTCACGTTTGAACATTTCATTTCAAAATATTAAATCTTCTTCAATGTGTACATGAAGTAAACTAATATGGTATATTATATAGGATTGGCGACAACCCTTTAAGATTCTAACGTTTTAAACTACATAGACATCACTATCAACAATGACACCTTGCATAACTTACTACTTCTTCCAATTCAGATAAGGGCTACTGTGGGACATACAGGTTCTAGATGTATCATGAAAAGTAATGATATAAGTTTATTAGCTAAATTTATGAACGGGGATGTTATATTGTACAATTTCTTGAAATTCATGGTCATCTCTCTCTTTGAAACCAAGGTTATGAGAACCCCACTGATATAGTGCATCGTTAGTCCCTGAATTA
Organism: Morus alba; assembly: GCA_012066045.3. Classification (NCBI taxonomy): domain Eukaryota; kingdom Viridiplantae; phylum Streptophyta; class Magnoliopsida; order Rosales; family Moraceae; genus Morus; species Morus alba. The sequence goes on from CP050224.2 coordinate 15,642,859, forward strand.
TGTGTTTTCTGTCACTTTGATACCTGAAATTTTTGTGACGACCCTCCATTGAGGCCGCCACTGTAACTTACTTTTAACTTGTACTTACTGGCATTTCTTAAAATTTGCGGAACATTTTTTTTTTTTTGAACATAAGAAGGAATACTTTCATAATTTGTAACAATAATTTCAAATTAGTGAATCACTAAATTTCTTAAAGCTTTTCTTAATTTTAGATAAGATAAAACCTTTTAGAAATATCCTTCAAACTGAATAGCATTTGAACTCTTGTTTCAAATACTCTTTAAAAGCTTTTCTAAAACTAGTCATTTTAATTGGTCATCTCATTTGACTTTAAAACCGATTTCGTGAGAAATCTTAAGTTCAAGTACATCTTAAAATCCTTTTAAGACTAATCATTTAAATCGTCGTGTTTAAAATTCATTTACTTGTTGTTGCATGTACTGTTGCAACGTTCAAAAACTTAAATACTCAAAACTAAGATTGTTAGCTACAATCTCGGTTTCCCTAACATACATATGTACATATACTTTTTCTTTAAACATACATAGTTGAAACTTTAAATCATATAAATATATACATGATTTTACTTAAACTTACTGCGAAAAATAACTGCGTTAGCGGTATCCATTCCCATCTCCACCATTCGTCCGCCGCTTACCATTGCCCTTCAAGAATTGCTGATAGGTTTCTTACCTACAGCATGAACATATCTGATTGAGCTTTCGCTCAGCAAGTAGGAACTATATCTCACAAAATAACTATAAGTACATATGTATAAATATGCATGAGCTGATTATGCTTGATTATGATGTTTTATCATAGTCTTATTATCTTATCTTATCTTATCTTTCTTACTGATGGGCCCGAGTGCTCACGTACCACTTGCGCGCAATCATCGGGACGTAAGGGTTTGCAAGGTCCCCAACGACCCGTGATTTAAATTGAACTGAGTGCCTCCCTTGCGGAGTCTGATTACCTCCCTTGTGGAGGCTGGTACGGCACTCAACTGAGTTTCTTCTTATAAGTTCCTCTTGACTTATTAAGGTGTATGCAATATGACCTAGCATAGCATACTATAACATTAAATTAATTTAAGCACATATAATTCATGTGCACTGCTTATGTGTATGCATCATAACATAGCATCGTATACCATACTTAAAGCATAAACATATATATATATATAACATGTGTAAATTTTTCTTTAAAATCTATTCATGTTTGAGAAGTAGATTCCTACTTACCCGATTTACAGAGCTGGAATCCACTTTTCGCCAAACAATCTATTCTGTTAATTGTTTACTTCTGAAAATGAACACCCATTGAGAGTGTGAGATTAACTGTCGTTTGCTATTCTATTTTAGCAACTTATGAAGGAATCTAATCCTTTTCTTAAGGCATATATTCATTTCCTTTACTGAAGGATAATTTACTATAAGGATCGATTTGTTAAATCCTCAAAATCTTATTTTCCTTAATTGCCCTTAACATACTTATGTCTAGATTGAAAATCATTTACCCAATCTAATAACTTATTCTCCATAATTTTCCTCATTGGACTCATTATGATATTAAGGCCCAATTTGGCGTAGAAACTTATTAACGGCATTCCAATTCTTAGGCCGCTGAAATTTAAACTCAAACAGAGTCTATTAAATTAACGCGGGCGTTGGACCCACATCAAATCCTCGAAATCCTAAGGACCTATCGTGTTGGGCTCGTAGGTGCCCGTTGGGATGATTTGCTCGATAACCCACTATGTTCTTTAAAGAAAGCATTTTTCTTGAAAATTTTCTTTATGAATACTTCTGTTAAAGTGAAGTTTAAAACCATAATAATTTACTAAAATCACATATCGGGTTCTTTGATCACTTTTTTTGTTAAAACCAACACTAGGTTAGTTTTGTTTCGTTAAAACTGTGCAGTTTTCGAAATCTGCTTTTTACTATATCTTAGAGTCAGATTTCAAAATTTTGTTCTTCACAAAACTTCCTCGTCTCATCGAGATATAAAATTTTTGTTTTTTGTGAAAGTTGAAATTCGGCCTCTAAAGGCCTCTTTTGGCTGAAAACCGTAGCTGCTGTTTTTCTTGAAACTGTTTTTATCAAAAACTGTGTCATTTCGGAAATATGCATTTTACTATATCTTAGGGTTGGATTTTAAAAATCTATTCTTCATGAAAGTTCTTCATCTCATCGAAGGCTAAAATTGTCATTTTATGAAAAATCGAGATTCAGCCTCTAAAGGTCTCGTTTGGCTGAACCAGTGGCTGCCAGTCTTTTTTTTGAAATTGTTTGGGCAGCCTGTCCGGTTTTGCAAAATAACTTCAAACTTGGTTTTAGAGTTAAAATGGGGTTTTGTCACAGCCACATAAAATGTTCAAAACATAAAGGGCTACAAGTTTAAGTTTTGGAACACCTAAAAATCTTGTTCTAGGGTTCTCACTTCCGTGTTCAAAGCAACCGGAAAATTTTTCCTCTAAGCAAAAATAAGCAACTTAGATTAAAAATAAGCATACCATATAAAACTAACCTCAAAACTCACACACCCTTATTACAACTTATTTCTTTGAGAATCACAAATTACATCAATAGATTCTCAACCTTAAACTTTGCTAGAAATGGAAATAGAGAGAAAGGTTTTAGAGTTTATACCCTTAAGGAAAATCCTTAGCTAGACATCTCTAGAACACCTTGATTCCTTTCTTCTTGTTGAGAGCAAAGACTAATGCTTTGTATTTGGGAGGGTAAGTGAAAAATTTAGAGAGGGCACAAGAGAGAGGTGTGGCCGGTTGTGTATAGAGAAAGAGAGAAAATAGAACAATCACTTAAATATGGACAATTCTCCTCAAGCATGGCCGGTTGTGTATTTTTAGAAAGAGGTGATGTAAGCTTATATGGGAAATAGTTGATTTGATCTATCATCATCAAGTCTTATAGTACACTCAACTTGTCAAACAAATTTTTGTCTAAAACCTCCTATACATACACGGCAAGCCAAAGGAAGAAAGAGAGAGAGAAAAAGTTTTATGATTACTCTTCTCCTCCCATCATCAAATGGCATCATCCTATCACACCTTACCATGTCATTCACTTACACACTCCATTAATTAAATTTTGGCTCTACATTTGCTATGCTTGGCCGGCCAAGTGGAGAAGGAGAGAGAGAAAAATCTCACCTACCCCTTGTACTCTTGTCCACTTAAATTTCCCTTGAATCAGATAAAAATTATACTGATTGTAAGGAAGTACCTAGCCGACAGAAAATTCTAGTTTCTGACAGTTCCTTTTCTACTGCTCATTTACAGTTCAATATTAATTCCTGACTACTTTGACATCACATTAAATTCTTACTCGCGTAATATCTTGAACTGTTTTAAGTCTTGAAATTAATTCTAGACTGAACAAATTCTACATTTAACTTTTCTGCATTATATCCCGGGAATGACATTGTTTCTGATGGTGTCAAATCCCGAACTCACATTGTACCCTTCTATTATGGGTATTTATCTTGTGACTTTAATCTAGTTGTCGGCAATTAAGGATTTTCTCTTCTTTAAAAATGCCGGTGCGTTTTTCTGTTGCTAACATCATCTTTGTGTTTGGAGATTCTTGAAATTAAGATTCTCAAACTATACTTGTACTAAAAATTATTCCGCCTTAAAATACGGCGAGAATTTATCGATCGAATTTACTTGATCGAAACATGAACTTAACATCAAATCTGCTATAGAATTTAGGAATACAGATATTGATTCCATTAATCCTTCAGTCACATAATATTTTCTAGGAAAATCCTTGGCTTAAATAAATAAATTATATTATTTAAAGTCTTGGATTTTCTCAGTCATTACAATCTACCCCCCTTAAGAAATTTTCGTCCCGAAAATTAGAACAACTCAGGGTAGCTTTTCCTCGTATTCTCTTCGCGTTCTTAAGTAGCTTCCTCAATATTATGATTTCACTACAAGACTTTACCCGAGGAATTACTTTATTCCTTAAGGTTTTCTCCTCGCGATCTAGGATCCGGGACTGCATGCACTTCGATAGGTTCCTAGTGCAATACATGCAATGGATATGTCGCATACTTCTTCAACATCAATATGTGAAAGATGTTATGTACATAAACTAATTCTGGCGACAATGCTAGTATATATATGTGACCTTATTAATCCTTTTAAGGATCTTAAACGGTCCGATGTATCTTGGGTTGAGTTTCCCTCTTTTACCGAATCTTATTCTTCCTTTCATCGGTACCACCTTTAGGAAAACTAAGTCTCCTACCTGAAACTCTATAGGTCTACGGCGTTTATCCGCATAGCTCTTCTGGTGACTATGAACTGTATCAAACCTCTTTGTGATACGTCTAACATTCTCTGTGGCTCTCCTGTTAAAGTCTACTATTTCTAGATCCCAGATTCATACTATTGAATTGGGGACATGCATCTTCTTCTGTATAGAGCTTCGAAAGGTGTCATTCTTATTGACATGCGATAACTATTGTTATAGAAAAACTCTATCAAAGGTAACTTTCTATCTCAGTTCCCTTTAAATCCATGATACATGCTCTTAGCATATCTTCTAAGGTCTGGATGGTCCTCTCAGATTGGGCATCTGTCTGTGGTGGAAAGTTGTACTAAACTTTAACTTAGACCCCATTGCATCATGTACACTCGTGAAATGGCTGTCTCTCAATAGAATAACCGAGTTTGATCGGCAAAAGTGTCTTTGATCTAGTCGATCGATCTAACGATTATCCAAATCGCATCGTTACTATCGGATATTCTAGGCAACTCTACCACAAAATCCGTCGTGATTTGATCACACTTCTATTCTAGAATGTAGATCTTCTGCAATTCTCCTGCTAGATGTTGTTCTTCTACTTTAACTTCATATCAATCAAGGCAATTTCAACAACATCATTCTTCTATTAGAGTAACGAATGGTTTGGATGAGATAGTTTGTCTCTAAAATGGCTGATCACTCTTCTTAGTCTCGATTGTCATTTCAATCTTCAACCGAATTAATCTTTAGGATTAGTCAATCAATTGCCTAGTATGAGTCGTGATTGATCTCGAAACTATTTTTTTAAAACTTAACATAGACTTAGACTATGCATTTCTATCCTTGATTCGGCTGAGACTCTATTATCGGAACTATCTGATCTTGGTCCTGGGTTATTGTAATATCCTCTTGATACACCTACTGTGAGAACTCTCTAATTCTGAGTGTGATGTACTACTTTCGTATAACTTGGATTAAAATGTTCATCCTTGTGGTTTCTGGGGGTACTGCGTAGTACAAACTGTAATACTACACATTGAATCATTGGATTATTCTATGATTCTATAATTCTCCTCTCATAATACTGCTTAGATCTTAAAATATTCTTAGTTATTACTAATCGAGTGCTCACTTATTGGTTCATCAATTTGTCTGAACCGTTAAGAATGTGATGACTTATCCAAGTCAAACAATTTACTTGAACTTTCACTCTCATAGCTAGTATTCTCAATCATTATCTGACATGGTGTACCATTAAGTCATTTCTTTCATGTCTCACGGTACTCTTAAACATTCCCATATATACTTATTAGGCTTTTCATAGTATATCTTGTCATACTGAGATTTTACACGTCATTCTAATATGAACACGTGTACTGAGAGGTTTTAAACCTGTAGATTGCATGGCTTATTTATGGAAAAATCCATAAATAAGTAGACTTATTTATCTACTAATTCTCCTCGACATTACAATTCACTAGGCTTATATAAATTTGATCTTCAAAATTAAAATGAAGCCGAGAAAAAGTAATGTTTTTCGTTATTCTTCATGTGAAGAGCATCTTCCATTGGTATTTCTTCCCCGAGGATCTTACTAAGATTATTGACCTTACTTTTACGAGGTCTATTTCCTACTAATCCAGATCTTAACTTACTTGCTCTCTATACTTAATTCCTGCATTTTCTCTATCCGGATCGTGATTTGACATAGGAAATGGCTCAAGAATCTGTCATCTTAACATTTTCTTAATGGGTTCTCATTACCCAAATCGTTATCATTAACAATAGTAGTAACTATAGCTTACTTATATGCTTGTTCCGATACCTTGGGGAATCCATCTTTCCTCACTTAAACTTTCTCTATTTTTCTTCGGGGTACTCTGCCTTTCTCTTGGAGTATGAGTGGAGAAAGATCAGTCTTGCTGTCCATACTTATAAAAGATCTCTACTTTGTTCTAATAGTTTTCCCCATTGATTATGAACTATCCTCACTTCCACTTTGAATGTCATAATCATTAAGCAGTTTCTCATCAAAACTATAGGGCCTCAATTTAACTATTCTCCATATATATATATATATATATACTTAAGTTGGAGCTTCACCTATCATCTGACCAATAGTTCATATGACGCACGAACTCAAAGGTACCTCAAATCCTTTCTCACATGTAAAACTGTATTGTAATACTCTCTTATTCTAACTTATTGTAGAATTTGTGGCCAAACATCGTATCATATCACGATTGTTTAGGCACTTTTTCTGTCTGAACCTTATTCCATAGAGTAGCGAGACCCTTTACGAATCTAAATTTCGTACAACTAGTGTAAGACATACTTTTACAAGATAAGGTTACATTGATTCTGAGTGCAGTAAATGACTACTTGAGGTTTACCGACCTTATATTTGTCTTATAATCCTCAGACTTAATAACTAGTTTCCTCAAATACTTAAGTCCTTAAGAAATACATGTATCAACCTCATCGACATACTTATCTTCTTCTTTGGAGCTCTAATGTTTATGTTTCTATCACAAACCATTCATAACTCTCCTTCAATTTTTTTTGAAGGATAGTTATTGCTTACACAACTAGCTACATCATCTTTTCCTTTGGGGTTGCCAATGTACCCTTTAACGATGTGATACTCCTCAATTGTTCTGTTTCTTAGGCTTTATGAGTCTTTTTAAGGGGTCTACCCTTTTCTTTTTTATCTAGTGTCGAGTTCAAACTACTCTCGAAAGTATGAACTCATTCAAGGAGATACCATCTACGTACTTTATCATTCTTCCTTCTAATTTACTCTTTATATAATCGAGTTCTTAAGCTCATTTCATCTCGCGTTTACTTTCCTCAAAGAACAATTATTTTAAACTTATTACTCTGGAAAAATTCTAATAATTTCTCCTTAAAATAGGTATATTTCGAAGTATTACCTTTTGTTGACATTTTTGTTCTTAAGTAGGATCATCCCTCTTTCGATCCTTGTACCTTTCAGAGCATAGATCATAGTCTTAATGATTATACATCCATCCTTCTTAACCTAATCCTCGACCTCCAAACTCAAAAAGGTCATCCTCCCAATGTAAAATGATTACACCTAAAAATTCTTTCATTTTCTTTAGATTCCTAGATTGATAATAGTGTTCCCCTATTTATCATCGGGCATGGTATATATAAAACAAAGTCCTCAAACCATTGCTACGTTTGATACCCCATTATCTTCCTTTAACATACTTATCATACTGACTAAACTATTAGTCCTTATTGTTCCTTTACTTATGCAAGAGATCTCCTCCTTTAAAAGGATTACATTTCATATCCTCCATTAAGAGTTTGACTTATAAATTCATAACTTCCGTCCTCAAAGTTTCAATTATATGCCCTAATAAATCTGCCTTAGATTGGCATCACAACCAAATTTTTCTTAATAGATAAACACTATCCTTAATTGGTTTGCTCCACTCTTGTTGTGATTTCCTTTTTACAACGCCTCTTGATTGGCATGGAAATCGTATTATTTCTATTTCCTTGCTTCATAATATCTAATAATGATTCTCACTTCGATTCTAAGGTTTTTTTTTTAGCTTTCTTAAGCTATAATCCCGTTTGTCAAGAGATTTCACATACTCAAGTTAATCTCTTTGAGTAGAAACATAGATAAGCACCTTTATTACTTTATTCAGATCACATTCTCTATTTGTGGTCATCCTAGTATCGTGTCTACTTAGCACATCTAATCCAAGATTTTCTAATGGATAAGGTTATGACAGTATATTGTCATACCCTAACTGCCTACTATCTTATGTTATCACTTATTTTCTGTCAATCGATACTTTCACTGTAAGGGCAACTTTCACCTTTAACATCTTTACCTAATGCAATCTTAATTCTTTTAGCAGATTTTAAACAAATCTGTAACTGTATTCTTCAATCATAAATAGGGTGAGAATATCTCCCCGTGAGATCATTGTAGATGGATCAGTTTGATCAAAACTAACATAGAACAACCTCCTTCAATTTGTCCATGACCTTCGGTGTTCTTTTCTTATCACTTAAACTGCTACTTATATTTAAACTCATTGCATTAGTTCTTGTACTTATATCCAAATGAGATTCTCAACATCTAAAACCTCTTTTGCATTTGTCTTAACTTATAGCCTCTGTGCGTTATTTATCATAACATTCATACACATAGGTACTTTTAATGAGATTACTAAACATTTTAAGGCTAGCAATCATCGTGTATCATATCTTAAGCGCATCGCTTAACATCTACCAGAAGCTGGTATTGCTTAATGTTGAAGCTTTATTTCCTATATCGTATCTTGATATACATATATAGTCGTCGAACGTGGCCCACATCTAGCTTGATGGGGTTACATCGTCCATCTATTTATTAACGTCGTCTTTATGCTACATAGTCATATCCTTTTCATGGATCCATGCTGAAAAGCTGCTGCTAGCAACACAATCATACGTGATTCCTCAAAGGGAGTCTCGGTAGTTGTTTCTTTTCAAACTGCTGTACGTGGCTCCAATACTTTGCTTGGCTTTATAATCCAGCAACGATCATTACGGGGTCACCTCAAACGATCACACTTCTTGAGTCTTGTCAGCCCAAGGGAATACAACACAGTAAAATGCTGGGGCGGTTAAACTTGAATGGTCCTTGATAGGACGATCTTAATCGTGCGAACGTATTAACTTTTGGTTGCTCGTTAAATAAGCGTTCGCGTCTATTAACTACTATAAACTACTTATCATAAACATACTTTAACTTACTTAGACTATGGCGAAGCAGACACGTGACGACGTGGAGTAGGATGGCAGGATACCGGCTCTGATACCAACTGTGACGACCCTCCATTGAGGCCGCCACTGTAACTTACTTTTAACTTGTACTTACTGGCATTTCTTAAAATTTGTGGAACATTTTTTTTTTTTTTGAACATAAGAAGGAATACTTTCATAATTTGTAACAATAATTTCAAATTAGTGAATCACTAAATTTCTTAAAGCTTTTCTTAATTTTAGATAAGATAAAACCTTTTAGAAATATCCTTCAAACTGAATAGCATTTGAACTCTTGTTTCAAATACTCTTTAAAAGCTTTTCTAAAACTAGTCATTTTAATTGGTCATCTCATTTGACTTTAAAACCGATTTCGTGAGAAATCTTAAGTTCAAGTACATCTTAAAATCCTTTTAAGACTAATCATTTAAATCGTCGTGTTTAAAATTCATTTACTTGTTGTTGCATGTACTGTTGCAACGTTCAAAAACTTAAATACTCAAAACTAAGATTGTTAGCTACAATCTCGGTTTCCCTAACATACATATGTACATATACTTTTTCTTTAAACATACATAGTTGAAACTTTAAATCATATAAATATATACATGATTTTACTTAAACTTACTGCGGAAAATAACTGCGTTAGCGGTATCCATTCCCATCTCCACCATTCGTCCGCCGCTTACCATTGCCCTTCAAGAATTCTTTGATAGGTTTCTTACCTACAAAGCATGAACATATCGATTGAGCTTTTCGCTCAGCAAGTAGGAACTATATCTCACAAAATAACTATAAGTACATATGTATAAATATGCATGAGCTGATTATGCTTGATTATGATGTTTTATCATAGTCTTATTATCTTATCTTATCTTATCTTTCTTACTGATGGGCCCGAGTGCTCACGTACCACTTGCGCGCAATCATCGGGACGTAAGGGTTTGCAAGGTCCCCAACGACCCGTGATTTAAATTGAACTGAGTGCCTCCCTTGCGAAGGACCTTTTTTTTTGTTCATTTATCTCCCTTGTGGAGTCTGATTACCTCCCTTGTGGAGGCTGGTACGGCACTCAACTGAGTTTCTTCTTATAAGTTCCTCTTGACTTATTAAGGTGTATGCAATATGACCTAGCATAGCATACTATAACATTAAATTAATTTAAGCACATATAATTCATGTGCTTTGCTTATGTGTATGCATCATAACATAGCATCGTATACCATACTTAAAGCATAAACATATATATATATATATAACATGTGTAAATTTTTCTTTAAAATCTATTCATCTTGCTGAGGCTTAGATTCCTACTTACGATTTTCAGAGCTGGAATCCACTTTTCGCCAAAGCAGTCTATTACATTAATTGTTTACTTCGAAAATGAACACCCATTGAGAGTGTGAGATTAAGCGTCGTTTGCTATTCTATTTTAGCAACTTATGAAGGAATCTAATCCTTTTCTTAAGGCATATATTCATTTCCTTTCTTTGAAGGATAATTTACTATAAGGATCGATTTGTTAAATCCTCAAAATCTTATTTTCCTTAATTGCCCTTAACATACTTATGTCTAGATTGAAAATCATTTACCCAATCTAATAACTTATTCTCCATAATTTTCCTCATTGGACTCATTATGATATTAAGGCCCAATTTGGCGTAGAAACTTATTAACGGCATTCCAATTCTTAGGCCGCTGAAATTTAAACTCAAACAGAGTCTATTAAATTAACGCGGGCGTTGGACCCACATCAAATCCTCGAAATCCTAAGGACCTATCGTGTTGGGCTCGTAGGTGCCCGTTGGGATGATTTGCTCGATAACCCACTATGTTCTTTAAAGAAAGCATTTTTCTTGAAAATTTTCTTTATGAATACTTCTGTTAAAGTGAAGTTTAAAACCATAATAATTTACTAAAATCACATATCGGGTTCTTTGATCACTTTTTGTTAAAACCAACACTAGGTTAGTTTTGTTTCGTTAAAACTGTGCAGTTTTCGAAATCTGCTTTTTACTATATCTTAGAGTCAGATTTCAAAATTTTGTTCTTCACAAAACTTCCTCGTCTCATCGAGATATAAAATTTTTGTTTTTTGTGAAAGTTGAAATTCGGCCTCTAAAGGCCTCTTTTGGCTGAAAACCGTAGCTGCTGTTTTTCTTGAAACTGTTTTTATCAAAAACTGTGTCATTTCGGAAATATGCATTTTACTATATCTTAGGGTTGGATTTTAAAAATCTATTCTTCATGAAAGTTCTTCATCTCATCGAAGGCTAAAATTGTCATTTTTATGAAAAATTGAGATTCAGCCTCTAAAGGTCTCGTTTGGCTGAACCAGTGGCTGCCAGTCTTTTTTTGAAATTGTTTGGGCAGCCTGTCCGGTTTTGCAAAATAACTTCAAACTTGGTTTTAGAGTTAAAATGGGGTTTTGTCACAGCCACATAAAATGTTCAAAACATAAAGGGCTACAAGTTTAAGTTTTGGAACACCTAAAAATCTTGTTCTAGGGTTCTCACTTCCGTGTTCAAAGCAACCGGAAAATTTTTCCTCTAAGCAAAAATAAGCAACTTAGATTAAAAATAAGCATACCATATAAAACTAACCTCAAAACTCACACACCCTTATTACAACTTATTTCTTTGAGAATCACAAATTACATCAATAGATTCTCAACCTTAAACTTTGCTAGAAATGGAAATAGAGAGAAAGGTTTTAGAGTTTATACCCTTAAGGAAAATCCTTAGCTAGACATCTCTAGAACACCTTGATTCCTTTCTTCTTGTTGAGAGCAAAGACTAATGCTTTGTATTTGGGAGGGTAAGTGAAAAATTTAGAGAGGGCACAAGAGAGAGGTGTGGCGGTTGTGTATAGAGAAAGAGAGAAAATAGAACAATCACTTAAATATGGACAATTCTCCTCAAGCATGGGCGGTTGTGTATAGAGAAAAGAGAAAATAGAACAATCACTTAAATATGGACAATTCTCCTCAAGCATGGCGGTTGTGTATTTTTAGAAAGAGGTGATGTAAGCTTATATGGGAAATAGTTGATTTGATCTATCATCATCAAGTCTTGTAGTACACTCAACTTGTCAAACAAATTTTTTTGTCTAAAACCTCCTATACATACACGGCAAGCCAAAAGGAAGAAAGAGAGAGAAAAAGTTTTATGATTACTCTTCTCCTCCCATCATCAAATGGCATCATCCTATCACACCTTACCATGTCATTCACTTACACACTCCATTAATTAAATTTTGGCTCTACATTTGCTATGCTTGGCGGCCAAGTGGAGAAGGAGAGAGAGAAAAATCTCACCTACCCTTGTACTCTTGTCCACTTAAATTTCCCTTGAATCGAGATAAAAATTATCTTGATTGTAAGGAAGTACCTAGCCGACAAGAGAAAATTCTAGTTTCAGCGGTTCCTTTTCTCTGCTCATTTACAGTTCAATATTAATTCGACTACTTTGACATCACATTAAATTCTTACTCGCGTAATATCTTTGAACTGTTTTTAAGTCTTGAAATTAATTCTAGACTGAACAAATTCTACATTTAACTTTTCTGCATTATATCCCGGGAATGACATTGTTTCTGATGGTGTCAAATCCCGAACTCACATTGTACCCTTCTATTATGGGTATTTATCTTGTGACTTTAATCTAGCTGTCTGGCAATTAAGGATTTTCTCTTCTTTAAAAATGCCAGTGCGTTTTTTTTACGCTGCTAACATCATGCTGTGTTTGGAGATTCTTGAAATTAAGATTCTCAAACTATACTTGTACTAAAAATTATTCCGCCTTAAAATACGGCGAGAATTTATCGATCGAATTTACTTGATCGAAACATGAACTTAACATCAAATCTGCTATAGAATTTAGGAATACAGATATTGATTCCATTAATCCTTCAGTCACATAATATTTTCTAGGAAAATCCTTGGCTTAAATAAATAAATTATATTATTTAAAGTCTTGGATTTTCTCAGTCATTACAATTTTAATTTTGACAAACTATTCTCTAAGCTTTTGATTTTTGACTATTTTGGTCCCTATATAACAAAATTGATGTTAGATTTTAGAAATTTCCCATGGATAATTGCATATACAAGAATAATAACTGAAGTTTGCACAAAAATAGTTATATTAAATACAAAATATTCTCTTTATTGTAATTACAAATGAATAAAAGCTGGACCGTTGCACATTTAATGTAACTAATTCTGCAAAAATCTCAGTTATACTATATGTCTGTGACGTGCTTATACCTTAGAAGTTTCAAAAGTCATTTGCCAATTTTACTGTGCATGGACCAAAGTGGTCATAAATCAAAAGTTCAGGCAGTAAATTCGGGAATCAAAGGGAATACACAATGCACGTAATTTTGTAGTATAGTAAACACTAGAATGGAAATTGAAGTGTTTCCCATAACACTATTTAATATTGAAGTAAACACGGAAAAGGGGAACTGAAGTGTTTATCTTAACTTTCATTTCTAATTCTACCATTCCATTTGCATTCCTTTATGATCAGTAAATGTGCCCTAAGAGCATGAAAGTAGCAGTGACAAAAATAAATAAATAAATAAATAAAACCGCGTTTCTAGTTCTTGATGTCTCTACTTTAACTAACTTTCTGCAACCAACAAATCTACAACAAAAAATTATTTGGTTGCTAAAGTGGCTTTCTGCAACCAAATTTTGGTTGTCAAAAATCAATACCGAAGCTAAAATATCAGCCACCAAATTTGCTCGCAAAAACATAAGAAACAACGACCAAAAAATATTTGGTCATAAACAAGAAAAATTTTGCAACCAAATAAAATTTAGTCGCTGATAATGATTTTTTTGCACTCGAATATATTTTTTAGTTTTTTTATTTTTGCTTATCTTGCATTTTAATCATATTTCCCCTTAATCTAATAAATCAAAAAACATATTTTAAAACAATCGAGTGCAGTTTTGGTGTTAAAAAAAAAAATTACACTAAAAAGCGCATAAAATAAATCCTAAAAATATAAATTTCAAAATAAGAAGACAATTAAATTGTATTCAAATTTATTATTAACATGTTACAATTTATGACCAAAAGTTTATTTGGTCGTAGAAACTCTTTTTCTGCGATCAAACTTTGGTCTCAGATGTCCATTATCTGCGACCAAAGAAAAGTTTGTGCAGAAGGGCTTTTTTTTTTTTTTTTTTTTTTTTTTTGTGACCAAATACTTATTTGGTCGCAAATTCTCTTCAAATGTTTTTTTTTTCTTTTTTTTTTTTGTATTTTTTGCTTATTTATGATTTGTTATATTGCTAATTGATTTAAAATAGTGAAAGTCATCTTGTAAACACAATCATCTATAATTGTTTAGTACGATTTTAATTTAAAAATAGGAGTTCAAGTAAATGTTCTGAAGAGTTTATAAGTAGTAAGAGTAGTTAGATACATGTTAAGGTTATAAGATTAATATGTTTTATGTAGTCAATGCTTCTAATTGATTTCAAATTATCATGACTAATTGTTTTTTGAGTAATGAGTGTAAAATAACTAGTAAAAATTATAACTTTCAACATACGAAGACAATTAAATTGTATTCAACTTTATTAGTGAAATGTTACAATATGCGACCAAAAGTTTATTTGGTCGCAGAAACTCTTGTTATCGACCAAACAATTTTAAGGTAGAGAACGATTTACTTGGATTACACGGCTAGCTATCGACTAGTATGGTCTTTGGCTAGGACAATTGTCACCTTCATCAGAAATATTTGATCAAGTGTTTATCAATGTTGAATATAATTGCTTATTTTACGATATAATTGCTTAGATTACTGTATTAGGTAGTTTGAAAATTGACCAAGACTTTCCTATTCCTTTTTAAGAAATTAACTCAATAGTCAATTATGCTCTAAAACACTAATTGTAGGGATAACATAAACTATAATAGAATAGGTGCATAGTCCAATAATTAAGAACTAAATTAAGAAGTGATTGGTACAGCAACATGTTTATTTTATTTTATTTTATTTTATTTTTATTTTTTAACTAAACAGATAAGGCTCTCCAACGAAGTCTTGCAGTCTAATACTTCTTCCAAGTCAACAAATTAAGGCGTCTAATATCAGCTAACCAACAATGGGATTAATTCATTAAAGGACTCCAATATTTAGTCTTTTATCTAAAAAATAATTCTTGAAATGCAAAAGGCATATCATTTTGCATTCAAAGAAAAACGTATCTCTTTCAAAGTCTCTCTGTTAAATACGACGGTAGCTTAACAGTATAGGACGACCGTTATTGGGTATTTATAACGTGAAGGCTTTTTCCTATTAAGCAAATACTCTCAGGGTTTAAGAATGCCCGGGGCATGTGCTGACGTTGGTCACCTATAAGTAATGCCATCGGATCATGCTTGTCTAGTGGACTGTTTATTTATTAGTGGTTTAAAGAATTTTAACTCTATGGAATAGAGTTACTTTACCATTTTTTTGTGCATTTAAAATGGATATGTTATATTGAGATTTTCATTTTTTTTTAGTTTAATTTTTTGTATTTTAACGTTTTTTATTTTATTCTAGTTTATTTTTATTTTATTTTAGTTTAATTGCATTTTAATTTATTTGGTTTTAGTTTATTTTATTTTGTTAGTTTGATATTTACTTTATTTTCTTGTTATTTGATAATTTCTTTTCTAACAATTGTATTTCCTTAATTTGTATATTTTAATTAAAGAGGGACAAATTGGAAAGATGGAGCTTGTCCTACTAACCCTCATCTTATTTGATGCATGGTTTGCACATTTTCCATGTAAAATTTTTACCAGTACACTCCTTCCATTGAAATTCAGCCACAATCATCGTCATCATTTTTTTACAATCATCATGGTCCTTAATTGCTAACCACCGTGTATCTAGCTAGTAATTCATTCTTTTGAAATTAATTGAAATTAAGAAAAGCTTTAAGAAATTTAGTAATTCATTCTTTTGAAATTATTGTTACGAATTATGAAATTATTCCTTCTTGTATTAAAAAAAAATGTTCCGCAAATTTTAAAAAATCTCAATAAATACAAGTGAATTTCAGCTACAATAGCGACCTCCTAGGTGGGTCATCACAGTAATAATGTTGGAGTTCTTGCAAAAAAGTTTGGTATAATTATGCCTTATCGGGCTAGAAACAGTGAAATGCTCATATCATTTTTTGAAGATGATGCAAGCTCTGGAGAGGGAAGGTCGCCTTTATCTGAATCCGTCTCTAGGAAATAGCCGGGTGGTAATTTGGGATGAGGTAACTCACTATCACTTCCCAACATCACAACCACAGACGAGATGTTTGGTCTATCCACCGGACTTTGTTGTACGCATAATAGCCCAACATGGATGCAACGCAACACTTATTTTACATTTTGTTCTGCTTCCCTTAAGTGCTTATCAAGCATTTCAATTGACTTTCCTTCTTTATGCAATTTCCATGCCTGGAAAATTGCACACACACAAAAAAAAAAGACTGTCGTTACTGATAAATTTAAGTGGTACTTTGACGTAATAACTTGTAATGAAGCTATTCGAAAATTACATGTCCAATGAGGGTAAGGCCATGATTTTGAAGGTGAAAGCCTGTGCTCTTTTTTTTCCACTTACAATCTCAACACCAATATACCAAAGCTGAAGACATCTGACTTTACTGAGAATAAGCCATGAATTGCATATTCGGGTGCCATATAGCCACTACACAACATCATTAGATAGTGAGACAAAAGAAGATCATATTTTTGTCAGACTGTAATTTGTATTTATTTTTTAATAACGGGAAAGTAAGAAGAATACTAACAAGGTTCCGATTACTCTGCTTGTCTTTTCTTCAGTTTGGTTTCCTCTAAAACTTCTGGCTAAGCCAAAGTCTGAAATTTTGGGATTCATCTCATTGTCAAGCAAAACATTACTGGCTTTGAGGTCTCTATGTATTACTCTCAATCTAGAATCCTGGTGAAGATATTGAAGTCCTCGAGCAATTCCATATGATGTGGGAAGCGCTTTGACCATTCGAGTCCTTTTTCTTGCTTTTGATCTGTAAATGATTTTTCCAGTTTAATCAAGCAACACTATAGAAAAATATTCATTATGTGATCTAGGTGTATTCTGTTTCTGACCAAAAATGAAAGAGTCGAGGCTTTTGTTGGGCATATATTCATAAACCAACAATTTCTCTTCTTCCTGAATGCAACAACCAAGAAGCTTCACAAGATTTCGATGTTGAAGCTTGGCAATTAGTTTTACTTCATTTTTTAGCTCTTTTACTCCTTGTGCAGAACTTATTGACAGCCACTTGACTGCAATTTCTTGTCCTGTTTCTAGCTTTCCCTATAAATCAAAAATAGTAGCAAAAGAGTAACATATTGTTATTTTATCTTGGATTAATTTAACTGGCGCCGCTTAAACTTTGGAATCATTCCCAATTTGCAAATTGAACTTCAAAAATAATCACTTTACATCTTGGATTTTAAATTAATTCCATTTAGCCCCCTCTATTGGAATTCCTGTTAAAAAGATACAAAAAAAAAAGGGATAATGCAGTCACATAGTATTTTTGTTAAAAACAAATTGAAAAAGACAACATGATCACAATTAATTCCCACTTTCTCCATTTGATTTTAAGTGAAATTCTAACAAAAGGGGGCAAGGTAAGAGATTTTAAAGTTCGGGGTGTAAACAAGGAATGACCCTTAAGTTCTGCAGGTACCATCTAGCCCCCTCTATTGGAATTTTTGTTAAAAAGATACAGAAAAAATGGGATAATGCAGTCACATAGTATTTTTGTTAAAAAGAAATTGAAAGAGACCACATAACCACATTTAATCCCTTCTTTCTTGGTGATTTTAAGTGAAATTCTAACAAAAAATTCTAACAAAAGGGGGCAATGTCGTAGATTTAAAGTTCGAGGTGTAAACAAGGAATGATCCCTACGTTCAGCAGGTACCGGTGAGATTTTTTACTTTTAATACCTGTAATATTTCAGACAAACTGAATACGAAAATGTCAAACACTCACTACACCAGGACTAGATATACTTCATTTTTCATTCTATTATCAAATTTAGATATCAGAAGCTTACTCTATATACGGGTCCGAAACCGCCTTCTCCAAGCTTATTGTCCATTGAAAAATTTTCAGTGGAAGCTATTATAGAAGATAGGTTGAACAAAGGAAGTTCCAGGTCTTCATCTTGGTCTCCATCCTGACTTATTGTTTGAATTTTATCTGTTTTGTCAAACATAATTATACGAAATGGCTTGAAAATTTGATTTTCATATTAGACGACATATACATGTACATGTACACATGTATATATATATATATATATATATATATATATATATGAAATTATGCTAAAAACTCGTGTATGACATCTGAGTTATGAGCTTTTACAGATAAAAGAACATGTATAAGACCTCACTTTCCATTTTTATATTGTTAAAGATCAAAAAATACCATGGAACAAAGGCAAGGTGACTCAAACCAAAATTGGAATAACAAATAATCATAATCTAACTGTAAAATAAATAATCTTTAAAATTTGCAATATATAGTTGTTTTTTTAAGAATTGTTCAAGTAGAAATCCAAGATGAGTTGTCGTAGGCAATCCAATTTTCACTGCACTAATGAGTGTGCTGTTGAAGTGCACACGAGAGACTCTCTTATGGCTCGCGCGCACGCTGTGAGCAGTTAAAAATAGTCAAACGCTTCGGAAAAAAAAAAAAAACTCAAAAGTCCAGCGGTAATTTTTTCAAATTTTATGCATGTCTTATTTTATTTTATTAATTATATTAAATTAAAGCCTGTCTTTGGTGTATTTCTTGAAAAACAGAGTAAGAATTAACATAATCCAAATAAAGATTATTACCTTTTGAGACTCTCCTGCAAATGCAATAGCCAAGTAGGACCATCCCAGCAAAACATCCAATGATAGCTACCATGATCACAGCTCTCTTCTTCTTACCAGCTTTTCCTTTTTCTAAGTTATTTTGAAAATAAAGAAAGTCAAATCTAACTCTAGCTAGAAGATTTGAGACTGAAGACAATATTGAATATATCTATAATTATTGTCATATCTGAAAATAATTACGCTCATACCTAGCTCTAAATGTGACATGCGTATAAATAGATCTTGTCCACCATCTGAACATGTCCTGATATCCATCAGATCACCAAACCAGATGGCACAACCACTGCCTCGCCCTCTGATATCGGAGTTTGTATACGCCGTACAAGAACAGTTGCTTAAACATTTGGCCCTGCATTGCTCTAAATTCATACTCTTATTCACCCAAGAATGTGTTGTATCTGGCGCTTTCAATTCCGAAAATTTGACGAACCCGTCTTCATTTTTCTTTGTACAGTTCAATGGATTATTCCGTACACATCCCTCCGACCAGTCCATCAAATTCCATTTCTCTTGGGACTTGGGCATGAATCCTCTTAGGCATTGACACATCGGATTATTGTTTATAATACAATTCGCATTGGCTCCACAGACACCATACTCATCACAGTCATCTCTAGGTACGGATGAGTAAAGCTTCCAAGTTTGATCCGCCTCTATGTAGATAATGCGCTCACGAAGACTTGTGGTTTGGTTCATAACTATTATTGAGATCACGGACCTATTCTTGAGGTTGTATGTGTAATACACCTCATCATCATTATATACAAACTCGAAACTATAAAGTGGGTTTTCCCTTATTTCCGGTGAGCCGCTAAAACGAATGCCATTCCAAGGTCCGGTGCGGTAGAACTTTGCTGAGCCTTTCCGGAAATAAGCTTCAGGGAACGTGTGAAGTTGTGGATCAAACTCAATCCCAACAGTGAAATCTCCAGGACAAGGGTCATCCCAGCTATTCCAAGCCGAGATACGCCGCTTAAGACCCGTCCTCAAATCCCACCCGAATTTAAGGTTTGGCAACAATGTACCTGAGGGATAGTCAAAGCTTTGCCACAAATAGGTCTCCCTATTTCTAGCTTTTGTCTTAGTACAAGATTTCCAGAATCTAGAAGCTCTACTATTGGTTTTTGGGCTTGTTTGGATGAGTTTGTTGACCACACAACACTCTTATTCTGAGACAAAAGCACAAGATTGCCTGTGTTGCTTATGGTCAACAAGCCGGAGGAATCATTTATCGGGTTGCAGCGGTTTGCGACCCAAACGACTCTCTGAACTGGGATGTTCTTGTACCAAATTCCCACATAACGGTTCGAAGAATGTCCTGGTGTAAAGATGTTGGAAAAAAAATGACTTATTAAGCCATTTTAAAGGCCCATTTTGAGGCCCATTTTCGGATGGGGCCCAATAGGTTTTTGAGACGGGTTTCGTTGGATTGCGTTCTCCGTCGCGAGGAGATCGAAATCAAGTATTCATACACTCAAAATGGTTTTTGGGTGAATGAGAAATTGATGGTCTAAGTATGGTACTTGGAATGGCATATGTAGAAAGAAAGTTGCAAAAGTCCCACATTGGCTAGGAGTGAAGCCAATGTGGTGTTTATAAGTGATTGCACTGTGACGTCCCTCCTATGAGGCCGCCACTGTAACTTACTTTTAACTTGTACTTACTGGGGTTTCTTAAAATTTGTGGAACATTTTTTTTTTTTAAACATAAGAATGAATACTTTCATAATTCGTAACAATAATTTAAAAATAATGAATCACTCAATTACTAAAAACTTTTCTTAATTTTAGTTAAGATAAAACTTCTAAAAATATCTTTCGAATTGAGTGACATTTGAACTCTTGATTCACATACTCTTTAAAAGCATTTCTAAAACTAGTCAATTTAATTGGGTTATCTCATTTGACTTTAAAATGGATTTCGTGAAAAAATCTTAAATTCAAGTACATCTTAAAGTCCTTTTAAAATCAATCATTTAAATCATCATGTTTAAAATTCGTTTATTTGTTGCATGCACTGTTGCAACGTTCTAAAACTTAAATACTCAAAACTAGGATTGTTAGCTACAATCTCAGTTTTCCTAACATACATATGTACATATACCTTTTTAAACATACATGCTTGAAACTTTGAATCATATAAATATATACATGATTATACTTAAACTTACTGCGGAAAATAACTGCGTAAGCGGTATCCATTCCCATCTCCACCATTCGTCCGCCGCTCACCATTGCCCTTCAAGAATTGCTAATAGGTTTCTTACCTACAGCATGAACTTATCTGATTGAGCTTTCGCTCAGCAAGTAGGAACTATATCTCACAAAATAACTGTAAGTACACATGAATAAATATGCATGAGCTGATTATGCTTAATTATGATATCTTATCATAGTCTTATTATCTTATCTTATCTTTCTTACTGATGGGCCCGAGTGCTCACGTACCACTTGCGCGCAATCATCGGGACGTAAGGGTTTGCAAGGTCCCCAACGACCCGTGATTTAAATTAAACTGAGTGCCTCCCTTGCGAAGGACCCTTTTTTTGTTCATTTATCTCCCTTGTGGAGTCTGATTACCTCCCTTGTGGAGGCTGGTACGGCACTCAACTGAGTTTCTTCTTATAAGTTCCTCTTGACTTATTAAGGTGTATGCAATATGACCTAGCATAGCATACTATAACATTAAATTAATTTAAGCACATATAATTCATGTGCACTGCTTATGTGTATGCATCATAACATAGCATCGTATACCATACTTAAAGCATAAACATATATATATATATATATAACATGTGTAAATTTTTTCTTTAAAATCTATTCATGCTGTAGGCGAGATTCCTACTTACCTGATTTACAGAGCTGGAATTCTCTTTTCGCCAAACAGCCTATTCTCTTACTTGCTTACTTCTGAAAATAAACACCCACTGAGAGTGTGAGGTTATCTGTCGTTTGCTATTCTATTTTAGCAACTTATGAAGGAATCTAACCCTTTTCTTAAGGCCAGTATTCTTTTCCTTTTCTGAAGGATAATTTACTATAAGGATCGATTTGTTAAATCCTCAAAATCTTATTTTCCTTAATTGTCATTACAAATTTGTGCTAAATTGATAATTCATTAATTATCTTATCCTTATAATAAGTCTAATAATTTAGTTAACTAATTTTGATAATTAATTAACCCTCTTATTCATATACTAAGTCTACATAAGTTAGTTAATTAATCTTAGTAATTAATTAACTTCCTTAGCCATATTCTAAGTCTTGGATAATTTAATTAATTAGTTTTAATAATTAATTAAATTATCATCCATAATACACTTTTAATAAACTTTACTTTACCTCACTTGACGGGCTCATAATAGTGTTGAGGTCTATATTTACCGTCGTAAAATTAAGGATCTAGCGTATCGTTTCTTTACGATTTTCGCTTACATGCTTGTTTGAAAACCGTTAAGTTTTATTGGAAAACTACATACGGCATTTAATCATAAATATAAACCTAATTCACGAATCTCATAATTAACATATTTCATGAAAATCATACGCCTTATATGACTATCTTAATTAAACCATAAGCAAGGTTTGTACTTGCCTGGATTCCGAGCTAAGCAATTCTGATAGTATCTCGCTTGTCGTGTTCTCCTGCGTATTCCTCAAAACTAATTCTGGTTAAGCTGCAAGCACTATGAATGATCCTTGAGGAACAACGTAGTTTTACACACTCGATTCTGATCTTTACTTGTTCAGTCTGAACCACCTCGATCCGCGTGCAACCAGTACCAGACCATTCTCATCAGAACTGAATTTGGTTGAACGGACGTCACCATTGCATTCAGCACGTCGAAACGAGTCGGGATATGGTCTCGGATTATCAAACAGAGGTCGATAGCCTGAGAAACAACACCTCGCCGGAATATGGCGGCGGCGGCGGCGTCGTGACGGCGGGAGCTCTCCGGAGAGTTTTTCCATGGCGGACTTGGGTCCTACCCTAAATTGACCCTTCTGAGTCCATTGGTGCGGTCAATTTCACACAATTCGGCCTGTAACAGTACCCATCGGGACCGGCAACGTCGGTAAAATTCGGCGACTCAAATCTCATATTTCCGATCACGAAATCTTAAAATTGGTTGAGGGGTTTTCTTACCCACTTCCTTCTGAGTGTTGTGACACCAAAATTATGACGATCCAATAGTTAGATCGTCGGAACCACCTCCTCCCTCTACGGACGACGGCAACGGCTCCGTTTTCTGGCCAAACTGCGACGGTGACGGTGGGCTGGCTGGTCGGGATCTGCTGGGCGTCGGCACGAGTCGATTGGTGGGGGCGGTGGCATCCACGTCGGCCTGGAGAGAGAGGAACAACGGCGGCGGCGGAGGCGATTCCGGCCACCACGGACGGCGGTCCTCCAGCCATCATTGAGCTATGAAAATGGATGGGTTTTCTTCGTCTCACTGCACTGAGTCCATAGGGACTGAAATGTGACGCCCCTAAGTGGGGGTTATGTAATAAAAGTGCGGTAACGGTGCACAAATAGAAATAAAATAGAATAAAACTCCTGAAATGAAAACAATGCCTGCCCATGGGCCTTTAAAACAAACTCTCCGTTAAAACTTAAATCCACAGTATAATGTAGCATCAATAAAATATTTAATAATACAATCATCATCATCAGTTATAATTCTGTCCAAAGTAATCCAATCAAGGTCTTACTCAAATTTAAGGAAAGAAAGCGAAAATGGTAGATCCTCTACGAGGGCACGCTGATCGGTGACTACTCCTCGTCCGAAAGGTTGCCTTTGTACACCTCACGGGAATGAAAGGCGACAAAGGGGTGAGCATGGAATGCTTTCGATGGGAGAACTATTACTTACCTTTAGTTTTATTTATTTTGCCGATTAAACCTGCATGGTTAGTAGTTTTTAAGTTTTATGTACAATAAGTCATATGATCGGTGTCGGTGAGATAATCTAATCCATTACACTCATGACGGAAAACCCCCGAAGGCGCGGTGATTCGAGAGGGCGATAGCAAGGATCACCTGTATCGATGTCCCTACCGGATCGGTCCTCGAACCACGGGTAAGGGTGAACTATCGTTCGGGCCTCACCGGGGCGTAACCCTTTGACAAGTAACCTTGGGGATTCTCAACCCCGGAGGCGTCATCACCTCCCCTCTTTTTACGTTTTGGGTTCACACCCGGGAATGGTAAACGGCCACACCCCCTCTGTCGACAAGACACTATCTCACTATCGTGTCCGGTTCACATTTTCCTAACCATGCCTTTGTGTCATATTCGAAAATTATGTCAAATCTCTTGGCCATTATTTTGTACATTACAGACGGGCCCCTAATAGTTTTGTTCAAGTCATATCGTGTAACAAATAATAAGTAAGTTTGATATACAATTCCAATCTTTTCAAATTTGACAAAATTAATTTAATTAAATAAAACTCCACCAAAGTTAAGTAATAGGACCCCTACCTCAAAACGGATTGTCAATCGAAGTCGAGAGGCTGCGAACGAAGGTTCGCGGAATCCCGACCACGGCGGCGACGGCGGCGGAGGTACGGCGGCGAAGCTTCCCGGAGAAGAATCTCGCGGCGGACTTGAGTTCTACCCCCCCTAAATCGATGGTTCTGAATCCAATGGCGATGTCAATTTCACCAAATTCGGCCTCTAACTACTCGGATCGAGATCCTCAATTCCGGCCGAATTCCAAACCTTGAATCTTTATTTTTCAGCCATGGATCTTCAAAATTGATTGGAGGTTTTCATTACCCGTGAGATTCTGAGCATTTTGACACCAAGATCACGAGGATCCAACAGCTAGATCGCCGGAACCATCCTCCCACTTTTCTCACGGCGGCGGCGGCTCCTTTTTACGGCAGGCGGCGGCGGTGACCAAGGCTGGTGGCCCAGAGCGACTCACCGACTCCCTCTGAAACTAATGGGCTGGGCGGTGTCGTTCCAGCAGCCGGAGGAAGGAGATCCGAGGGCGGCGGCGGCGAGGAATCCGGCCACCACGGGCGGCGGTGCTCGGTCAGAATCAAGCCCATCTTCTTTGGTACCGTTTTCTTCATCTCTTCGCTCTGAGTCTATTGGGACCGGAATCACCTCGATCGGACACCGGACGGCGGAGATATCACGATCGGAAGTTTGGGTGTTTTTGAACTTTGGCGGCGAGTGTGGCGTCGTCCGGCGGAGTTGGCGGCTGCAAGACACCAATCCGAACTCGGCTCGACGAGATCTTTCCAACGAGCCGGGCGGTGTCGAAAACGGACGCCGGAATCTCACCGGAGGTGGGTCGGCCGTGCGTGGAGAAAGAGAGAGAAAACGAAAGGAGAGAGAGAGAGAGAGAGAGAGAGAGGGGGAAAATGAGGGTTCTGAGTTGTGAGGGTGAGGGATACGCCCAAGTGGCACAAAATAACAGGTTAGGCATGCTGACTGTCAAAACCTTTATTTTTGACCCCCACATTTCTCTAAAATTCAAATTCTGGCACAGACTTCTAAAATTTTCACACTTAAGTCTTTAAAAATTACAAATTAACCCCATTTCAAATTTTGGGTTTTACAACTCCTCCCCCCTTAGGAGATTTAGGTCCTCGAAATTAAAATTACATCTGTACTCAAAATAGATAAGGATACTTCTCTCTGCATTTTTGACTCAAGCTCCCATGTGGCTTCTTCATCTCCTCGTGATAACGCCATAGAACCTTGACCAAGGGATCTCTCGCGACGGAGTATCTTAACCTCACGTTCTAAAATTTGGATAGGGAACTCCTCGTAAGTCGTGTGTCTACGGATCGGGACATCTGTCCATGTTATTATCTGGGACGGATCTGGTTCGTACTTCCGTAGCATCGACCGTGGAAGACGTTGTGGACATGAGACAATTGGGATGGCAGGTCTAGGCGGTATGCAACTGGTCCACCCGCTCTAGTACCTGGAATGGTCCTGTATACCTTGGTGCAAGCTTACCTCGAAATCCGAAGCTTGAGAAACGCCGCGTTTTGGGGTCACTTTAGAAACACAAAGTCCCCAACCTCGAACTCCAATGGCCGTCTCCGGTTATACGCATAACTCTCTTCTGTCGACTCTGGCGGTTTTGAGGCGGTCGAATAAATTGGACTCTTTTCTGTCGTCTCCTGCACAAACTGAGGTCCAAGGTTAATGCGTTCTTCCTTCTCAGCCCAACACAAAGGAGATCTGCAGGGCCTACCGTACAGAGCCTCAAATGGAGCCATTCCGATGCTGGCTTGGTAACTGTTATTATAAGCGAATTCGGCATTTGGCAGGTATTCTCCCCATCTGCCCTCAAAGTCCAGAACGCAAGCACGCAGCATATCTTCAAGGATTTGTATAACCCGCTCCGATTGCCCGTCAGTCTGAGGGTGGAAAGCGGTGCTGAATCTCAACTCAGTCCCCAGAGCATTTTGTAACCCTTTCCAAAACTTAGATGTAAATCGAGCGTCACGATCTGAGACTATCGATACCGGAACACCGTGCAACGTGACTATCCTCTCGATGTACAGTCGGCACAGCTTGGGAACTTTATAGTCAGCTCTGATGGGGATGAAATGTGCAGTCTTTGTCAGACGATCTACGACAACCCATACAGCATCATACCCTTCCTGGGTCCTAGGTAATCCTGTGACGAAATCCATCGTTACGTGGTCCCACTTCCAATCAGGGATAGGTAAGGGCTGTAGCTCGCCACCAGGTCTTTGATGATCCGCTTTTGACCTGTTTACATATCGAGCACTTGGCTACAAAGTTCGCAACATCACGCTTCATTCCACGCCACTGTCATCGTCTCTTCAAATCCATATACATTTTCGTGCTTCCGGGGTGGATGGAGAACTTGGAACGGTGAGCTTCATACAACACAGCATCCCGGAGATTGGAATCATTCGGAACCACCAGCTTTCCTTTCCGAAGGAGGAATCCCTCTGGACTTATCTGCCATCCTTCAATCTGTTCCCCACTCTGAAGCTGATTCCAAACTTCACTAAGCTCCTCATCATGCCATTGTCCTTGCTTCACCAACTGTTTCAAGGTAGGAGTTGCCACAATGTTGAAGATGCACGCCTTGTTACGATCCTCGTAGTACTGCAAATCAAAACTCCCAACAGTAGCCAACCTGTTCCAGTCTTCGAAGGCTAAACTGGCCAAAACTCCATGGCTTTTCCGGCTTAGGGCATCCGCTACCACATTAGCTTTCCCGGGGTGATACTGGAGATTGAAGTCGTAATCCTCCATGTATTCTATCCACCTCATTTGTCTCAAATTCAGATCTCGTTGAGTGAGCAGATATTTGAGGCTTTGGTGGTCGATGAAAAGCTCGAACTTCGCACCATAGAGGTAACACCTCCAAATTTTCAAAGTGCAAAAATCACTGCAGCTAGTTCCAAATCATGGGTAGGATAGTTCTTTTTTCGTGGGGCTTTAACTGCCGTGAAGCATAAGCTACCACTCGACCTTCTTTGCATCAAAACACATCCTAACCCACTTTTAGAAGCATCAGTGAACACTGTGTAGGGCTCGTCGCTGTTAGGGACTATGAGAATAGGAGCACTAGTGAGGCGGTGTCTCAGTTCCATGAACGCTCCCTCACATTCTTCATCCCAAACGAATCTGACATCCTTTCTGGTTAACTTTGTCAGGGGCAATGCAATCCTTGAGAAATTTTCTACAAATCTCCGATAATATCCCGCTAATCCAAGGAAACTGCGAATCTCTGACACATTCTTCGGACGCTCCCAGTTCAACACAGCTTCCACTTTAGAGGGATCAACCGATATGCCTTCTTGGGAAACTACATGCCCAAGGAACTTCACATCAGTCATCCAAAAGTCACACTTCTCTTTCTTGGCATACAAGCTATGCTCCCTCAAAGTCTGTAGAGCAATCCTCAGATGTTCTGCATGTTCCTCCTGAGTCTTGGAATAGATCAAGATGTCATCAATGAAAACAATGATGAATCGGTCTAAGTACGGACGAAAGACTCTATTCATGAGGTCCATGAATGCGGCAGGTGCATTGGTCAGTCCGAACGGCATGACGAGAAACTCGTAGTGACCGTAGCGAGTACGAAAAGCTGTTTTCGAAACATCCTCTTCTCTTACCCTTAACTGATGGTATCCTGACCGCAGATCAATCTTGGAAAAGTATCGGGATCCACCCAATTGATCAAATAACTCGTCAATGCGGGGTAGTGGATACTTATTCTTGATGGTAACCCGGTTGAGTTGACGGTAATCCACACATAGTCTCAAGGATCCGTCATGTTTCTTTGCAAAAAGCGGGGAGCTCCCCATGGTGATGTACTTGGACGGATAAATCCCTTCTCCATCAATTCTTGCAATTGCTTCCTTAGCTCGACATTTTCGCGGGTGCCATGCGGTATGGAGCAATAGAGATAGGGAGAGGTACGGGAATCAAATCTATGCAAAATTCAATTTCCTGTCCGGTGGAAGCCACGGTAACTCACTTGAAATACATCTTGAAAGTCATCCACTATCGGGACATCTGAAGAATTGTTCGCCTCAAATTCTCCTCCTAACATAAAAATCATTCCCAAGCTTTCTAGATTCTTTCGACCTCCGATACAAGCCTTCAAAGCAGGAGATGGCGTTATCGCCTTGTCTTAGCTTGATAATCCACGACCTGTCCATTCTTGGTGAGAAGCGTAACACGTCTTGGTAACAATCCTTTGTAGTACGATACTTACTCAACCAATCCATACCCAGTATGACGTCAAATCCAGCCATCGGAGTACAAATAGATCGGGTGATAATCGATGATCACCCAAAAACTATACAACGGGACCTACAGATCATAGACACCTCGGCTATACCTCACATTGGTGTACTAAGTGTTGGGGGAGGGTCATGCGTATCAACGCTAATTGTGGGACTGAAGCAAATAACATAGAAATAAAGAGTGCGAGGCACAGTGTCAAACAACACCTGGGCCCAAGAATGAGAAACGAGTACCATTACCATCAACGACAGGATGATCAACTGTTGTCCCCGACCCGGTGTGATTGCTGATGTGACAGCATAAGCGACCATGTGACTTTCCCTTGTTCTTTGTCCTCCGCCTCGATTTCCATGACTACTACTTGCACCGGCATTTCCTCCTGGAAAGTAGGGTCTCGACTCCCCGAAGCTTGAGGGGTAGTCGATAACTCTGGCTCTCTTTGGAATCTGAACCCTGTGCAAAATTTGAAAGTAATAGTGGCTGAAAGCCACGTGGCATTTGAGACGAAGCATAGGAAGCGGTGGATTCTGGAATGATGCCTGGTTCCCACTACTGAAGTGAACCGACATGATCGCCTTGTTGTTCCCGGGGCCTAGGGAGGCGCATCGGGCGATTTGGGCAATTCCGTTTTTGGATGTCAGTCTGTCCACAGGTATAATGAGACATCTGAAAAAACGCATTGCTACGAGGAGTTACTCGCCTTGCTGCGCCCTTTGGTCTGCGGACCTTGTCCACCATACCTTATCTTTCTTACCCATCTTCCTCGATTTTCCTCCCACGAACCTTTGTATTCCCCATAGGTACTATTAAGTTACGCCTCTGCTTTCGCTCTTTGCATCGACCAACAAAAATTGTTTGAAGCGGTCGAGGCTATCATCTGTCTCAATCTAGGTCTCGGGTTTTCCGGGAATTTCTCACACCGTGCCATGGGATCGACAACGGCACCTGGATTGTAGCAGGATAGCTCGATGAACCGTGCATGATCTTTGTGACAACCTTTGTCATGTCACCACCTGCCAAATCATCAAATTCACTGATCATTCTTAATCGGTGATTCTCGGGGAGCGAATGATCTCTTAAAGAGGGACCTCGAACTCATCCCAAGAGAGGCTAGGTATATCATAGTCATCTCCTTGGCTCTCTAGCCACTCCTCCGCTTTCCCTTCAAACATGTAAGTCGCAAAGTCGACCACGGTGATTACAGTGGGATGCCGAGAGTCCGGAGTTTCTTTTAATACTCTTGACCATTGCTCTGCGGCTACCGGATCGAGACTCGCCAAGAAATGTAGGAGGTTTACGCTTCATGAACCTCTCAAGCAATGTCGAGGCGTTGTTGAGCGGGATTTGGATCTGAGGAGGATTTGGGCATTTTGAAAGGCTTGGAACATAGCGACAAATTGTTCCATATCGAAAATTTGGGGCAGCGGGGGGGGATTGCGCCTCGGCGGCATGCTTTCAGATTTGACTGTGAAAACTTGACAGAGTTAGTACTGATGATGATTCTCAAACACAAAAGGAGTAAAACTCAATAAAACCGTTTAAAAGTGGTGCTACATTCCCTAGGTTTCCCAACCTAGGCTCTGATACCAAAAATTCTGTGACGCCCCTAAGTGGGGGTTATGTAATAAAAGTGCGGTAACGGTGCACAAATAGAAATAAAATAGAATAAAACTCCTGAAATGAAAACAATGCCTGCCCATGGGCCTTTAAAACAAACTCTACATTAAAACTTAAATCCACAGTATAATGTAGCATCAATAAAATATTTAATAATACAATCATCATCATCGGTTATAATTACATCCAAAGTAATCCAATCAAGGTCTTACTCAAATTTAAGGAAAGAAACCTGAAAATGGTAGATCCTCTACGACGAGGGGCACGCTGATCGGTGACTACTCCTCGCCCGAAAAGGTTGCACCTGTACACCTCCCCGGGAATGAAAAGGCGACAAAGGGGTGAGCATGGAATGCTCGATGGGGAGAACTATTACTTACCTTTAGTTTTATTTATTTTGCCGATTAAACCTGCATGGTTAGTAGTTTTTAAGTTTTATGTACAATAAGTCATATGATCGATTGTCGGTGAGATAATCTAATCCATACACTCATGACGGAAAACCCCGAAGGGCGCGGTGATTCGAGAGGCACCGATAGCAAGGATCACTGTATCGATGTCCCTACCGGATCGGTCCTCGAACCACGGGTAAGGGTGAACCATCGTTCCCGGCCTCACGGGACGTAACCTTTGTGTCTGATAACCTTGGGGATTCTCAACCCGGAGGCGTCATCACCTCCCCTCTTTTACGTTTTTGGGTTCACACCGGGGAATGGTAAACAGCCACACCCATTGTCAAGACACTATCTCACTATCGTGTCCGGTTCACATTTTCCTAACCATGCCTTTGTGTCATATTCGAAAATTATGTCAAATCTCTTGGCCACTTATTTGTACATTACAGGACGGGCCTCCTAATAGTTTTGTTCAAGTCATATCGTAACAATGAATAAGTAAGTTTGATATACAATTCCAATCTTTTCAAATTTGACAAAATTAATTTAATTAAATAAAACTCCACCAAAGTTAAGTAATAGGACCCCTACCTCAAAACGGATTGTCAATCGGAAGTCGAGAGGCTGCGAACGAAGGTTCGCGGAATCCGGCCACCGGCCGGCGGCGGCGGCGGAGGTGCGGCCCGAAGCTTCCCGGAGAAGAATCATGGCGGACTTGAGTTCTACCCCCTAAATCGATGGTTCTGAATCCAATGGCGATGTCAATTTCACCAAATTGGCCTCTAACTACTCGGATCGAGATCCTCAATTCCGGCCGAATTCCAAACCTTGAATCTTTATTTTTCAGCCATGGATCTTCAAAATTGATTGGAGGTTTTCATTACCCGTGAGATTCTGAGCATTTTGACACCAAGATCACGAGGATCCAACAGCTAGATCGCCGGAACCATCCTCCCACTTTTCTCACGGCGGCGACGGCTCCTTTTCTGGCAAGGCGGCGGCGGTGACCAAGGCTGGTGGCCCAGAACGACTCACCGACTCCCTCTGAAACTAATGGGCTGGGCGGTGTCGTTCACAGCGGCCGGAGGAAGGGAGATCCGAGGGCACGGGCGGCGGCGAGGAATCCGGCCACCACGGGCGGTGGTGTTGGTCAGAATCGCCGCCGCTGCTGGTACCATTTTTTCGGCCTCTTCGCTCTGAGTCTATTGGGACCGGAATCACCTCGATCGGACAATCGGACGGCGGAGATATCACGATCGGAAGTTTGGGTTTTTTTGAACTTTGGCGGCCCGAGTGTGGCGTCGTCCGCGGAGTTGAAGGCTGCAAGACACCAACCGAACTCGGCTCGACGAGATCTTTCCAACGAGCCGGGCGGTGTCGAAACGGACGCCGGAATCTCACCGGAGGTGGGTCGGCATGCGTGGAGAAAGAGAGAGAAAACGAAAGGAGAGAGAGAGAGAGAGAGAGAGAGAGGGGAAAATGAGGGTTCTTGAGTTGTGAGGGTGAGGGATACCAAGTGGCACAAAATAATGTGTTAGGCATCTGATCGTCAAAACCTTTATTTTTGACCCCCCATTTCTCTAAAATTCAAATTCTGGCACAGACTTCTAAAATTTTCACACTTAAGTCTTTAAAAATTACAAATTAACCCCATTTCAAATTTTGGGTTTTACAGAAATCATCTCGATCGGAGGTCGGATGGCGGAGATATCACGACGGGAAGAAAACGGTCATTTCGAAACTTCCGCCGGCGATTGCGGCTGATTCCGGCAGAGTTAGAGGTCGTGCCGCATGTCGTTGAACTCAGCTCGTCGAGATCTTTCTATTGACACCGGCGGTGTCAAAAACGGAGGTCGGAATCTCAACTTGAGTATTTGACCTTTGATGGTTTAATGGGGAAAACGTGAGAGAAGAGAGAGAGGGTGAACGGAAGCAAGAGAAAAAAAATGATATAACCCTAAAAATTTCACTATATATAGTGTCTAATTAAAACAAGATTACATGCTTGATTTTATCCTCAAATATTTTCTCTAAACAGATTAAATTTATACTGATTAGAGATAATTAATTTAGCTCACGTAATTTAATCTATTACTTACAGTCCAATATTAATTTCTGAATAATTCAATATTGTTTTATATTCTTACTCGCGTAATATTTCGAACTGTTTCAAGTCTTGAAATTAATTCTAGACCGAACAAATTCAAAATCTAACTTCTCAAACATTCTATCTCGGGAATGACGTTGTTTTACGATGGTGTCAACTCCCGAGCTCACATTGTACCCTTTTCGCTATGGGTATTTACCTTGTGACTTTAACCTAACATGTCGGCAATTAAGGAGTTTTCTCTTCTTTTAAAATGTCGATTGTGTTTTTTTACCTATTTGCTAACATCGTGTTATGCTTGGAGATTCTTGAAATTAAGATTCTCAAACTATACTTGTACTAAAAATTATTCCGCCTTAAAATACGGCAATAATTTATCGATCGAATTTACTTGATTGAAAACATAAACTTAACATGAAATCTGCTATAGAATTTAGGAATACAGATATTGATTCCATAAATCCTTCAGTCACATAATATTTTCTAGGAAAATCCTTGGCTTAAATAAATAAATTGTATTATTTAAAGTCTTGGATTTTCTCAGTCATTACAATCTACCCCCTTAAGAAATTTTCGTCCCGAAAATTAGAACAACTCGGGATAGCTTTTCCTCGTAATCTCTTCGCGTTCTTAAGTAGATTCCTCAATATTATGATTTCACTACAAGACTTTACCCGAGGAATTACTTTATTCCTTAAGGTTTTCTCCTCGCGATCTAGGATCTGAACTGCATGCACTTCGATAGGTTCCTATTGCAATACATGCAATGGATATGTCGCATACTTCTTCAACATCAATATGTGAAAGACGTTATGTACATAAACTAATTCTGGCGACAATGCTAGTATATATATGCGACCTTATTAATCCTTTTAAGGATCTTAAACGGTCCGATGTATCTTGGGTTGAGTTTCCCTCTTTTACCGAATCTTATTCTTCCTTTCATCGGTACCACCTTCAGGAAAACTAAGTCTCCTACCTGAAACTCTATAGGTCTGCGGCGTTTATCCGCATAGCTCTTCTGGCGACTATGAACTGTATCAAACCTCTTTGTGATACGTCTAACATTCTCTGTGGCTCTCCTGTTAAAGTCTACTATTTCTAGATGCTTCTCCCCAGATTCATACTATTGAATTGGGGACATGCATCTTCTTCTGTATAGAGATTCGAAAGGTGCCATTCTTATTGACATGCGATAGCTGTTGTTATAGAAAAACTCTATCAAAGGCAACTTTCTATCTCAGTTCCCTTTAAATCCATGGCACATGCTCTTAACATATCTTCTAGGGTCTAGATGGTTCTCTCAGATTGGTCATCTGTCTGTGGTGGAAAGTTGTACTAAACTTTAACTTAGACCCCATTGCATCATGTACACTCGTGAAATGGTTGTCTCTCAATAGAATAACTGAGTTTGATCGGCAAAAAGTGTGCTGACCTAGTCAATCGATCTAAGGATTATCCAAATCGCATCGTTACTATCGGATATTCTAGGCAACTCTACCACAAAATCCGTCGTGATTTGATCACACTTCTATTCTAGAATGTAGGTCTTTTGCAATTCTCTTGCTAGATGTTGTTCTTCTACTTTAACTTCCTATCAATCAAGGCAATTTCAACAACATCATTCTTCTATTAGAGTAACGAATGGTTTGGATGAGATAGTTTGTCTCCAAAATGGCTGATCACTCTTCTTAGTCTCGATTGTCATTTCAATCTTCAACCGAATTAATCTTTAGGATTAGTCAATCAATTGCCTAGTATGAGTCGTGATTGATCTTGAAACTATTTTTTTAAAACTTAACATAGACTTAGACTATGCATTTCTATCCTTGATTCGGGTGAGACTCTATTATTGGAACTATCTGATCTTGGTCCTGGGTTATTGTAATATCCTCTTGACACACCTACTGTGAGAACTCTCTAATTCTGAGTGTGATGTACTACTTTCGTATAACTTGGATTAAAATGTTCATCCTTGTGGTTTCTGGGGGTACTGCGTAGTACAAACTGTAATACTACACATTGAATCATTGGATTATTCCATGATTCTATAATTCTCCTCTCATAATCTTGCTTAGATCTTAAAATATTCTTAGTTATTACTAATCGAGTGCTCACTTATTGGTTCATCAATTTATACGAACCGTTAAGAATGTGATGACTTATCTGAAGTCAAACAATTTACTTGAACTTTCACTCTCATAGCCAGTATTCTCAATCATTATCTGACATGGTGTACCATTAAGTCATTTCTTTCATGTCTCACGGTACTCTTAAACATTCTCAGATATACTTATTAGGCTTTTCATAGTATATCTTGTCATACTGAGATTTTACACGTCATTCTAATATGAACACGTGTACTGAGAGGTTTAAAACCTGTAGAATGCATGGCTTATTTATGGAAAAATCCATAAATAAGTAGACTTATTTATCTACTAATTCTTCTCGACATTACAATTCACTAGGCTTATATAAATTTGATCTTCAAAATTAAAATGAAGCCGAGGAAAAGTAATGTTTTTCGTTATTGTTCATGTGAAGAGCATCTTCCATTGGCATTTTTTTTCCTCTGAGGATCTTACTAAGATTATTGACCTTTCTTTCTATGAGGTCTCTTTTCTACTAATCCATGATTTCAACTTGCTCTCTACTCTTAACTCTTGCATTTCTTTATCAGGATCTTGATTTGATATATGGAATGACTCAAGAATCTATCATCTTAACATTTTCTTAATGGGTTCCCATTATCCAAATCGTTATCATTAGCAATAGTAGTAACTATAGCTTACTTATATACTTATTCTGATACTTTGGGGAATCTATCTTTCCTCAATTAAACTTTCTCTATTTTTCTTCGGGGTACTCTGCCTTTCTCTTGGAGTATGAGTGAAGAAAGATCAGTCTTACTGTCCATACTTATAGAAGCTCTCTACTTTGTTCTAATAGTTTTCCCCATTGATTATGGGCTATCTTCACTTCAACTTTGTTTGTCATAATCACCAAGCAGTTTCTTATCAAAACTATAGGGCCTCAATTTAACTATTCTCCATATATATATATATATATATATATATATATATATATATACACTTAAGTTGAAGCTTCACCTATCATCGACCAATAGTTCATATGACTTACGAACTCAAAGGTACCTCAAATCCTTTCTCACATGTAAAACTGTATTGTAATACTCTCTTATTCTAACTTATTGTAGAATTTGTGGCCAAACATCGTATCATATCACGATTGTTTAGGCACTTTTTCCTGTCTGAACCTTATTTCATAGAGTAGCGAGACCCTTACGAATCTAAATTTCGCATTACAACTAGTGTAAGACATACTTCTACAAGATAATGTTGTGTTGATTCCTGAGTCTGTAAATGACTACTTGAGGTTTACCGACCTTATATTTGTCTTATAATCATCAGACTTAATAACTAGTTTCCTCAAATACTTAAGTCCTTAAGAAATACATGTATCAACCTCATCTGACATTCTTATCTTCTTGCTGGAGCTCTAACTGTTTATGTTTCTATCACAAACCATTCATAACTCTCATTCAATTTTTTTTTTGAAGGATAGTTATTGCTTACACAACTAGCTACATCATCTTTTCCTTTGGGGTTGCCAATGTACCCTTTAACGATGGGATACTCCTCAATTGTTCTGTTTCTTAGGCTTTATGAGTCTTTTTAAGGGGTCTATACTTTTCCTTCTTATCTAGTGTCGAGTTCAAACTACTCTCGAAAGTATGAACTCATTCAAGGAATATACCATCTTCATACTTTAGCATTCTTCCTTCTAATTTACTCTTTATATAATCGAGTTCTTAAGCTCATTTTATCTCATGTTTACTTTCCTCAAAAAATAATTATCTTAAACTTATGACTCTGGAAAAAAAAAATTCTAATAATTTCTCCTTAAAATAGGTATATTTCGAAGTATTACCTTCTGTTGACATTTTTGTTCTTAAGTAGGATCATCTGTCTTTTGATCTTTTTACCTCTCAGAGCATAGATCATAGTCTTAATGATATACATCCATCCTTCTTAACCTAATCATCGACCTCTAAACTCAATAAGGTCATCCTCTCAGCGTAAAAATGATTACACCTAAAAATTCTTTCATTTTCTTTAGATTCCTAGATTGATAATATTGTTCTCCTATTTATCATCGGGCAGGGTATATATAAAATAAAATCCTTAAACCATTGCTACGTTTGATACCCCATTATCTTACCTTTAACTTACTTATCATACTGACTAAACTATTAGTCCTTATCGTTCCTTTACTTATGCAAGAGATCTTCTCCTTTAAAAGGATTACATTTTATATCCTCCATTAAGAGTTTGACTTATAAATTCATAACTTCCGTCCTCAAAGTTTCAATTATAAGTCCTAATAAATCTGCCTTAGATTGGCATCACAACCAAATTTTTCTTAATAGATAAACACTATCCTTAATTGGTTTGCTCCACTCTTGTTGTGATTTCCTTTTTACAACGCCTCTTGATTGGCATGGAAATTGTATTATTTCTATTTCCTTGCTTCATAATATCTAATAATGATTCTCACTTCGATTCTAAGGTTTTTTTTAGCTTTCTTAAGCTATAATCCCGTTTATCAAGAGATTTCACCTACCCAAGTTAATCTCATTGAATAGATACGAAGGTGAGCACGTTTATTATTTTATTTGAGAATTACTATTCACGAGAATACCATAAGTTGGGTTCTTATGCATATCGATGACTGGGCAAAACTGTGTCATAAGAAAAGTTTAGTCCTTTATTAGAGAAATTCATACTATTCTATTCTTCTTCTAATCACTTAATTCATATCACACATCTCTATTCATGGTCACCCTAGTATCGCGTCAACTTAGCACATCTAATCCATGATTTTCTAATGGATAAGTTTATGGCAGTGTATTGTCATACCTTACTTGCCTACTGTATTGTGGGATGACTTATTTTCTGTCAATCAATACCTTCACCGTAAAGGCAACTTTTGCTTTTATCATCTTTGCCTAATGCAATCTTAATTCTTTTAGCGGATTTTAAAACAAATCTGTAACTATATTCTTCATTTATAAATAGAGTGAGAATATCTCCTCTTGAGGTTGTTGTAGAGGGATTGGTTTAGTTAGAAACCAACCTAGAACAACCTTCCTCAATATGTCAATGACCTTCGTTGTTCTTTTCTTATCACTTAAACTGATGCTTACCTTTAAACTCATTGCATTAGTTCTTGTACCTAAACCCAAATGAGATTCTCCACATCTTGAACCCCTTTTGCATTTGCCTTAACTAATAGTGTTTGTGAGTTATTTATCATCACATTCATACACATAGGTACTTTATATGAGATTGCTAAACATTTTAAGGCTAGCAATCATCGTGTATCATATCTTAAGTGCATTGCTTAACATCTACCATAAGCTGGTATTGCTTAATGTTGAAGCTCTATTTCCTATATCGTATCTTGATATACATATATAGTCGTCGAACGTGGCCCACATCTAACTTAATGGGGTTACAACGTCCATCTACTTATTAACGTCATCTTTATGCTACATATTCAGATCTTCTTCATGGATCCATGCTGAAATGCCGCTGCTAGCAATGCAGTCATCCGGGCTTCCTCAACGGGAGTCTCGGTAGTAGTTCCTTTTTTAAACTGTCATACGTGGCTCCAATACTTTGCTTGGCTTTATAATCCAACAACGATCATTACGGGGTCGCCTCAAACGATCACACTTCTTGAGATATTCTCTTGTCAGCCCAAGAGAATACAACACAGTAAAATGATAAGGCGGTTAAACTTGAATGGTCCTTGATAGGATGATCTTAATCGTGCGAACGTATCAACTTTTGGTTGCTCGTTAAATAAGCGTTCGCGTCTATTAACTACTATAAACTACTTATCATAAACATACTTTAACTTACTTGGACTATGGCGAAGCAGACACGTGACGACGTGGAGTAGGATGGCAGGATACCGGCTCTGATACCAACTGTGACGTCCCTCCTATGAGGCCGCCATTTGTAACTTACTTTTAACTTGTACTTCTTTGGGGTTTCTTAAAATTTGGAAATTTTTTTTTTTTTTAAACATAAGAATGAATACTTTCATAATTCGTAACAATAATTTAAAAATAATGAATCACTCAATTACTAAAAACTTTTCTTAATTTTAGTTAAGATAAAACTTCTAAAAATATCTTTCGAATTGAGTGACATTTGAACTCTTGATTCACATACTCTTTAAAAGCATTTCTAAAACTAGTCAATTTAATTGGGTTATCTCATTTGACTTTAAAATGGATTTCGTGAAAAATCTTAAATTCAAGTACATCTTAAAGTCCTTTTAAAATCAATCATTTAAATCATCATGTTTAAAATTCGTTTATTTGTTGCATGCACTATTGCAACGTTCTAAAACTTAAATACTCAAAACTAGGATTGTTAGCTACAATCTCAGTTTTCCTAACATACATATGTACATATACCTTTTTAAACATACATGCTTGAAACTTTGAATCATATAAATATATACATGATTATACTTAAACTTTATGCTTGGAGGAAAATAAGCGCCTAAGCGGTATCCATTCCCATCTCCACCATTCGTCCATTGCTCACCATTGCCCTTCAAGAATTGTTGATAGGTTTCTTACCTACAGCATGAACTTATCTGATTGAGCTTTCGCTCAGCAAGTAGGAACTATATCTCACAAAATAACTGTAAGTACACATGAATAAATATGCATGAGCTGATTATGCTTAATTATGATATCTTATTATAGTCTTATTATCTTATCTTATCTTTTTCACTGATGGCCCCGAGTGCTCACGTACCACTTGCGCGCAATCATCGGGACGTAAGGGTTTGCAAGGTCCCCAACGACCCGTGATTTAAATTGAACTGAGTGCCTCCCTTGTGAAGGACCCTTTTTTTTGTTCATTTATCTCCTTGTGGAGCCTGGATTACCTCCCTTGTGGAGGCTGATGCGACACTCAACCGAGTTTCTTCTTATAAGTTCCTCTTGACTTATTAAGGTGTATGCAATATGACCTAGCATAGCATACTATAACATTAAATTAACTTAAGCACATATAATTCATGTGCCTTTGCTTATGTGTATGCATCATAACATAGCATCGTATACCATACTTAAAGCATAAACATATATATATATATATATATAACATGTGTAAATTTTTTCTTTAAAATCTATTCATCTTTGAGGCGAGATTCCTACTTACACGATTTACAGAGTGGAATTCTCTTTTTCGCCAAAATGACCTATTCTCTTACTTGCTTACTTACGAAAATAAACACCCCCCGAGAGTGTGAGGTTATCATCGTTTGCTATTCTATTTTAGCAACTTATGAAGGAATCTAACCCTTTTCTTAAGGCCAAGATTATTCTTTTTCCTTTTCTGAAGGATAATTTACTATAAGGATCGATTTGTTAAATCCTCAAAATCTTATTTTCCTTAATTGTCATTACAAATTTGTGCTAAATTGATAATTCATTAATTATCTTATCCTTATAATAAGTCTAATAATTTAGTTAACTAATTTTGATAATTAATTAACCCTCTTATTCATATACTAAGTCTACATAAGTTAGTTAATTAATCTTAGTAATTAATTAACTTCCTTAGCCATATTCTAAGTCTTGGATAATTTAATTAATTAGTTTTAATAATTAATTAAATTATCATCCATAATACACTTTTAATAAACTTTACTTTACCTCACTTGACGGGCTCATAATAGTGTTGAGGTCTATATTTACCGTCGTAAAATTAAGGATCTAGCGTATCGTTTCTTTACGATTTTTCGCTTACATGCTTATTTGAAAACCGTTAAGTTTTATTGGAAAACTACATACGGCATTTAATCATAAATATAAACCTAATTCACGAATCTCATAATTAACATATTTCATGAAAATCATCGCCTTATATGACTATCTTAATTAAACCATAAGCAAGGTTTGTACTTGCACGGATTCCGAGCTAAGCAATTCGATAGTATCTCGCTTTGTCGTGTTCTCCTGCGTATTCCTCAAAACTAATTCTGGTTAAGCTGCAAGCACTATGAATGATCCTTGAGGAACAACGTAGTTTTACACACTCGATTTGATCTTTACTTGTTGATCCCGAACCACCTCGATCCGCGTGCAACCGATTGCAGACCATTCTCATCAGAACTGAATTTGGTTGAGCGGACGTCACCATTGCATTCAGCACGTCGAAACGAGTCGGGATATGGTCTCGGATTATCAAACAGAGGTCGATAGCTTGAGAAACAACACCTCGCCGGAATATGGCGTGGCGGCGGCGTGTCTGCGGCGGAGGCTCCCGGAGAGTTTTTCATGGCGGACTTGGGTCCTACCCCCTAAATTGACCCTTCTGAGTCCATTGGTGCAGTCAATTTCACACAATTCGGCCTGTAACAGTACCCATCGGGACCGGCAACGTCGGTAAAATTGGCGACTCAAATCTCATATTTCCGATCACGAAATCTTAAAATTGGTTGAGGGTTTTCTTACCCACTTCCTTCTGAGAGTGTTGTGACACCAAAATTACGACGATCAACAGTGTTAGATCGCCGGAACCACCTCCCCTCCCTCACGGACGACGGCAACGGCTCCGTTTTCCGCCAAACCGCGACGGTGGCGGTGGCTGCTGGCGGGATCGATCTGGCGTCGGCTTCTCGGAGTCGATTGGTGGGGCGGTGGCATCCACTTACGGCCTGGAGAGAGAGGAACAACGGCGGGCGGCCCGGGAGGCGATTCCGGCCACCACGGACGGCGGTCCTCCGCCATCATTGAGCTATGAAAATGGATGGGTTTTCTTCGTCTCACTGCACTGAGTCCATAGGGACTGAAATCATCTCGATCGGAGGTCGGATGGCGGAGATATCCTGACGGGAAGAAAACGGTCATTTCGAACTTCCGCCGCGATTGCGGCTGATTCCGGCAGAGTTAGAGGTCGTGCCGCATGTCGTTGAACTCAGCTCGTCGAGATCTTTCTATTGACACCGGCGGTGTCAAAACGGAGGTCGGAATCTCAACTTGAGTATTTGACCTTTGATGGTTTTGTGGGAAAAACGTGAGAGAGAGAGAGGGTGAAGCGGAAGCAAAGAAAAAAAAATGATATAACCCTAAAAATTTCACTATATATAGTGTCTAATTAAAACAAGATTACATGCTTGATTTTATCCTCAAATATTTTCTCTAAGCAGATTAAATTTATACCGATTAGAGATAATTAATTTAGCTCACGTAATTTAATCTATTACTTACAGGGTCAATATTAATTTTGAATAATTCAATATTGTTTTATATTCTTACTCGCGTAATATTTGAACTGTTTCAAGTCTTGAAATTAATTCTAGACTGAACAAATTCAAAATCTAACTTCTCAAAGATTCTA
The DNA here is from genome assembly GCA_012066045.3 of Morus alba. NCBI lineage: Eukaryota > Viridiplantae > Streptophyta > Magnoliopsida > Rosales > Moraceae > Morus > Morus alba. The sequence continues at coordinate 15,685,209 of CP050224.2, forward strand.
TCTCGGGAATGACGTTGTTTCTGATGGTGTCAACTCCCGAGCTCACATTGTACCCTTCTGCTATGGGTATTTACCTTGTGACTTTAACCTAACTGTCTGGCAATTAAGGATTTTCTCTTCTTTTAAAATGTCAGTGTGTTTTTTTTACACGCTGCTAACATCGTGTTATGCTTGGAGATTCTTGAAATTAAGATTCTCAAACTATACTTGTACTAAAAATTATTCCGCCTTAAAATACGGCAATAATTTATCGATCGAATTTACTTGATCGAAAACATAAACTTAACATAAAATCTGCTATAGAATTTAGGAATACAGATATTGATTCCATAAATCCTTCAGTCACATAATATTTTCTAGGAAAATCCTTGGCTTAAATAAATAAATTGTATTATTTAAAGTCTAGGATTTTCTCAGTCATTACATGCACTTTGAAGCCTTGATAAGCAAGTATACCAGAGAGGCTCTCTCACGCGCAGGGGGGGTGCAAATCACGGACCCGGCGGGTTAGGGGCCTAATGTGTGCGCCCGCGACCTGCAGACACGAATGTCGGACCAGAAATCCCGTTCCGTGCGGCTGGTTTTAATCACCATTATTCCGGGAATAAATCTGGGTTATTACACCATAATGTCTTGGTGTAACACCCAGATTTTGGAGCCTATATAAAGGCCAATCCTCCACATGAACAAGGACTCATATTTTTGAATTCTTCCTCTCATTCTCTTGTGTTCTTTTACGGAATTTTTCTGTCTCCTTGTTGTAGAGTTTTGTGCTCTTGTAGTTCGGTCTTTTGGTGATAGAGGGAAGATCAAGTTCTAGTTAGCGGACGGTACCGGCGCGTGCATCGAGCTACCGTCGTTGTCGTTGTATCACGAGAGCGGGGCGTCCAACGTGACCTCAAGCACACGCCGGAGGGGACGAATGCATTTTAAGGACAACGTGGTTTCGTGCCTCGACATTCATACAACTCCGTTTCTTGAACTCCATAGAAAGGTTGATTTCGGGTTGTAAAATTTTTTCATTTCGTTGTTATTCCTTTATTTTCTTGTTCTTCTTTGTATTTTCTACCATATTGTCCAACAATCTTAAAACAGACTCGGATTTACAAAGGAGGTTTTGAAAGAAAATAAGGAAAAAAAAAAGGTTAAAGGAAAAAGGAAAAAAAAAAAAAAAAAAACGTTTCCGGGAAAAAAAAAGTAAGGAAAAAACGTTTTTCAGGAAAAAGAAAAAAAAAACGTTTTTTAGAAAAAAAAAAAAAAAAAAAAACGTTTTATTGTGGTTGTTCGAAATTCTGTCAATTTTCTTACTAACTTGGAAATTTTGTTTTTAGAAATGGCTAATAACATGATTGTGGTTGTTCCTGCTGGAAGCAACACTATGACGCCTGAGCCGTCACCCATGGGACAAACGTCTGTCTCGGTCCCAAATCGCTCCTTGACCTCGACGCGGCCTTCGCCGGTCTCGGTTCCTGTGAACCACAATGAAAAGCCTGATAAATTCAGTGGGCTGAATTTTAAGACTTGGCAACAAAAAATGTTGTTTTATCTGACAACGTTGAATCTTGCGAGATTCTTGAAAGAGGATCCTCCCTCTTTGTTAGAGAGGATGTAGTGGATGCTCAAACATTCCACGCAGATTGATGCATGGAACCATTCGACTTTTTTGTGTCGGAACTATATGTCTTTGAATGGTTTGGTGATGGGCTTTACAACGTGTATAGCTCAAAGAAAACACTAAGGAATTATGGGAATCTTTGGACCATAAATACAAGTCCGAGGACGCAGGTGCTAAGAAGTTCTTAGTGGGCCAATTCCTGAATTACAAAATGGTGGACTCAAGACCTGTCATTAGTCAAGTTCAAGAGCTCCAATTGATAATTCACGAGATTCATCTTTGAAGGAATGGCCATTAGTGAATCCTTTCGGTGTAGTCATACTTATTTGGTTGATAAGCTACCCCCTCCCGGAAGGAGTTCAAGAGCTATCGATGCATAAGAGGAAAGAGATGACCATTGAGCAATTGGTTGTCGGGGCTTCGTATTGAAGAAGACAATAGGCGGACTGAGAAAAAGTTCTCCAGTGCAACCGCGAACTCTGCTAAGGCTAATGTGGTGGAGCATGACAACTCCAAAAAGAAAGGAAAGCCCGGATCCAAGTTGGGACCAAAGGGAGGAATTGTCAACAAGAAATTCCAAGGAAAGTGCTTCAATTGCAACAAGGTTGGGCACAAATCGGCGGACTGCAGGCTGCCAAAACGAAACAAGGATAAGGAGGCCCATGTTGTGGACACTATTTTCAAGGAAGTGTCCGACATTAGCTTGTTGGCTGTGGTCTCTGAAGTGAACTTGGTTGACTCCAATCCAAAGGAGTGGTGGCTCGATACTAGGGCTACAAGACACATTTGCTGTGACAGAGCCGAGTTTGCTGATCTAGTTCCATTGGAAACTGGAGAGAAGCTTTTCATGGGCAATTCTGCAACTTCTGTGATCAAGGGCCAAGGAACGGTGTTCTTGAAGATGACCTCGGGCAAGGAAGTGAAGCTCTACAACGTGCTTTATGTGCCCGACATCAGGAAGAATCTCATATCCGGGACAATGCTGAGCATGCACGGCTTCAGGATGGTGTTTGAAGCCGATAAGATAGTTTTGTCTAAAATGGGAATGTATGTGGGAAGGGGTTATGTAAAGGGTGGCATGTGGAAAATGAATGTCATAGCTGTAAAACCCAAGAAAATGAATAAAAAGAAAAAGTCTTCTGTTTATATGCTTGAGTCTTCTAACTTATGGCATGGTAGATTAGGACATGTTAATTATGATACTTTGCGTAGATTAATTAACTTGGATCACATACCCGCATTTCATATCGATTCAAAACGTAAATGTGAAACTTGCGTTGAGGCAAAACTAACAAGGTCATCATTCCAAATGATAGAAAGGAATACTGAGCCACTTGATCTAATACATAGTGATGTTTGTGATTTAAAGTTTGTTCAAACGAGAGGTGGTAATAAGTATTTTATCACTTTAATTGATGATAGCACAAAGTATTGCTATGTATTTTCTTTGAAAGCAAAGATGAAGTCAGAGAGAAATTTGCTCTCTACAAGCAAGAAGTTGAAAACCAACTTAATAAGAAGATTAAAATGGTAAGAAGTGACCGAGGTGGTGAATATGTTGAACCATTTAGTGCGCTTTGTGCACAACATGGAATTATCTACGAAGTCACACCTCCGTATTCTCCCCAATCGAATGGCATTCTTTGAGCGGAAAAATCGTACCTTAAAGGATATGATGAATGCAATGTTAATAAGTTTCGGGTTGCCACGGAACATGGGGGGAAGCCATTTTATCGGCTAATTACCTTTTAAATAAGGTTCCGGCGAAGAAAGTCGATAAAACCCCTATGAGTTGTGGAAAGGAAGGAAACCTTCCTACAAATACTTGAAAGTGTGGGGGTGTTTGGCCAAGGTAATGGCACCAACACCAAAGAAGATGAAGATAGGTCCGAAAACGGTTGATTGTATCTTCATTGGGTATGCTCATAACAGTACCGCATATCGGTTCCTTGTGCACGAGTCTAAAAACCCTGACATACACAAGAACACGATAATAGAGTCTAGGAATGCATCGTTCTTTGAACATGTATTTCCTTGTAAGACTAAGGAAGATGAGCCAAGTTCATCAAAATGAACTTTTGAGACTATCATAGAAGATTGTAGTCAAAATTCTGGAAATGATGAAAATGTGGAAACGGAGGAAGAGCCTAGACGAACTAAAAGGGCAAGGATAGAAAAATCTTTCAAACCGGATTTTCTAACCTATATGCTAGAGGCTGAACCGCAAACATATAAAGAAGCTGTGAGCTCAACTGAGGGTCCTTTATGGAAAGAAGCCATAAAAAGTGAAATAGATTCCATCTTACAAAATCATACTTGGGAACTAGTAGACCTTCCACCAGGAATTAAACTATTAGGTTCTAAATGGATTTTTAAACGAAAAATGAAGACAGATGGAACAATTGACAAGTATAAGGCCAGACTAGTAATAAAAGGTTATAGACAACGAGAAGGCCTTGATTACTTTGACACGTATTCTCCTGTGACGAGAATAACATCTATAAGGATGATACTAGCGATTGCTGCGCTGCGGAATCTTGAAGTTCATCAAATGGATGTGAAGATAGCCTTTCTAAATGGAGATCTGGAAGAAGAAATCTACATGGAACAACCCCGAGGGTTGTGTAGCTCAGGACAAGAGAAGAAAGTCGTAAATTGGTGAAGTCGTTATACGGTCTAAAACAGGCACCAAAACAATGGCATAAGAAATTTGACGATGTTATGTTGTCAAATGGATTCAAAATCAACGAGTGTGACAAATGTGTTTATGTCAAGAATCTGAGACAATGGTTATGTCATTCTTTGTGCGTATGTAGATGACATAATAATTGTAGGTAGTAATGATCGGATGGTCGGATCTACTAAACACATGTTGAACTCAAGGTTTGACATGAAAGATATGGGACCGGTTGATGTGGTTACGGGGATCAAAATCAAAAAGAGTGCCTAATGGTCTCATATTGACTCGGTCACATTACGTGGACAAGATACTTGACAAGTTTAATAAGGATGATTACGGTATAGCCGGGACTCCCATTGATATAAGTCAACATCTGTCCAAAAATAGAGGAGAAAGCATATCCGGTGGAGTATGCTAGAGTGATTAGCGATCTTATGTACTTAATGAGTTGTACAAGACCGGATATAGCCTTCACTTTGTAAGTAGATTGAGTTGATTCACGAGTAACCCGGAGATGACCCTTTGGAAAGCAATTGTGAGAGTACTAAGGTACTTAAGATACACTCGTGAATATGGATTGCACTACACAAGAGAGCCTGGTGTTTTAGAAGGATACTACGACGCGAGTTGGATATCCGATACACAGGACTCTAAGGCGACAAGTGGATATGTATTCACCTTAGGTGGTGCGGCTATTTCATGGAAATCCTCTAAGCAAAGCGGTAATAACCGGATCCATGATGGAAGTTTGAGTTTGTCACATTAGATAAATGTGGTGAAGAAGCGTAATGGCTTAGACATTTCTTAGAGGACATTCGGATTGGCCAAAGCCTATACCGCAATTTGCGTACAGCGATAGTCAATCCGCTATTGGTAGAGACACAATACAATGTATAATGGTAAGTCTAGACATATCGTCGGCGACATAATACCATTAGACAATTGATCTCAACGGAGTCATAGTCATTGACTATATAAGGTCGAAAGATAATATTGCGGATCCACCGACTAAAGGACTAAACCGAGATCAAGTTGAAAAGACATCGAGAGGAATGGGATTGAAGCCCATGGAAAAATAGGTTGAAGCGGTGGAAACCCAACCTAGCTGATGGAGATCCCAAGATCTAGGTTCAATGGGAAAACTAAATTGTCTAGACTGGCCGAGTTCTTTGTGGGGGTAACCCTAGCCTATTCCTATGATGCTAACAAAGTGAAACCCGTACGAGAAAAGGTTAAACATTAGTTTTAATGATTCTTATGTGTCGGATACATCGGGGAATCCGGGCGGAGTAATGTCTGGGTTACTCTTCATTAAGAAATCACCTATGTGAGAGAGAAGTGGGGCCGCTTCAAAGGAGAATTATGAGGGCTCAATTCTTTAGAAACTCTTGCAGAACCAGGTAGATGTTCATGGCCAAAACGAACATAACCATGAGAACAAAACTGTGTTAGGAAGATGTCTGTGTGAGGTATATTAACGTTTACACGAAGACAGAACAGTTCAAAGACATCGCGTCTACTGAACAGCCAGTAAAGTTTATGCATTCTCACAAGGGAAGGTTCAAAGGGTAATGACTACCAATCCTTTGCAGGCATCGACCGCAGAACTCTATCACTGTGTCGAGTTTGTGTTTTCTTGTCGTCGGTCAATTTTCATTCATGTGGGGGATTGTTGGAAAAAAAAAGACTTATTAAGCCATTTTAAAGGCCCATTTTGAGGCCCATTTTCGGATGGGGCCCAATAGGTTTTTGAGACGGATTTCGTTGGATTTGCGTTCTCCGTCGCGAGGAGATCGAAATCAAGTATTCATACACTCAAAATGGTTTTTGGGTGAATGAGAAATTGATGGTCTAAGTATGGTACTTGGAATGACATATGTAGAAAGAAAGTTGCAAAAGTCCCACATTGGCTAGGAGTGAAGCCAATGTGGTGTTTATAAGTGATTGCACTTTGAAGCCTTGATAAGCAAGTATACCAGAGAGACTCTCTCACGCGTAGGGGGGGGGGGGGGTGCAAATCACGGACCCGGCGGGTTAGGGGCCTAATGTGTGCGCCCGCGACCTGCGGACACGAATGCCGGACCGGAAATCCCGTTCCGTGCGAGCTTACTTTTGCGTTTTTTATTTTTGCTCCAGCCTAGACCGTCCAGCTTCCAGCCGTTTGGCATAAAGCAATGATGGTTAATGACCATAATGAGGGCTTAATGGTGATCAATGGAGGAAAACCGAATCAAGCTTTTATGGCTTCGGTTTTTTCATCATCTAAAACTGAATTAGTAGCCAAAATGTGGTCAGATTCATCTTCAGATTCAAAAACGTTTTGCTCCATTATTTTCCAGAATAATGGCTGGTTTTAATCACCATTATTCCGGGAATAAATCTGGGTTATTACACCATAATGTCTTGGTGTAACACCCAGATTTTGGAGCCTATATAAAGGCCAATCCTCCACATGAACAAGGACTCATATTTTCGGAATTCTTCCTCTCATTCTCTTGTGTTCTTTCTGGAATTTTTCTGTCTCCGTGTTGTAGAGTTTTGTGCTCTTGTAGTTCGGTCTTTTGGTGATAGAGGGAAGATCAAGTTCTAGTTCGCCGGACGGTACCGAACGTGCATCGAGCTATCGTCATTGTCATTGTATCCTGGGAGACGGACGTCCAACGTGACCTCAAGCACACGCCGGAGGGAACGAATCTGTTTTAAGGACAACGTGGTTCACGTGCCTTGACATTCATACAACTCCGTTTCTCGAACTCCATAGAAAGGTTGATTTCGGGTTGTAACAATTTTTCATTTCGTTGTTATTCCTTTATTTTCTTGTTCTTCTTTGTATTTTCTACCATATTGTCTAACAAAAGAAACCAAGCTCAAAGGTTCCTTCTTTAGAAACCAAAGTCGTGCCATCGCTTATAGATTCCGATGGATCAATTCTATTAACTGCCGTGGAAATTGTGTGGAAGAGAAAAAGGAAAGCAACAGCAATTATAAACATGAAAGTGGAAAAACTGGCCATTTGGTTCTATTTCTCCGACTGCCTACATTAGGTGATGTAAACTGAAGGCAGAAAACATATTGTGATGTAACTTTGAGAAGGTAGCTTGGAGCACAGGGGAAGCTATTGAATATTATGAGGGACTTTGGGTTGGTCTCAATTCGCAGTATCCTGTCCTCTTCAGGCACCATTCACCAGCGCATTTTTTATTCGTAAGATTAAAGAATGGTGGACAAGTTTGATATATGAAAAAGATGTATTTGACCGCCAAAAGGTCACATTTGAACATTTCATTTCCAAATATTAAATCTTCCTCATTGTGTACATGAAGTAAACTAATATGGTATATTATATAGGATTGGCGACAACCCTTTAAGATTCTAACGTTTTAAACTACATAGACATCACTATCAACAATGACATCTTGCATAACTTACTACTTCTTCCAATTCAGATAAGGGCTACTGTGGGACATACAGGTTCTAGATGTATCATGAAAAGTAATGATATAAGTTTATAATTAGCTAAATTTATGAACAGGGATGTTATATTGTACAATTTCTGGAAATTCAAGGTCATCTCTCTCTTTGAAACCAAGGTTCTGAGAACCCCACTGATATAGTGCATCGTTAGTCCCTGAATTATGTGTTTTCTGTCACTTTGATTCCTGAAATTTTAATTTTGACAAACAACTCTCTAAGCTTTTGATTTTTGACTATTTTTGTCCCTATATAACAAAATTGATGGTAGATTTTAGAAATTTCCCATGGATAATTGCATATATACACGAATAATAACTGAAGTTTGCACAAAAATAGTTAATTAAATACAAAATATTCTCTTTATTGTAATTACAAATCATTAAAAGCTGGATCGTTGTGCATTTAATGTAACTAATTCTGCAAAAATTTCAGTTATACTATATGTCTATGACGTGCTTATATCTTAGAAGTTTCAAAAGTCATTTGCCAATTTTACTGTGCATGGACCAAAGTGGTCATAAATCAAAAGTTCGGGCAGTAAATTCTGGAATCAAAGGGAAGACACAATGCACATAATTCGAGGACTAAATTACCCTAAAGGCGAATTGAAGTGTTTATCTTAACTTTCCTTTCTAATTCTACCTTTCCATTTGCATTCCGTTATGGTCAGTAAATGTGCCCTAAGAGCATGAAAGTATCAGTGACAAAAAAAAATAAATAAATAAAACCGCGTTTCTAGTTCTTGATGTCTCTACTTTAATGGTATAAAATGAGTATAAGTTCGTGAATAATTAACATGCCTATTGGCTAGGATGCAGGTCTTCTGTTCGGTGTAACCACTACAAGAAATCTAACTTTCTGCAACCAACAAATCTACAGCAAAAAATTATTTGGTTGCTAAAGTGGCTTTCTGCAACCAAATTTTGGTTGTCAAAAATCAATACCGAAGCAAAAATATCAGCAACCAAATTTGCTCGCAAAAACATAAGAAACAGCGACCAAAAAATATTTGGTCATAAACAAGAAAAATTTTGCAACCAAATAAAATTTAGTCGCTGATAATGATTTTTTTGCACTCGAATATATTTTTTATTTTTTATTTTTTCTTATCTTGCATTTTAATCATATTTCCACTTAGTTAGTTTGAAAATTGACCAAGACTTTCCTATTCCTTTCAAGAAATTAACTCAATAGTCAATTATGCTCTAAAACACTAATTGTAGGGATAACATAAACTATAATAGAATAGGTGCATAGTCCAATAATTAAGAACTAAATTAAGAAGTGATTTGTACAGCAACATGTTTTTTTTTTTTCTTTTTTTTTTTTAACTAAACAGATAAGGCTCTCCAACGAATTCTTACAGTCTAATACTTCTTCCAAGTCAACGAATTAAGGCGTCTAATATCAGCTAACCAATTATGGGATTAATTCATTAAAAGACTCCAATATTTAGTCTTTTTAATGAATTTTGTCTAAAAAATAATTCTTGAAATGCAAAAGGTATATCATTTTACATTCAAGTTGACTCTATGGAATAGAGCTAACCATCGGACCATGCTTGTTCTAGTGGACTATTTATTTATTAGGGGTTTAAGAATGTTAACTCTATGGAATAGAGTTACTTTACCATTTTTTGTGCATTTAAAATGGCTATGTTCTATTGAGATCTTCATTTTTTTAGTTTAAATTTTTGTATTTTAACGTATTTTGTTTTATTCAAGTTTAATTTTTTTTATTCTAGTTTAATTGCATTTTAACTTATTTGGTTTTAGTTTATTTTATTTTGTTAGTTTGATATTTACTTTATTTTCTTGTTATTAACAATTGTATTTCCTTAATTTGTATATTTTAATTAAAGAGGGCTATAATTGATGCATGGTTTGCACATTTTCCATGTAAAATTTTTACCAGTACACTCCTTCCATTGAAATTCAGCCACAATCATCGTCATGGTCCTTGATTGCTAACCACCGTGTATCTAGACCATTCAATTTTATTTCCCCTAATTATCTACCTATTTATCCTAATTGCTTTGATCAAATCTCTTTTGAACTTTATCGTAATTGCAGTCAAATTGCATACTAACAACGAATTTACTTATATATACTGAATATAGGACATGTATAATTTGTTTGGGATGCTTAAATTATTGTTACCGTAGTTTCATTGCACCAGAAGAATATCTGATGATGGCCATTTCTTAAACTTTCTATAAATACCATAGATTATCTAATCACGCATTTGGATTTGTATATTGCAATGTCACATAATTAGAAATCTATCATTTCTGTTATTATATCTTGGTGCATCATAAAAAGTTCTTTCACTTAATAAATTCATATAACCGGATTCATTGAATTTTTTTCATTCCGTGATTCATTGCATTAAAACATTGAACGCATTTCATGTAATTTCACCGACTGGAATTTAATAAAACATGACACACGATATATATTTCATTAATTATCTTCACAAAATACATTGATAGAGTTCGAAAGAGTATCAAGAAATTCATTGTCTAAATCTTGATAAATTTCTAACATCTATACTAATAGATTTCTTAGAGATTACAAGTTCATATAAGCTAATAACGTTTATGTTTGGATTTCTTGCCTAAAGTTTGCTATGGCTAGACATTAATCAAGCCTTATCGAGGGCTGAGTAGGGAAGTACTCATATCATTCGTTGAAGATGATTCAGGGTCCCAATTCGCCGAATGCATCTCTGTGAAATAGCCGGGTGGTTTCGGCTGAGGCAGCTCACTCTCACTTCCCAACATCAAAACCACAGAGGACATGTTTGGTCTATCCATCGGACTTTGTTGCATGCATAAGAGACCGACATGAATGCAACGCAACACTTGTTTTAGATTGTGGTTTGCTTCCCTCAAGTTCTTATCAAGCATTTCAATTGAATTGCCCTCTTCATGCAATTTCCATGCCTAGAAAATATTGAAAATACTATAAGTGTCATTATTGACAATTTGAATTTTGACAATTTGGATATGACAACAGCTAGTGAAGCTTTTTGACAACTTACATGTCCAATGAGGGAATTTCGATATTGAAAGCCTCTGCTTTTCTTTCCACTTACAATCTCCAACACCAATATACCAAAACTAAAGACATCTGATTTTATTGAGAATAAGCCATCAAATGCATATTCGGGTGCCATATAGCCACTACACAACATCATTAGATGGAGGCAAGAAATGAACAAATGTTATTGGAGGTACTTTATATGCAATTTTAAAAATATATATATATAATAATAAAAAGCATGAAAGAATAATACTCACTAGGTTCCTATAATTACTCTGGTTGTCTGTTCTTCTGTCTGATTTCCTACAAAAGGTCTTGCCAAGCCAAAGTCTGAAATTTTAGGATTCATCTCATCGTCAAGTAAAACATTACTAGCTTTGAGATCTCTATGTATTACTCTCAATCTAGAATCTTGGTGAAGATATAGAAGTCCTCGAGCAATTCCGCAAATAATTTTGAAGCGCTTCGACCAATCTAGTAATTTTCCTTGATTTTGATCTGTCAAAGTGTTTTCAAAGTTAATGAAGTAAAATCAGAGTAAAAGTTGTTATGTAATCTAGGTGGATTGGGATTCTTACCAAAAATGAAAGAGTCGAGGCCTTTGTTCGGCATATATTCATAAACCAACAATTTCTCTTTTTCATTAATGCAACAACCAAGAAGCTTTACAAGATTTCGATGTTGAAGTTTGGCAATTAGTTTTTCATTTCTTAGCTCATTTAATCCTTGTAAAGAACTTATTGATAGCCTCTTCACAGCAATTTCTTGTCCATCTTCTAGCTTACCCTGAAAATCTCAATCATATTTTTATTGTCAATGTGTTGCCATGTAACATCCATACTTTTTTTTAAAGGAACAAAATTATTTCGGTACCCTCTATACTTTTTAAATGGCCTTCAAATGCATATTCGGGTGCCATTAAATGTCCACTGGTACCTTTTGTATTTTAAAAAACATTCTTCAGTACCCTAAAACTGATTTTGGAACATTAAATGTCCACTATACACTTCAAACTGGACAACACACAAATATATATATATATATAGATATATTTAAAAGTTAGGAAAATACTTTAAAACATTTTAAAAAAATCTAAATAAGTTAAATTGTTTTTAGAAAATATTTTTAAAGTTATTAGTTTCTATTTAGTTAATGAAAATGGTAGTTTGGACATTGTATGTATCAAAAATCAATCTCAAAGTACTGAAAGAACGCTTCTTTAAAAATGAAGGCACATTTTTATATTATTAAAAACACATGGTACTAAAGAGATGTTTTTCTGTAACAGAGAGTACCAAAACGATTTTTTCTTTTTTAAAAATTGAAAAAATGCTGCAGAATTTCTTAGGCGCGCAACATCTTATGGAGCTGCTGGAGCTGTTAGCCCGCTCTTGGATGTGAAGAAAACAATAAAATGAAACATTTACGGAACAAGGCCTAGATATTTCCCTTTTTTTGTTTTGTTCTCAAATTTGCGTATCAGAAACTTACTCTGTATACCGATCCAAAACCACCTTCTCCAAGCTTATTGTCCTCTGAAAAATTTCCAGTGGCAGCAATTATAGAAGACAGGTTGAACAAAGGAAGCTCCAGGTCGTCCTCTTCGCCTCCATTCTGACTTATTGTTTCATTTCTAGCTGTTTTGCCTAACATATACAATTAGACGAAATGGCATCATGAAAACCAGGGCCAGCTCAAAGATCATAGGGGGCCTTAGCCAATTAATAATTAAGCATATAGGTAATATTTATTAATATATACCATAAAGTGTGCAATTTATAGAATCTTATTCTTTTTAATACAATGTTCAATTTTAAAAATACAAAATAAAGAAATTCGTTACTCTAAGTTTTTTTTTTTTTTTGGCTAGCAAACTTCTTTTATTTCAAAACTTTCTCCAGGATAGGCTATGCTTTAAAAGTGAAAAAAAAATAAATAAATAATGCATGAGAGATAACCAATATTAGTTGTGAATGCATCGAATTAATCATAATCATTGGGTAACAAAACGTGTAATGACTTTTCAAGTTTTTAAGTCTGTAAGTAATATTTAATTAAAAAGTTTCTGTTTACTATAATTTCTACTAGTTATATGTGTGTGTATTATGAATGTATCTTTTATAGTTGCATAAGTGTAGACACAGATGTATAAAACCTTAAAAGAGTAAGGACAATCTTTAATTAAATACACATTTGAAATTTGACACACATGTACTGCTGGCCTTAATTAAAAAAGAAAATGAATAGAGGCCTTTATAATTATCATGTGTGAACCATTATATATAATGTGGTTAAAAATGTGGGACCTTGAGCCTGCACCGATGAAAATATGATATTCATGTCGAATAAAAGATATATATGAGGACCACTCTTACTATTTGATTCTTTATTATCTAATTTTCCATTAATCCATGGATTTTTTTTCCCTCAAATATATGAACTCGAGTCATATTGTATGGTGTTTTTGTTTGTTTGGGTTTTTATATTTGAAATTATAATGGATACAAGCAAAGAAAATTACATAATAAGATATAATTAAAAGTAAAATACAAGTGTAAATGAAGTTTTTTAAACATTTACATATAATTTCAAATCATTAAAAAAAAAGGGAGGGGGGAGGCAAAATATGAACAAGTCTGGGAGAAGGGGGGAACTAAAAATTTTATAAAATATACTAGCTGAACTCCACATGCTACGTATGTAGAGAGTAATCTATATGTTAAGTTTTAATTACCAAGTTATTATTAAAAACATATAACATCTGAGTATATAAATCTCAAAAAGGAACCAAAAAATGAAAAGAAAATTAAAGTTTTTGCGTAAGAAGTTAAAAATGGTCAAAAAGGACAAAAATGAAGAAGTAAATATGCTTTAGGGCAAAAGATACTAAAACAAAAAATAAAAAAAAAAATGCTTAAGGACAAAAAAATAAAAAAGGGCAAGAAAAGGTCAAAAATGAAAAAAAAAAAAAAATAAGTATTATGGCAAAATGAACAAAAATGAAAAACAAATAAAGTTTCGAGGTAAAAATAGAAAAGGGTAAAAAGGATAAAAGTGAAGAAAAAAAAAAATTTTGGACAAAAGGAACTAAAACCGAAAAAAAATAAAATATTAGGACTAAGATAAAGAAGGGTAAAAAGGAATACCAAAACGAGGAAAAAAATAAGGTTTCAACGCAAAAATAAAAAGAAAAGATAAAAAAGGACCAAATTGAAAAAGTAAATAAGTTTCACAGCAAAAGGAACTAAAACGATAGGAAAATGAAATTTTAGGATAAAAATAAAAAAAAAAGGTCAAAAAGATTAAAATGAAGAAATAAATATGTTTTAGGACACCATTGCTGAAAAAAAAAATTACCTAACATCGGCCAAAACAAATTAATTTTGGTAAACAAATCAGAAAAAGTTTTAATTTTGGTAAACAAATCAGAAAAAGTTAAAAAGGGAAAGAACGAAAAATACAAAATTTTGATTGAAAAAGTAAAAAGGCAAAAGAAGAGATTGAAAGTAAAAAATAAAAAAAAAAAAAAAAATATATATATATATGAATAAAAAAAAATGCTCAAAAACGTGCGTTTCAATCAGAACGCACGTTTCGGTTGACGTCGTTTTGAAAACTATTATATATAGTTAGATAATTGGGACTACTTTGATACATGGTCACTTTGAAATTATAAAAAGATTGAGGGTTAAATAATAAAAAAATAGGGTATAAAACTATTAATTGAAAAATTATATAATGCGACACTTCGACTGCGGGCCATGAGCCCCCAAATGGAGAATTTACCTGTGAGATTGCATAAGTATAAATCTTTACTCTTAAATACTCTTTTATTATTATAATTATTTAACTAAAAAGATTATAAATCAAGAGTAAAAAATAAAAATTTTGACTCATATATTTTTAAAATGTATTTATCAAGATTACTCCGTCCCTATCAACAGATTGTTTCTTTTTTCTTTAACATATGCACAACTCATATGTATACCAATTCTTAGTGTAGTAAATAGAAAGTTTTTTACACGGTTTTTAAATTAATAGAATATTTTTAAAACGATTAACCTAATAAATAACATATTTATTTACCTGGTGTAAATATACCATGGTGTAAATACAATCTATATATACCGATAAATACTCGGCATATTATATTTACGCTTGGTAAATAAATATTTATCATATATGTTATTTACTTAATGGCATGGTAAATAAATATTTATCATTAAATATGTTATTTACTTTAATGGTTTTAAAAATATGTTATTTACTTAAAAAGCAGTTTTTAAAATATGTTATCATACTAATTAATACCGTAATAAGAATAATCTGTAAAGTATTTGGAAGTAGTTTCCTGATTGTGTTTCTCCATTTATGAGATTGTTTTGTTCAAGTTATTTTGCTAATTATGTCTCTGTCACTGCAGCTCATCTTTATTATTATAATAATAATAATTATTATTATTATTTGATCTCTTGGCAGGAAATTGAATTGAAAGTAGAATAAAAATTACTACCTTTCGAGCTTCTCCTGCAAAAGCAAAAGCCAAGTAGGAGCATGAGCATCCCAGAAAAACCTCCAATGACAGATGCGGCCACTATCGCTGCTCTGATCTTATTCCCACTTTTTCCTTTATATATTGGCATGACACATTATCAAATTTTTATATTTGACAATAACTATTAATAGAAAAGTAATCATTGAAAAGTCGTCTATATATAGACATACATAATGATATTATGTGAAATGATTAGGCTCATACCTAGCTCTGAACTTGGCATGCGAATAAACAGATCTTGTCCACCATTGGGAAATTGCCTGATATCCATCAGATCACCAAACCATATGGCACAACCAGTGCCTTGTCCTGTAATATCAGTATTTGTAAAAGCCGCACAAGAACAGTTGCTTAAACATTTGGCCCTGCATTCCTTTGTATTCATAGTCTTGTTCACCCATGAATGTGTCGTATCTGGCACTTTCAACCCCGAAAATTTGATAAATCCATCTTTATCATTCACCGTGCAGTTCAGTGGATTATTCTTACACATCCTTCAGACCAGTCCATTAGATTCCACTTCTCTTGAGACTTGGGCTTGAATCCTCTAAGGCATTGGCAGAACGGGATTTCGTTTATGTCACAATTTGCATTGGCTCCGCACGCACCGTACTTATCGCAGTCATCTCTAGGAAAAGTTGAGTAAGGTTGCCAAGCTTGATCTGCTTCGATCCATGTAAGGCGCTGACGTAAACTTGTGGTTTGGTTTACAACGATTCTTGAGATCACCAACTTATTCTTCAGGTTGTATACGTAATACGCCTCATCGTCATTATAAACAAAGTTATAAGTATAAAACTGGTTTAGATTTTGTTCCAGTACGCCACTGAGACGAATTCCATTCCAGGGTCCGGTGCGGTAGTACGTTGTGTTTCCCTTTCGAAGATAAAATTCTGGGTATGTATGAAGCTTTCGATCAAACTCAACCCCATAAGTAAAGTCTCCAGGACAAGGGTCCTCCCAATTCTTCCATGCTGATAATCGCCGGTTGAGACCCTTCCTTAAGTCGCATCCAAATTTCATCCCTGGTAATACTGTATCAGAAGGATAATCAAAGCTTTGCCAGAAATAGTTTTCCGAGTTTCTATCTTCTTCGTCTCTTAGTACAAGATTTCCAGAATCTAGAAGCTGCACTAATGGCTTCTTGGCTTGTTTCGATGAGTTCGTCGACCAAACAACGCTCTTGTTCTGATACATGAGCAGAAGATTGCCTGTGCTATTTACAGTCAAGAAGCCAGAGGAATCATTAATAGGGTTGCATCGGTTTGCAACCCAAACGACAGTTTGGTTTGGGATTTTCTTGTACCAAATTCCCACATAACGATTCTTGGAATTTCCGAGACTGAAGAACCCAAACTCAAAGCTTCCTTCTTTAGAAACCAAGGTAGTACCATCACTGATTGATTCAGATGAACGAATACTATCAACGGCAGAGGAAACTGTTTGGAAGAGAAAAGGGAAAATAATGGCAATTATAAGCATAATAGAATTAAAAATGGCCATTTGTTTCTATTTTTAGCACTCTTTACTGTAGGTGGTATATGTTGAAGGTAGACTATTGGCGTGCCATTCGGCTTTGCGGACACGGCAAACATTGAATGGTATGCAAGTCTTTGGCATGGTGTCAACTTCATGACCAAGTAAACTCGCTATGAGACAATTTGCATAATATAATAGTTAAAACTAATACGAAAATGCATGTCAGTCGTTTTCAGTTGACCGGAGGGCATATTTGAACATTTTATCTCCAGCTAATAAACTAACATGTTTTTTTTTTTGCTTTCTATGCACCATAATGTTTTAAACTACATGGATATATATTCAACTTTAACCTCTTTCAAGTCAAATAAAGGCTACAATTTGCCATACAGGCTCTGAAAGAAAAGTAATTGAGCTAAATTTAACGGCTAAATTTACTGCTGATCAGAGAAGCTTTATAGCGCCAAAGTTGTGCCATCGCTTATAGGTTGGGATTGTAACACCTCCAGAAATTAATCGAGATTAATTAAGATAATTAAGATTTATTAATGTGTCTAATATGGTATTATTAAATAATTATTTTTATTAAACGTTTATGATGTGTAAATTTAAATAATTCTAAGCAATTTAAATGTTTTCAGTATTTATATTTTCACTTCAGAAGTATATGTAGACACATTTTCTAAACTGTTTTCTTAAATACTTTGACACATGTTTTTCTTTCATTTTTCTTTTTCTTTTCCTTTTTTTTCCTTCTTTTCTTTTCCTTCCTGTGCACCCTCACTCTCCCTCTTTCTCTATCGTTTTTCACTCTGTCTCCCTCTCTCTCTAGTTCAAACTCTCTCTCTCTAATTTGTCACCAAATCAACCAGATTTCACACCAAAGAAGAATTTCAAAGAGTTTTCAACGTCAAGAGAAGGATTTGAGGTAAGATTTCTGAAAAACTTCCCTTGAATCTCGAATTTTTCGGTTAGAAAACCTATTTTTAGCTCGAAATGGATTTTGATGGATTTCAGGTAAAATCATAGTGGAAATTGGGGATTTTGGTTCTTTGGACTGGATTTGTCATTTGGAACCTGACTTTTGTAATTTTCCTTTGAAAAATCTCAAATTAAACTCGAATTTATAGGTTTTTGAGCTGATTTGGTGAGTTTTCTCGCACTGTAGATTCTCACCGGCTGACCGGTCCAGTCGACTGGTTGCTTCTCCACCAGCCAACCGATGGAGAACAACCTCTCTATCACAGGTCGACCGGTGCACATAGGGTTTGAACCTATTTTTGTCTAAAACCCTGTTTTGACCTTGATTTTCAAAGTGAACCCAAATTAGCTTCATTTGGGACTTAAAGTAGATGGATTAGCATCTTTAATCCATATTTTGAGATTAAAACCCTGGAATGATAATTTGAAACATGAAATGATTTTTGAAACTTGTAATTAGATTAAGGCACACAAATAGGAAATCTAGGTGTATAATTGAGATTGTTTTGCTTTAAGAATGAGAATTGAATCCTAAAGTGTTGTTTTGTGCAAATGCTAGCTACAGAATCAAATTGAAGGCTTTGAAGAAGCGAAAGTCAGAATAGCATAACACTAGCCACGGGTTTGGTGCTTGAGAGGTAGGATTTCTTGTTCGTTTCTTTGATAGCTTGTTTTAAAGAGTTTTTGGCCTTGCAAATATTTTAAAGAAAGGACATATTTGTGAAAGAAAAACATTTTAACACTAGCTTGATTTTAACTATTGGAATTATAATGAACTATTTCAGAAGTTTAATGAATGATTTCTTAAGATAAGATATCTTGTGAAACAGTAAGCCCGCTAATGACCTAGATAGGATATGAAGAGTGTATCCTTGGGGGCAAAACCCAAAAACCGGACCGGGCCACTACGGTGGTGATAAGGCTTGCGTTTGTGGTTGTGTAAGTAATTTATCACGGTATAAATTACTTGTTGATGCCTGTATATGAAATTTTCAGTTTATATTTCCTTTCAGAAAAAGGATGTGAGGTTTTGGCTGTTGTGTTGGAAATGAATATCTTTATTTACTTACTTATTCATTTATTTACTTGTTTATAAAGTTTATTTCAAACTACATCCTACTGGGCCTTTCGCTCATGTTTTATTTTGTTTCTATAAATATTAAACCCCTCCTAGGCAATGCTAGAGTTGAAGGATCTTATTGTGATTTATATATGAAAAATCATTTGAACAACAACAATATTGTAGGCGGAATTTCAAAAAATTTTATCATATCCATTTAATTCAAAATTAAACGTAAACCACAACGAGAGATGCATGCATGATATATGTTTATAGACAAAGGATTAGAATATCACACATACCTTTGTGACGATTGAATTAAATGACCGCAAGGATCTTGTCTCACTATCTCACGTTCCAAGATGGAGAATTGCTATGAAACAAGATCGTTGTTTTACTGCCACGATCACACCAAAAACCACTCGTTGATTCAAAGCTATGACTCTATGGTATTTGGGATGAGAGAGTGGGCTCTTTTTCAAAATCCTAAGGAAACTATTTCCTTCTATTTTGTCTCTACAAAATCCGGCCACCCTAAGGAAAAATGTGATATATTTTTCTTTTCTCAAAAGAACTCTCTCTCAGGGTTTTCAATAAAATATCCTTATATAGGAGGAAATTCAAAAACTCAAAACCCTAGATGGGATTTTCGAATTTCTCCTTAACCCTTGGATTGAAATCCTAAAATCCCTACATGGCTAGGGATTTCCGAATTTTCCTTCCCCTTTTGGAGCAAAATTCGAAATCCCCTTATGGCAAGGGATTTCTGAATTTTTCCCAAACTAATATATCACCTTTCTCTTTCCTTTAGTTGCCAAATAAAATCATGTTTAAATTTCATTTTGAATTTTAAATTAATCTCTATTAATTTTGAAATTCAAAACTCATTCCTTTTATTTTTCAATTATCGAATAAATGAAAAATAACACAATGAATTTAAACATAATTATTTATTGAACATCAGTTTCTGTTTTTCCCATTTATTAGAGCTAGCCTTGAGACCGAATGGACCCACATGAACAAAGCTATGGAATTACAATATTCGACTAACTCATCACTATAAGTTATCGACATATTTAATTCCGACATCATCTAACTCCACTAAAAGTTCGATGCGAATAATCTCTCGATTCATGTGCGCTAATTTTTCTTTTGGTGTTGATACAATTTATCACACGGTCCATAGTGTAAATGCATTATTATCCTTCGTAAATATCAGTGATCAGAATGGTATATAATATTACCGTTTTACCATTCCAATCATTATTTCCTCAACTCCTTTATATGACCGTGAATAAGAAAGACAAACGTTCGTAAGATGTCTCGCACATGTTACGATGTCTTAATCAATGAATATCATCATTGAATACCAGGCCTGGTTTATTTATTCACACACCCGTCAATAAAGCATGAGGTGATATTATTTCTTACGAATTCCATATCTGTAAATCACACAACTCCAACTTAATAATGTCATGATCCCAATGACCGAGATGTCATTCAATAACTGTGAACTAATCTCATTGGTGAATCAAAGATCATGAGATATTAAGTTGAGCTATGCATTCACTTCAGGATTAAGATAATTATACAAATATACTTAAGTTGTGATGATTAGGTTTAGAGTTGTGTAAACGGTTTTTACTCTAACCTAATCAGCCACATGGTCTATTCAACATGTTGCGAGCATGTCTAGATCATCCACAGAGTCCAACTCCCATGCCCCGAGACAAGCATCACATGGTTCGATCTAACAGTCGTAATCGGATTCGATTGCCCAATCAATCCTAAGACTGCGAATATCTATTTTAAACTGTATCAGAATAGTTTGTCCGGCAGGGTTCCCCTGACTCTTCTTTCGTTGGTAACAGTTTATGGACTAAGCAATATTACTAACACTCTTGAGTATGTGTCAAAACATAACTTTATCTTAAATAATGTCTTACATTTGTCATTTCACTAATAACAAATTACATCCCTCTTTATGGACACATTTCCAACAAGAGTAGTGCTGAGTAACTGAGTTAGTCGCTACCACCTGATCAAGTGAGGACATTGCACTCTTCCATCCTTGTGTACAAAGGATTGTAAATTCTGGAACTCTAAACCTTAAGTTTCTAGACGGTAGTTGATGTTTGTAATGTTAATTACATGTCCATTTATGTACAATATTGTATATCCTGTGGGTGAAGCCCTAAATGATGCCGGAGGCTTAGTTTTTAAAGCTCTTTTATCAGAAAGTGTGAAAGTCCCCAACACTTTCTTGTAATTTAATTTTAGTAAAATATGGGGCTTGTTTAGAAATTTCTTTAATAGTTTATTTTGATTTTATTATTATATTTCCAGATGTTTAATTACTTTCCTAATCATGTTTAACTTCTAAACGAGTCTCCACATCACTAACCCCTGTTCTGGGGCGTGACAAGGATGGATCAATTATATCAACTGCAGAGAAAATTGTGTGGAAAAGAAGAATAAGGAATGTAAATGCCATAAGCATAAAAGTGAAAACGACCATTTTGTTTTTTATATCTTGCTTTGCTTGCATAGAGGAAATTTTCCTTCTACAAAAAAAATTACAAGAATAACCATTATTTTTCATCATCCTATTATTTTGGCTATTTTGCGTAGGCACCTCCTCAACTTTACGAATTTGATAATTAGGTCTCTTAGCTTTTTCTTGGCAATTCACTCCTTAAATTTTGAAATTTGTTGCAATATTAGTCAAATTAAAAAAAGTTAAAATTTAGACAGTATTTTCCACGTGAGTGTTTAATAATGATAATTTTGGTCTTTTTACATGGAATTGAACCCTTTATACACATCATGAATGAGAAATTTT
The DNA here is from genome assembly GCA_012066045.3 of Morus alba. Taxonomy (NCBI): domain Eukaryota; kingdom Viridiplantae; phylum Streptophyta; class Magnoliopsida; order Rosales; family Moraceae; genus Morus; species Morus alba. The sequence goes on from CP050224.2 coordinate 15,706,939, forward strand.
TTGAAATTGGGGAGCCCCAATTTGTCTCCAAAAAAGGTTAACACCCAATTCCAAAAACATTTTGCTGGTGACGCGTATATGAGGATCAATTCAATGCAAAAAGAATTAATTACCTTCATTAAATACTCACGTGGAAGATACACTCTAAATTTTTAACTTCGTTTTCAATTTGACCAACATTGCAACAAATTTCAAAGTTTAAGGGTGAATGCCAAAAAAAAGTAAAGGGCCAACATGCAAAATTCATAAAGTTGAGGGGGTGTCCATGCAAAATAGCCTATTATTTATGCCACCAAAACAATATTCTTGTAGAATACAAAAACTATTTTGCCTGAAAAAATATTCTGATTGAATATGACGTACCAGTACATAAATGATAAATTTAAAATTAATGGTAGAAATAAAATAGTGTCATCTTTTTTATGGCATTCTTGAAAATTTCTCGTTTTTATTTTTATTTTTTATTATTAAGGTAGAGTAGGAAATTACACCGCTAGCTATTGACTGGTCTTTGGCTAGGACTTGTCACCTTCATGATAAAAATGATAAAGTATTCATCAATGTTTAGATTACTTTATTAGTTAGTTTAATTTTAATATTGGCCATTTAAGAAATTAATTACTCAACTAAGTTGTAGGGACAACACATTTAAACTATAATAGAGTAGGTGCATGATGCAGCAACATGGTTTTTTAACTAAATAGATAAGGCTCTTTAACGCCTTCTTCCAATTTAATATCAGCTAACCAACAATGGGATTAATAAATAAAAGCATTGCTATGATTGGTACTGATCGCCTTGACCTTACCAAATTAAAGACAAATCCAGTATATTGTTTAGCAGTAATTATGCCTGTAAAAATAACATGGGACCTTCAAGTGGACAAAGAGGTAGCTGAAGTTTAATTCTGGAATTGTGTAACGATTCTTGATTTAACCTAACAGGAGGTGGGTTTTCTCAAACAAAACCAGTTTCAAAATCAGCCTCTGGCATCACATTAGGATCCCCCACAGAAATATCTGTTTTTTTGTACATACATAAACAAAACAGAAAAGTAATATACTGACATCAACCGCATTCTAGTAGAATTTAAGGTTACAAACTATAATTTACACATGCCTTTGTAATAAGTGGAAAGGAAGGAAGTAAATTACAACTTCTTCTCTTTTGGAGATCGTGCTAGTGTCACCGGTAGTCACTACCTACTCGGCACTATTTTTAGTGTTGCCTGTGAGGGGTTTAATACATTGAAAATAAAGGAAACGTGAGCGAAAGGCCCAGATGGGATATAATTTCATAAAACATTATCAATAAACAAAAGTGCATGGTCCAAACATATCATTCGGAACAAAACATCCTTTTTAATGAAAGGAAATAATCACAAATTTCAAGTTTCATACAGTAAGTGATTTCAAGATTATGAAGAATCACTTACCTTATCACAACACCATAATATCACCACCGAAGTAGCCCGTACAAGTTTCAGGACCTAGGATACGATCTCCATACCCCGATCTCTAGGCCATCATGCGTTTGACTATTTCGTAAAATATCTCATTTTAAGAAGATATTACTTTAAATCCTTCTTTAAATCTCAATGATGTCAAATTCGTTTTATCTTTAAAGTGTTTTCATATGCCAAAATCAATTTGAACAGGGTTATCAAGGATATGGACAAGAATATCCTACCTCTCGGATATTTTAGTCTACGGATAATTTCACATTGTCTAGCCATCTATTCTTGAAGCTTCACGTCCAATCGTGCCGCTAGCTTCTTCATCAAAACAATGTTTTAGGATTGAGACCTCACCTCCAAAGAATCAAGCTTAATTATGTACGATTGTTTCATACTAGTGTGCCTTAACTGAAAATCAAAGTTTATAAACAAATTTCATAATTCTTATCGTGATTCTTTGAGAATTGGAATTCAAAGAGGAAAAATGGAATGGTACAAGGATTAATGTGGCTAATCAACTTACTTTGAGATCTCAAATGAAGTTGAGTTAGTTTTCTATTGAGTTATGTGAGAGTCTAGGAATGCATCGTTCTTTGAACATGTATTTCCTTGTAAGAATAAGAAAGATGAGCCAAGTTCATCAAAACGAACTTTTGAGACTATCATAGAAGATTGTAGTCAAAATTCTGGAAATGATGAAAATGTGGAAACGGAGGAAGAGCCTAGACGAACTAAAAGAGCAAGGATAGAAAGATCGTTCGGACCCGATTTTCTAACCTATATGCTAGAGGCTGAACCACAAACATATAAAGAAGCTGTGAGCTCAACTAAGGGTCCTTTATGGAAAGAAGCCATAAAAAGTGAAATAGATTCCATCTTACAAAATCATACTTGGGAACTAGTAGACCTTCCACCAGGAATTAAACTACTAGGTTCTAAATGGATTTTTAAACGAAAAATGAAGACAGATGGAACAATTGACAAGTATAAGGCCAGACTAGTAATAAAAGATTATAGACAACGAGAAGGCCTTGATTACTTTGACACGTATTCTCCTGTGACGAGAATAACATCTATAAGGATGATACTAGCGATTGCTGTGCTGCGGAATCTTGAAGTTCATCAAATGGATGTGAAGACAGCCTTTCTAAATGGAGATCTGGAAGAAGAAATCTACATGGAACAACCTGAGGGTTGTGTAGCTCCAAGACAAGAGAAGAAAGTCTGTAAATTAGTGAAGTCGTTGTACGGACTAAAACAGGCACCAAAACAATGGCATAAGAAATTTGACGATGTTATGTTGTCAAATGGATTCAAAGTCAACGAGTGTGACAAATGTGTTTATGTCAAGAATACAGACGATGGTTATGTCATTCTTTGTCTGTATGTAGATGACATAATAATTGTAGGTAGTAATGATTGGATGGTCAGATCTACTAAACACATGTTGAACTCAAGGTTTGACATGAAAGATATGGGACCGGTTGATGTGGTTCTGGGGATCAAAATCAAAAGAGTGCCTGATGGTCTCATACTGACTCAGTCACATTACGTGGACAAGATACTTGACAAGTTTAATAAGGATGATTCTGGTATAGCTAGGACTCCCATTGATATAAGTCAACATCTGTCCAAAAATAGAGGAGAGAGCATATCCCAGGTGGAGTATGCTAGAGTGATTGGCAGTCTTATGTACTTAATGAGTTGTACAAGACCAGATATAGCCTTCACTGTAAGTAGATTGAGCAGATTCACGAGTAACCCAGGAGATGACCACTGGAAAGCAATTGTGAGAGTACTAAGGTACTTAAGATACACTCGTGAATATGGTTTGCACTACACAAGAGAGCCTGGTGTTTTAGAAGGATTGTAACACCCTGAAGAATTAATTGAGATTAATTAAGGTAATTAAGATTATTAGTGTGCCTAATCTGATTTAATTAATTGAGTTTAAATGATTCCAAGGTATTTAAATTATTCACAGTAATTTATTTTAATCCAGAAGTGTGTATGGGCGCATTTCTGGACTGTCCTATTTTTTTATACACGTCATTTTCTTTTATTTTCCTTTTTCTTTCCTTTTTCTTTTTCTTTTCTTTTCTTTCTCTTTTTCCTCTCCTTCCCGTGCGGTTCACTCTCTCTCTCTCTCTCTCTCTTTTCACTCTCCCGTGCTCTCTCTCTCTCTCTCTCCCATTTTTGCTCAAATCAAGGCCGGATTCAAACCAAGAGTGATTTCAAAGAGTTTTCAACATCAAGAGAAGGATTCAAGGTAAGATTACTGAAAGAACCTCTCTTGGATTTCAAGTTTTCGGATTCAAAAACTTACTTTTGGTTCAAAACGGATTTTGATGGATTTTGAGTGAAACTAGGGTAGAAATTGGAGATCTTGGGTCCTTTGGACTTGTTTTAGGACCTAGAACCCGGATCTAGTGGTTGTCCCTTGAGATTTTGTGAATTGGGACTGGATTTGCAGGTTTTTGGACTGATTTCCGCGAGTTTTCGCGAACTGGAAATGTCCACCGGTCGACCGCATCGGTCGACCGGACTTTGTTGAGGCCACCGGCCGATCGGACGGTCGGGCGAGGCACACCACCGGCCGACCGGTGGTGATGCACTCCCTCTGTCTCCGGTCGACCGGTGTACACGGGGTTTGACCCTGTTTGGCCTGAAATTGTTGTTTTGACCCCTGTTTTCGGGGAGAACCCAAATTAGCTTCATTTGGGGACTTGGGATGGAAGGATTAGTATCCTTAATCCCTGATTTGATATTTAAAAACCCTTGGAATTGATTATTGAAACATGAAAATGATTAGGGCACACTAATTGAGAATCTTGGTATATAAGTGAGATTGGATTACTTTAGGACTGAGGATTGATCCTAAAGTGTTATTTTGTATCAGTGCTTGCTGTGGATTCAGACTGAAGGGGCTTGAGGAAGCGGAAGCCGGAAAGGGCAACGCTAGTCCCAGGTTTGATTGTGCGAGGTAGGATTTCTATCCCTCTTCTTTGTGAGCCTGTTTTCAAAAAATGATTTTGGCCTTGAAAATGTTTTAAAGAAAGGGATTGGTTTGCGAAAGAAAAATGTTTTAAAAACCATGGCTTGTTAGTTTATGGAATTCCTTGGCTTGTCCTGTCCTTGGACTCCATAGCTTGTCAGTCATGGAACCTCATGGCTTGTTCAGTCATGGGGCCCGCGGCTTGAGTAGTTCGTGGGGTCATATGAACGATTTCATAATGTTAAATGAATGATTTCTTAAGATAAGAGATCTTGTGAACTGGTAATAGAGTTTATTCCTTGTAAGCCTAGATAGGATGCGGAGAGTGCATCCTCGGGGCAGAACCCGAAACCGGTCCGGTAGGCGAGGCACTTGGTGAGGTGAGTAATTTGTACTAATTACTTGTCAAGCCTGTATGTCTGATTAGTTTACATTATATTTCCTTTGAGAAAAAGGATGTGAGGTTCGGCCGTTCGTCGGGCTGAATGTCTTATTTATTTCATTATCGCACTTATTTATTTGTTCGTTTATTTAAATTATTTCAAATTATATCCTACTGGGCCTTTCGCTCATGTTTCAAATGTTTAAACCCCTCCCAGGAGATTCGAGGAGCGGTGCATCGTAGCTGAGTGGTGCTACGGATTGATCAAGTGAGGATCGCGTTCATCCTCTGTTATAAATGTAAGGAAAATTGAGAAAAGATATGTAAACTTAATTAATATTTGGATTTACTAGACTGTGGATGATGTACGTTGTAAATCGTTTATTTACATGAACATGTATGTATGATATCTTGTATGTCTGTGGGGTGGAGCCCGTGTGTCGTGACTCTGGATTATGCAATTTATTCATATTTTAGTGCATCTAAGTGTGGGACCCGGTTGGGGATCTGCTTTATTAATCCCTAATCGAGCTCCACGTCACCCACCCCGGTTTGGGGGCGTGACAGAGTGGTATCAGAGCTATAGGTTAAGAACCCCAGGATTGTACATACATGTGTGACATCTGTTATCCACTGAACAGTCTAGTTTGATTTCAGTTGAAGGAAATGGCACCTCGCCGCAGACTAGGTAACCAGCCGGAAGAACCGAATCAAGGATTCTTTGATGCCATGTTTACTGCCTTTCAAGGCATGGCTACTAGAGCTCGGAATGAGCGACCGGCTGAGGATCGGAAACAAGGGTTTTTCCGGGAATTCAGGCGAGCACCTATCCCCTCGTTTAATAGTGAGGGAGGACCCCAGGAAGCTGAGTTTTGGATTGACTCCATAGTTAAGCACTTGAGTACTATGGGAGTTCCAAATGAATACTGGGTGGAATTTGCGGTGTATAAGATGGAAGGATTAGCAAACACCTGGTGGAAACAGGTCAAGAGGAGGATGGATGTCACAGGAATGACCTGGGAACAGTTCGAGGTGATGTTTAACGATCAGTACTTCCCTCCGAGCTATAGAGAAGAAAAGGCACTGGAATTCATGTCGCTGCAGCAAGGTGACATGTCTGTGAGGGACTATGAGGCTAGGTTTAATGACCTATCCCGGTTTGCGCCATCTCTAGTGGAGTCTGAACACATGAGATGTCTACAGTTTGAGAGGGGCCTCAAGAACTCTGTGAGGAGATCCTTGGTGGCTCTAAGACTTCGGAACTTCCGGGACTTGATAGCTGCTGCTACAAGGGTGGAACAGGATAACCTGGCCTATCGTCAAAGTAAAGAAGAAGAAGCAGGTCGGGTCTGCCCCTCTGTAGACCCTCTGTTTCGTAGGCCTTCAGACGTGGACCACAGCGGAGTGGTAGAAGAAACCGCAATCAAGAAATGGCAAGTGGTGGCGTGAGTTCTTCCGGGAGTGATGAAATGTCTGCAGACGGGCCCAAGTGTCACCATTGTGGGCAGGTGGGCCATATTAGGAGGAATTGTCCTAATCGGCCGCCGGCTCAACAAGCCCAAAGTGACGCTTCCTATAGCCAAGAAGGGCCGCCACAGTACATGCCGCCATATCAGCCGCAACATATGTCATACCCTCCTGCGCCGACCTATCAGCCGCCTCAGTATTCACAGTTCCGGCCTCAAGCGCCGAGACCGGCACAACCACCTCCGCCACAATAGTATAGGCCTCCGGCTCAGCGGCCTAATGTTGGTGACAGAGGAAAGGGAAAGGTACAGGGACAAGCTTATACCCTGGCGAGGAGGCAGCTCGGAGGTCAGACCAGCAATGCGGTGGTTGAGGGTATGATTCTAATCTCTCATTCTTTTGCTCACGTGTTATTTGATACAGGTGCCACACACTCGTTTATATCAAGTTCGTTTGTTCGGACTCTGAAACTGAAATCTGAGAATTTAGAAGTCCCGATGACTTTGAACTCCCCACTGGGATGTGTGGAGGTGATGAGTGTGTGTAAGTCGTGTGAAATCACGATTGGTAGTGAGCGATTGAGAGCAGATTTGATTATCCTTCCGATGAGCCTGTTTGATGTGGTGCTCGGAATGGATTGGCTGTCAAGGCACGGTGCAATTGTTGATTGCTACCGTAGAAAAGTGACATTGGTAACGGATTCCGGAACAGTGATTACTTATCAGGCAGAGATGAACCCAGTCCTTGGGGAACGACTGTTGAAGTACAGCGTTGGGGGACGGAAAAATCTGGCATGTTTCTCCTCCCTTCTTGCCATGGAAGGTGAATTTGAAGTGAGCGGAGATAGTGCAGGAATCCCTGTGGTGGATGAGTTTGCAGACGTATTTCCTGAGGATCTACCGGGCTTACCGCCGGATCGAGAGATTGAATTCTGTATTGATTTGGTTCCGGGGACGGCACCTATCTCCATTCCTCCATACCGGATGGCTCCGGCGGAGATGAAGGAATTGAGAACGCAGCTTGAAGAGCTGGCAGAAAAAGGATATATTCGGAATAGTACTTCCCCTTGGGGTGCACCGGTGCTATTTGTGAAAAAGCACGACGGATCTCTTCGGTTGTGCATTGACTACCGACAATTGAACAGGGTAACTGTGAAGAATAAGTACCCACTGCCGAGGATCGATGAATTGTTCGATCAGTTGGGTGGATCACAGTTCTACTCTAAGATTGATTTGAGGTCCGGGTACCACCAATTGAAAATCAGAGAGGAGGACGTTCCGAAGACCGCTTTCAGAACTCGGTACGGGCACTTCGAGTTTCTGGTAATGCCATTTGGGTTGACAAATGCCCCTGCCGCATTCATGGATTTGATGAATCGGGTTTTCCGGCCGTATTTGGATCGGTTTGTGATCGTCTTCATTGACGACATACTGGTTTACTCGAAGACTTGGGAAGAACATCGCAGACATCTTAGAATTGTTCTTGAGACTCTTGAGAACACCGTTGTATCGCGAAAAGAAGGAAAAGTGATTTGTGATTGACGGTGGAGGTGAAGTTCCTTGGCCATGTGATTTCTGGACAGGGAATTTCTGTAGATCCTTCTAAGATTGAGACTGTGCTACAGTGGGAAAGGCCGAAGAATGTGGCAGAGATCCGAAGCTTTCTCGGACTCGCGGGGTATTATCGGCGTTTTGTGAAGGATTTCTCAAGTATCGCTGCACCGATGACTCGGTTAACCAAGAAAGAAGTCAGATTCGAGTGGGATGCTGAATGTGAACATGCCTTTCAGGAATTGAAGGTAAGATTGACAAGTGCACCGATTCTGACGATCCCTAATACCGAGGAGCCATACGAGGTGTACTCTGACGCCTCGGGGGTTGGGCTTGGTTGTGTCTTGATGCAAGGCGGACACGTAGTAGCTTACGCATCTCGCCAACTGAGACCGCACGAGCGGAACTACCCCACGCATGACTTGGAGTTAGCAGCGGTAATATTTGCTCTGAAGATATGGAGATGTTATCTCTATGGAGCAAGATTTCAGGTCTTCTCTGATCATAAGAGTCTGAAGTACTTGTTTACTCAGAAAGATCTGAACCTCAGACAGAGGAGATGGGTAGAGTACATGGAAGATTATGACTTCACCCTGCAGTATCATCCTGGAAAAGCTAATGTGGTGGCTGATGCCCTTAGTAGGAAAACGTCAGGGACTCTGGCGTCATTAGCTTTGGAGGATTGGAAGAGGACTGAAGTGGTGAGTGAGTATGATCTTCAGTACCATGAGGATTATAACCAGGCTGTGGTGTATAATCTGATTTCCGCACCAGCTCTTGTGCAACAAGTTAAGCAGAATCAGTGGCAAGATCCTCATCTTCAGGGAATCTGGACTCGAATCCAGAATGGAGAACAGTTTGAGGATTGGAAAATCCGAGAAGACGGGACGCTGTACTTTCGCGACCGCCTTGCTGTTCCTAAGGTGGGTGAGATCAAGAAAGCGATTCTGCATGAAGCTCACAAGTCGAGGTACGCCATTCATCCGGGTAGTACCAAGATGTACCAGGACTTAAAGAGACAGTACTGGTGGAGAGGTATGAAGAGAGATGTTCGTGAGTACGTCTCGGAATGCGTGACTTGCCTCCGAGTTAAAGCTGAGCACCAGAAGCCAGCGGGAGAGTTGCAACCTCTTCCTGTCCCTGAATGGAAGTGGGAGCATATCACGATGGATTTTCTGATGGGACTACCGAGAACTGAGCATAGGCACGATGCCATCTGGGTGGTGGTAGATCGGTTGACGAAGTCCGCGCACTTCATCCCGTTCCGTGCGACGTATTCTCGGAAGATTCTGTCAGAATTGTACCTGGAGCACATCGTGAGGTTACACGGGGTGCCACTGTCTATCACGTCTGACCGTGACACGCGTTTCAATGCAAGGTATTGGAGAAGTTTCCAGGAAGCCATGGGAACAGAATTGAACTTCAGCACAGCATTTCATCCTCAGACGGATGGACAATCTGAAAGAGTTATTCAGATTCTGGAGGATATGCTTCGTGCTTGTATTCTGGATTTTGGCGGGAACTGGAAGAAATACCTGCATTTAGCTGAGTTTGCATACAACAACAGCTATCAGGCCAGTATCGGTATGGCACCGTTTGAGGCGTTGTATGGTCGTCCTTGTAGGTCACCTGTTTGTTGGTTGGAACCAGAGGATTGTAATGACTGAGAAAATCCAAGACTTTAAATAATATAATTTATTTATTTAAGCCAAGGATTTTCCTAGAAAATATTATGTGACTGAAGGATTAATGGAATCAATATCTGTATTCCTAAATTCTATAGCAGATTTGATGTTAAGTTCATGTTTCGATCAAGTAAATTCGATCGATAAATTCTCGCCGTATTTTAAGGCGGAATAATTTTTAGTACAAGTATAGTTTGAGAATCTTAATTTCAAGAATCTCCAAACGCAAACATGATGTTAGCGGCGTAAAAAAAAAAGCACGGGCATTTTTAAAGAAGAGAAAATCCTTAATTGCCAGACAGCTAGATTAAAGTCACAAGATAAATACCCATAATAGAAGGGTACAATGTGAGTTCGGGATTTGACACCATCAGAAACAATGTCATTCCCGGGATATAATGCAGAAAAGTTAAATGTAGAATTTGTTCAGTCTAGAATTAATTTCAAGACTTAAAACAGTTCAAGATATTACGCGAGTAAGAATTTAATGTGATGTCAAAGTAGTCAGGAATTAATATTGAACTGTAAATGAGCAGTAGAAAAGGAACTGTCAGAAACTAGAATTTTCTGTCGGCTAGGTACTTCCTTACAATCAAGTATAATTTTATCCGATTCAAGGAAATTTAAGTGGACAAGAGTACAAGGGGTATGTGAGATTTTTCTCTCTCTCCTTCTCCACTTGGCCGGCCAAGCATAGCAAATGTAGAGCCAAAATTTAATTAATGGAGTGTGTAAGTGAATGACATGGTAAGGTGTGATAGGATGATGTCATTTGATGATGGGAGGAGAAGAGTAATCATAAAACTTTTTCTCTCTCTCTTTCTTCCTTTGGCTTGCCGTGTATGTATAGGAGGTTTTAGACAAAAATTTGTTTGACAAGTTGAGTGTACTACAAGACTTGATGATGATAGATCAAATCAACTATTTCCCATATAAGCTTACATCACCTCTTTCTCTATACACAACCGGCCATGCTTGAGGAGAATTGTCCATATTTAAGTGATTGTTCTATTTTCTCTCTTTCTCTATACACAACCGGCCACACCTCTCTCTTGTGCCCTCTCTAAATTTTTCACTTACCCTCCCAAATACAAAGCATTAGTCTTTGCTCTCAACAAGAAGAAAGGAATCAAGGTGTTCTAGAGATGTCTAGCTAAGGATTTTCCTTAAGGGTATAAACTCTAAAACCTTTCTCTCTATTTCCATTTCTAGCAAAGTTTAAGGTTGAGAATCTATTGATGTAATTTGTGATTCTCAAAGAAATAAGTTGTAATAAGGGTGTGTGAGTTTTGAGGTTAGTTTTATATGGTATGCTTATTTTTAATCTAAGTTGCTTATTTTTGCTTAGAGGAAAAATTTTCCGGTTGCTTTGAACACGGAAGTGAGAACCCTAGAACAAGATTTTTAGGTGTTCCAAAACTTAAACTTGTAGCCCTTTATGTTTTGAACATTTTATGTGGCTGTGACAAAACCCCATTTTAACTCTAAAACCAAGTTTGAAGTTATTTTGCAAAACCGGACAGGCTGCCCAAACAATCAAAAAAAAAAAGACTGGCAGCCACTGGTTCAGCCAAACGAGACCTTTAGAGGCTGAATCTCGATTTTTCATAAAAATGACAATTTTAGCCTTCGATGAGATGAAGAACTTTCATGAAGAATAGATTTTTAAAATCCAACCCTAAGATATAGTAAAATGCATATTTCCGAAATGACACAATTTTTGATAAAAACAGTTTCAAGAAAAACAGCAGCTACGGTTTTCAGCCAAACGAGGCCTTTAGAGGCCGAATTTCAACTTTCACAAAAAACAAAAATTTTATATCTCGATGAGACGAGGAAGTTTTGTGAAGAACAAAATTTTGAAATCTGACTCTAAGATATAGTAAAAAGCAGATTTCGGAAACTGCACAGTTTTAACGAAACAAAACTAACCTAGTGTTGGTTTTAACAAAAAGTGATCAAAGAACCCGATATGTGATTTTAGTAAATTATTATGGTTTTAAACTTCACTTTAACAGAAGTATTCATAAAGAAAATTTTCAAGAAAAATGCTTTCTTTAAAGAACATAGTGGGTTATCGAGCAAATCATCCCAACGGGCACCTACGAGCCCAACACGATAGGTCCTTAGGATTTCGAGGATTTGATGTGGGTCCAACGCCCGCGTTAATTTAATAGACTCTGTTTGAGTTTAAATTTCAGCGGCCTAAGAATTGGAATGCCGTTAATAAGTTTCTATGCCAAATTGGGCCTTAATATCATAATGAGTCCAATGACGAAAATTATGGAGAATAAGTTACTAGATTGGGTAAATGATTTTCAATCTAGACATAAGTATGTTAAGGGCAATTAAGGAAAATAAGATTTTAAGGATTTAATAAATCTATCATCATAGTAAATTATCCTTCAGTAAAGGAAATGAATATATGCCTTAAGAAAAGGATTAGATTCCTTCATAAGTTGCTAAAATAGAATAGCAAACGACAGTTAATCTCACACTCTCAATGGGTGTTCATTTTCAGAAGTAAGCAATTAACAGAATAGACTGTTTGGCGAAAAGTGGATTCCAGCTCTGTAAATCAGGTAAGTAGGAATCTCGCCTACAGCATGAATAGATTTTAAAGAAAAAATTTACACATGTTATATATATACATGTTCATGCTTTAAGTATTGTATGCAATGCCATGTCATCTGCATACACCTTAATAAGTCAAGAGGAACTTATAAGAATAATCTCGGTTGAGTGCCGCACCAGACCTCCGACCTAAGGGAGGTAATTCCGACTCCACAAGGGAGAAAAAAAAAAAAAGAATGTCCTTCGACTTAAGGGAGGCATTCAAGTTATAATCACGGTGTCGCGGGGGACCTTGCAAACCCTCACGTCCCGATGATTGCGCGCAAGTGGTACCGTGAGCACTCGGCCCATCAGTAAGAAAGATAAGATAAGATAATAAGACTATGATAAAACATCATAATCAAGCATAATCAGCTCATGCATATTTATTCATGTGTACTTACAGTTATTTTGTGAGATATAGTTCCTACTTGCTGGGCGAAAGCTCAATCGAGATAAGTTCATCTTTGTAGGTAAGAAACCTATCGACAATTCTTGAAGGGCAATGGTGGCGGCGGACGAATGGTGGAGATGGGAATGGATACCGCTTACGCATTTATTTTCCTTGATAAGTTTAAGTATAATCATGTATATATTTATATGATTGAAAGTTTCAAGCATGTATGTTTAAAAAAAAGTATATGTACATATGTATGTTAGGAAAAACCGAGATTGTAGCTAACAATCCTAGTTTTGAGTATTTAAGTTTTAGAACGTTGCAACAGTGCATGCAACAAATAAATGAATTTTAAACATGATGATTTAAATGATTGATTTTAAAAGGACTTTAAGATGTACTTGAATTTAAGATTTTTCACGAAATTCATTTTAAAGTCAAATGAGATAACCCAATTAAATTGGCTAGTTTTAGAAATGCTTTTAAAGAGTATGTGAATCAAGAGTTCAAATGTCACTCAATTCGAAAGATATTTTTAGAAGTTTTATCTTAACTAAAATTAAGAAAAGTTTTTAGTAATTGAGTGATTCATTATTTTTAAATTATTATTACGAATTATGAAAGTATTCATTCTTATGTTTAAAAAAAAAAAATGTTCCGCAATTTTTAAGAAACCCCAGTAAGTACAAGTTAAAAGTAAGTTACGGTGACGGCCTTATAAAGGAGGGTCGTCACAGTTGGTATCAGAGCCGGTATCCTGCCATCCTACTCCACGTCGTCACGTGTCTGCTTTGCCATAGTCCAAGTAAGTTAAAGTATGTTTATGTCAATTAGATTATAGTAGTTAAAAGACGCGAGCACTTATTTAACGAGCAACCAAAGGTTAATATGTTCGCACGATTAAGATCATCCTATCAAGGACCATTCAAGTCTAACCGCCCCATCATTTTACTGTGTTGTATTCCTCTGGGCTGACAAGACGATATCTCAAGAAGTGGGATCGTTTGAGCTGATCCCGTAATGATCGTTGCTGGATTATATAGCCAAGCAAAGTATTAGAGCCACGCACAACAGTTTAAAAAAGGAACTACTACCGAGACTCCCGTTGAGGAAGCCCGGATGACTGCATTGCTAGCAGCGGCATTTTAGCATGCATCCATAAAGAAGATCTGAATATGTAGCATAAAGGTGATGCTAATAAGGAGATCGACGATGTAACACTGTCAAGTTAGATGTGAGCCACGTTCGATGACTATATACGTATATCAAGATACGATATAGGAAATAAAGCTTCAACATTAAGCAGTACCAGCTTATGGTAGATGTTAAGCGACCCACTTAAGATATGATACATGATGATTGCTAGCCTTAAAATGTTTAGCAATCTCATAGAAAGTACCTATGTGTATGAAGGTGATGATAAATAACGCACAAAGGCTATAAGTTAAGACAAATGCAAAAGAGGTTTGAGATGTTGAGAATCTCATTTGGATATAGGTACAAGAACTAATGTAATGAGTTTAAATGTAAGCAGCAGTTTAAGTGATAAGAAAAGAACACCGAAGGTCATGGATAAATTGAGGGATGTTGTTCTAGGTTAGTTTTGACCAAACTAATCCCTCTACAACGATCTCAATGGAAGATATTCTTACCCTATTTATGATTGAAGAATACAGTTACGGATTTGTTTAAAATCCGCTAAAGAATTAAGATTGCATGAGGTAAAGATGATAAAGGTAAAAGTTGCCTTTGCAGTGAAGTATCGATTAGACGAAAACAAGTGATGACGTAAGATAATAGGCAATTAAGGTGTGACAATACACTGTCATAAGCTTATCCATTAGAAAATCGTGGATTAGATGTGCCAAGTCGATAAGATACTAAGGTGACCATGAATAGAGATATGTGATTAAAATAAAGTAATAAAGGTGCTCGTCTACGTATCTATTCAAGGTGATTAACTTAAGTAGGTGAGATCCCTTGATAAATGGGATTACAACTTAAGAAATGTAAGAAACCTCAGAGTCAAAGTGTGACTCATTATTAGATATTATAAAGCAAGGAAATAGAAATAATATTATTTCCGTGCCAAATCAAGATGCGTTGTAAGAAGAAAATTACAACAAGAGTGGAGCAAATTAGTTAAGGATAGTGTTTATCTATTAAGAAAAATTTGGTTGTGATGCCAATCTAAGACAGATTTATTAGAACTTATAATTGAAACTTTGAGGATGAAAGTTATGAATTTATAAGTCAAACTCTTAATGGAGGATATGAAATGGAATCCTTTTAAAGGAGAAGATCTCTTGCATAAGTAAAGGAACGATAAGGACTAATAGTTTAGTCAGTATGATAAGTAAGTTAAAGGTAAGATAATGGGGTATCAAACGTAGCAATGGTTTGAGGATTTTATTTTATATATACCCTGCCTGATGATAAATAGGGGAACAGTATTATCAATATAGGAATTTAAAGAAAATGAAAGAATTTTTAGGTGTAATTATTTCTACACTGGGAGGATGACCTTATTGAGTTTAGAGGTCAAGGATTAGGTTAAGAAGGATGGATGTATATCATTAAGACTATGATCTATGCTCTGAGAGGTACAAAGATCAAAAGACAGATGATCCTACTTAAGAACAAAAATGTCAACAGAAGGTAATACTTCGAAATATACCTATTTTAAGGAGAAATTATTAGAATTTTTTTCCAGAGTCATAAGTTTAAGATAATTATTCTTTGAGGAAAGTAAACACGAGATGAAATGAGCTTAAGAACTCGATTATATAAAGAGTAAATTAAAAGGAAGAATGCTAAAGTATGAAGATGGTATATTCTTAAATGAGTTCATACTTTCGAGAGTAGTTTGAACTCGACACTAGATAAGAAGGAAAAGGGTAGACTCCTTAAAAAGACTCATAAAGCCTAAGAGGCAGAACAATTGAGTGAGTGTCACATGGTAAAGGATACATTAATAACCTCAAAGGAAAAGATGATGTAGCTAGGTGTATTAGCAATATCTATCCTTTAAAGAATTGAAGGAGAGTTACGAATGTTTTGTGATAGAAACATAAACAGTGGGAGCTTTAGAAAGAAGATAAGTTATGTCATGTGAGGCATTTTGGGGTGGTGAAATCCAAAGGTAAAACCGTGCGGGCTCAAGCTCAAAGCGGACGATATCATACCAAGTGAAGGTGTTGGTTGTTACATATGATATCAAAGGCTTTACCCAGCCAGAAATGTGGCCAACGAGAATATTGGGTCCCTATAAGGAAGGGTAATTGTGACAGCCATCAATCCCTTAAGGCACAAGGCCAAGAAAGGGTAAGTTGTGCAATTTCACATCGCCTGAGGATGTGGATAGGTCCTGGTTTATAAGGAATGACACCACCTCCCAATGATATAAGGCCGATTCATGTATCCCTGAAGGACTTAACATTTGAGGAAACTAGTTGTTAAGTCTGATGATTATAAGACAAATATAAGGTCGGTAAACCTCAAGTAGTCAATTACAGACTCAGGAATCAACACAACCTTATCTTATAGAAGTATGTCTTACACTAGTTGTACGGAATTTAAATTCAAAAGGGTCTCGTTACTCTATGAAATAAGGTTCAGACAGAGAAAATGCCTAAACAATCGTGATATGATACGATGTTCGGTCATGGATTCTACAATAGGTTACAATAAGAAAGTATTACAATACAGTTTTTGCATGTGAGAAGGGATTTGAGGAACCTTTGAGTTAGTGTGTCACATGAACTATTGGTCAGATGATATGTGAAGCTCCAACTTAAGTATAAAATATATATATATATATATTGGAGAATAGTTAAATTGAGGCCCCACAGTTTTGATAAGAAACTACTTGGTGATTATGACAAACAAAGTAGAAGTGAAGATAGCCCATAATCAATGAGGAAAACTATTAGAACAAAGTAGAAAGCTTCTATAAGTATGGACAGTAAGACTGATCTTTCTTCACTCATACTCCAAGAGAAAGGCGGAGTACCCCGAAGAAAAATAGAGAAAGTTTAATTGAGGAAAGATGGATTCCCCAAAGTATCAGAACAAGTATATAAGTAAGCTATAGTTACTACTATTGCTAATGATAACGATTTGGATAATGGGAACCTATTAAGAAAATGTTAAGATGATAGATTCTTGAGTCATTCCATATATCAAATCAAGATCCTGATAAAGAAACGCAGGAGTTAAGAGTAGAGAGCAAGTTGAAAGCATGGATTAGTAGAAAAGAGACCTCATAGAAAGAAAGGTCAATAATCTGAATAAGATCCTCTGAGAAAAAAAAAATGCCAATGGAAGATGCTCTTCACATGAAGAATAACGAAAAAACATTACTTTTCCTCGGCTTCATTTTAATTTTGAAGATCAAATTTATATAAGCCTAGTGAATTGTAATGTCGAGGAGAATTAGTAGATAAATAAGTCTACTTATTTATGGATTTTTCTATAAATAAGCCATGCAATCTACAGGTTTAAAACCTCTCAGTACACTTGTTCATATTAGAATAACGTGTAAAATCTCAGTATGACAAGATATACTATGAAAAGCCTAATAAGTATATATGGGAATGTTTAAGAGTACCGTGAGACATGAAAGAAATGACTTAATGGTACACCATGTCAGATAATGATTGAGAATATTGGCTATGAGAGTGAAAGTTCAAGTAAATTATTTGACTTCAGATAAGTCATCACATTCTTAACGGTTCAGACAAATTGATGAACCAATAAGTGAGCACTCGATTAGTAATAACTAAGAATATTTTAAGATCTAAGCAGTATTATGAGAGGAGAATTATAGAATCATGGAATAATCCAATGATTCAATGTGTAGTATTATAGTTTGTACTACGCAGTACCCCAGAAACCACAAGGATGAACATTTTAATCCAAGTTATACGAAAGTAGTACATCACACTCAGAATTAGAGAGTTCTCACAGTAGGTGTATCAAGAGGATATTACAATAACCCAGGACCAAGATCAGATAGTTTCGATAATAGAGTCTCAGCCGAGTCAAGGATAGAAATGCATAGTCTAAGTCTATGTTAAGTTTTAAAAAAATGGTTTCGAGATCAATCACGACTCATACTAGGCAATTGATTGACTAATCCTAAAGATTAATTTGGTTGAAGATTGAAATGACAATCGAGACTAAGAAGAGTGATCAGCCATTTTGGAGACAAACTATCTCATCCAAACCATTCGTTACTCTAATAGAAGAATGATGTTGTTGAAATTGCCTTGATTGATAGGAAGTTAAAGTAGAAGAACAACATCTAGCAGGAGAATTGCAGAGGATCTACATTCTAGAATAAAAGTGTGATCAAATCACGACGGATTTTGTGGTAGAGTTGCCTAGAATATCCGATAGTAACGATGCGATTTGGATAATCGTTAGATCGATCGACTAGATCAGCACACTTTTTGCCGATCAAACTCAGTTATTCTATTGAGAGACAGCCATTTCACGAGTGTACATGACGCAATGGGGTCTAAGTTAAAGTTTAGTACAACTTTCCACCACAGACAGATGACCAATCTGAGAGGACCATCCAGACCCTAGAAGATATGTTAAGAGCATGTGCCATGGATTTAAAGGGGACTGAGATAGAAAGTTGCCTTTGATAGAGTTTTTCTATAACAATAGTTATCGCATGTCAATAAGAATGACACCTTTCGAAGCTCTATACAGAAGAAGATGCATGTCCCCAATTCAATAGTATGAATCTGGGGAGAAGCATCTAGAAATAGTAGACTTTAACAGGAGAGCCACAGAGAATGTTAGACGTATCACAAAGAGGTTTGATACAGTTCATAGTCGCCAGAAGAGCTATGCGGATAAACGCCGTAGACCTATAGAGTTTCAGGTAGGAGACTTAGTTTTCCTAAAGGTGGTATCGATGAAAGGAAGAATAAGATTCGATAAAAGAGGGAAACTCAACCCAAGATACATCGGACCGTTTAAGATCCTTAAAAGGATTAATAAGGTCGCATATATATACTAGCATTGTCGCCAGAATTAGTTTATGTACATAACGTCTTTCACATATTGATGTTGAAGAAGTATGCGACATATCCATTGCATGTATTGCACTAGGAACCTATCGAAGTGCATGCAGTCCAGATCCTAGATCGCGAGGAGAAAACCTTAAGGAATAAAGTAATTCCTCGGGTAAAGTCTTGTAGTGAAATCATAATATTGAGGAAGCTACTTAAGAACGCGAAGAGAATACGAGGAAAAGCTACCCTGAGTTGTTCTAATTTTCGGGACGAAAATTTCTTAAGGGGGGGTAGATTAGATGATCGAGAAAATCCAAGACTTTAAATAATATAATTTATTTATTTAAGCCAAGGATTTTCCTAGAAAATATTATGTGATTTGAAGGATTAATGGAATCAATATACGTATTCCTAAATTCTATAGCAGATTTGATGTTAAGTTCATGTTTCGATCAAGTAAATTCGATCGATAAATTCTCGCCGTATTTTAAGGCGGAATAATTTTTAGTACAAGTATAGTTTGAGAATCTTAATTTCAAGAATCTCCAAACGCAGCATGATGTTAGCAGCGTAAAAAAAACGCACGGGCATTTTTAAAGAAGAGAAAATCCTTAATTGCCAGACAGCTAGATTAAAGTCACAAGATAAATACCCATAATAGAAGGGTACAATGTGAGTTCGGGATTTGACACCATCAGAAACAATGTCATTCCCGGGATATAATGCAGAAAAGTTAAATGTAGAATTTGTTCAGTCTAGAATTAATTTCAAGACTTAAAACAGTTCAAGATATTACGCGAGTAAGAATTTAATGTGATGTCAAAGTAGTCAGGAATTAATATTGAACTGTAAATGAGTAAAGAGAAAAGGAACCTCCGAAACTAGAATTTTCTGTCGGCTAGGTACTTCCTTACAATCAGTATAATTTTTATCTGATTCAAGGGAAATTTAAGTGGACAAGAGTACAAGGGGTATGTGAGATTTTTCTCTCTCTCCTTCTCCACTTGGCCGGCCAAGCATAGCAAATGTAGAGCCAAAATTTAATTAATGGAGTGTGTAAGTGAATGACATGGTAAGGTGTGATAGGATGATGTCATTTGATGATGGGAGGAGAAGAGTAATCATAAAACTTTTTCTCTCTCTCTTTCTTCCTTTGGCTTGCCGTGTATGTATAGGAGGTTTTAGACAAAAATTTGTTTGACAAGTTGAGTGTACTACAAGACTTGATGATGATAGATCAAATCAACTATTTCCCATATAAGCTTACATCACCTCTTTCTCTATACACAACCGGCCATGCTTGAGGAGAATTGTCCATATTTAAGTGATTGTTCTATTTTCTCTCTTTCTCTATACACACCGAACCGGCCACACCTCTCTCTTGTGCCCTCTCTAAATTTTTCACTTACCCTCCCAAATACAAAGCATTAGTCTTTGCTCTCAACAAGAAGAAAGGAATCAAGGTGTTCTAGAGATGTCTAGCTAAGGATTTTCCTTAAGGGTATAAACTCTAAAACCTTTCTCTCTATTTCCATTTCTAGCAAAGTTTAAGGTTGAGAATCTATTGATGTAATTTGTGATTCTCAAAGAAATAAGTTGTAATAAGGGTGTGTGAGTTTTGAGGTTAGTTTTATATGGTATGCTTATTTTTAATCTAAGTTGCTTATTTTTGCTTAGAGGAAAAATTTTCCGGTTGCTTTGAACACGGAAGTGAGAACCCTAGAACAAGATTTTTAGGTGTTCCAAAACTTAAACTTGTAGCCCTTTATGTTTTGAACATTTTATGTGGCTGTGACAAAACCCCATTTTAACTCTAAAACCAAGTTTGAAGTTATTTTGCAAAACCGGACAGGCTGCCCAAACAATTTCAAAAAAAGACTGGCAGCCACTGGTTCAGCCAAACGAGACCTTTAGAGGCTGAATCTCGATTTTTCATAAAAATGACAATTTTAGCCTTCGATGAGATGAAGAACTTTCATGAAGAATAGATTTTTAAAATCCAACCCTAAGATATAGTAAAATGCATATTTCCGAAATGACACAATTTTTGATAAAAACAGTTTCAAGAAAAACAGCAGCTACGGTTTTCAGCCAAACGAGGCCTTTAGAGGCCGAATTTCAACTTTCACAAAAAACAAAAATTTTATATCTCGATGAGATGAGGAAGTTTTGTGAAGAACAAAATTTTGAAATCTGACTCTAAGATATAGTAAAAAGCAGATTTCGGAAACTGCACAGTTTTAACGAAACAAAACTAACCTAGTGTTGGTTTTAACAAAAAGTGATCAAAGAACCCGATATGTGATTTTAGTAAATTATTATGGTTTTAAACTTCACTTTAATAGAAGTATTCATAAAGAAAATTTTCAAGAAAAATGCTTTCTTTAAAGAACATAGTGGGTTATCGAGCAAATCATCCCAACGGGCACCTACGAGCCCAACACGATAGGTCCTTAGGATTTCGAGGATTTGATGTGGGTCCAACGCCGCGTTAATTTAATAGACTCTGTTTGAGTTTAAATTTCAATGCCTAAGAATTGGAATGCCGTTAATAAGTTTCTATGCCAAATTGGGCCTTAATATCATAATGAGTCCAATGACGAAAATTATGGAGAATAAGTTACTAGATTGGGTAAATGATTTTCAATCTAGACATAAGTATGTTAAGGGCAATTAAGGAAAATAAGATTTTAAGGATTTAATAAATCTATCATCATAGTAAATTATCCTTCAGTAAAGGAAATGAATATATGCCTTAAGAAAAGGATTAGATTCCTTCATAAGTTGCTAAAATAGAATAGCAAACGACAGTTAATCTCACACTCTCAATGGGTGTTCATTTTCAGAAGTAAGCAATTAACAGAATAGACTGTTTGGCGAAAAGTGGATTCCAGCTCTGTAAATCAGGTAAGTAGGAATCTCGCCTACAGCATGAATAGATTTTAAAGAAAAATTTACACATGTTATATATATACATGTTCATGCTTTAAGTATTGTATGCAATGCCATGTCATACTGCATACACCTTAATAAGTCAAGAGGAACTTATAAGAATAATCTCAGTTGAGTGCCGTACCAGCCTCCGACCTAAGGGAGGTAATTCCAGCTCCACAAGGGAGAAAAAAAAAAAAAAGAATGTCCTTCGACTTAAGGGAGGCATTCAAGTTATAATCACGGTGTCGCGGGGGACCTTGCAAACCCTCACGTCCCGATGATTGCGCCGGCATAAGTGGTGCGTGAGCACTCGGGCCCATCAAGAAGAAAGATAAGATAAGATAATAAGACTATGATAAAACATCATAATCAAGCATAATCAGCTCATGCATATTTATTCATGTGTACTTACAGTTATTTTGTGAGATATAGTTCCTACTTGCTGGGCGTAAAGCTCAATCGAGATAAGTTCATCTTTGTAGGTAAGAAACCTATCAACAATTCTTGAAGGGCAATGGTGAGCCATGCGGACGAATGGTGGAGATGGGAATGGATACCGCTACGCTTGATTATTTTCCATGATAAGTTTAAGTATAATCATGTATATATTTATATGATTCAAAGTTTCAAGCATGTATGTTTAAAAAAGTATATGTACATATGTATGTTAGGAAAACCGAGATTGTAGCTAACAATCCTAGTTTTGAGTATTTAAGTTTTAGAACGTTGCAACAAAGTGCATGCAACAAATAAATGAATTTTAAACATGATGATTTAAATGATTGATTTTAAAAGGACTTTAAGATGTACTTGAATTTAAGATTTTTTCACGAAATTCATTTTAAAGTCAAATGAGATAACCCAATTAAATTGGCTAGTTTTAGAAATGCTTTTAAAGAGTATGTGAATCAAGAGTTCAAATGTCACTCAATTCGAAAGATATTTTTAGAAGTTTTATCTTAACTAAAATTAAGAAAAGTTTTTAGTAATTGAGTGATTCATTATTTTTAAATTATTATTACGAATTATGAAAGTATTCATTCTTATGTTTAAAAAAAAAAAATGTTCCGCAATTTTTAAGAAACCCCAGTAAGTACAAGTTAAAAGTAAGTTACGGTGACGGCCTTATAAAGGAGGGTCGTCACAAGGATAGACTTACAACTGGACCGGATGCCATTCAAGAGAATAATGAGAAGATAGCTGTGATTCGAGAGCGTCTATTGACAGCTCAAAGTCGCCGAGAAAAAGTTATGCCGACAGAGGCGAGGCCTTTGGAATTCCAAGAAGGCGACTTTGTGTTGCTAAAGGTTTCCCACGTAAAGGGAGTTACTCGGTTTGGTGTGAAAGGAAAACTCGCACCGAGGTATGTGGGACCATTTCCGATCGTGCAACGAGTCGGAGTGGTAGCGCATCGTTGGCTTTTTACCTTTGAGCTATCTCACGTGCATGACGTGTTTCATGTCTCCATGCTTCGGAAATGTCACCTGAGCCGGAAGTGAGTGCAAAGTGGTTTGACGTTCCGATACAGTATGACGCGTCCTACGAGGAGGCACCAGTCCAGATTCTTGACAGGAAGATGAAGAGTCTGCGTCATCGTGAGATTCCGTTAGTGAAAGTGCTGTGGCAGCACCATGGTGTTGAGGAAGCAACATGGGAGCTTGAAACGACGATGCAGGAACGTTATCCGCATCTGTTTGCACTTTGAGGTGAGTTTTAATTTCGAGGACGAAATTGCCTAAGGGGGGTGGAGCTGTAACACCCTGAAGAATTAATTGAGATTAATTAAGGTAATTAAGATTATTAGTGTGCCTAATCTGATTTAATTAATTGAGTTTAAATGATTCCAAGGTATTTAAATTATTCATGTAATTTATTTTAATCCGAAGTGTGTATGGGGCATTATCGACTGTCCTATTTTTTTATACACGCCATTTTCTTTATTTTCCTTTTTCTTTCCTTTTTCTTTTTCTTTTCTTTTCTTTCTCTTTTCCTCTCCTTCCCGCGGCGGTTCCTCTCTCTCTCTCTCTCTCTCTTTTCACTCTCCCGTGCTCTCTCTCTCTCTCTCTCCCATTTTTGCTCAAATCAAGGCGGATTCGAACCAAGAGTGATTTCAAAGAGTTTTCAACATCAAGAGAAGGATTCAAGGTAAGATTACTGAAAGAACCTCTCTTGGA
This sequence comes from Morus alba, assembly GCA_012066045.3. Taxonomy (NCBI): domain Eukaryota; kingdom Viridiplantae; phylum Streptophyta; class Magnoliopsida; order Rosales; family Moraceae; genus Morus; species Morus alba. The sequence goes on from CP050224.2 coordinate 15,730,621, forward strand.
TTTCAAGTTTTCGGATTCAAAAACTTACTTTTGGTTCAAAACGGATTTTGATGGATTTTGAGTGAAACTAGGGTAGAAATTGGAGATCTTGGGTCCTTTGGACTTGTTTTAGGACCTAGAACCCGGATCTAGTGGTTGTCCCTTGAGATTTTGTGAATTGGGACTGGATTTGCAGGTTTTGGACTGATTTCCGCGAAGCCGCGAATGGAAATGTCCACCGGTCGACCGCATCGGTCGACCGGACTTTGTTGAGGCCACCGGCCGACCGGACCGATCGACGGAGTGCACACCACCGCCGACCGGTGGTGATGCACTCCCTGTCTCCGATCGACCGGTGTACACGGGTTTGACCCCTGTTTGGCCTGAAATTGTTGTTTTGACCCCTGTTTTGGGAGAACCCAAATTAGCTTCATTTGGGGACTTGGGATGGAAGGATTAGTATCCTTAATCCCCGATTTGATATTTAAAAACCCTTGGAATTGATTATTGAAACATGAAAATGATTAGGGCACACTAATTGAGAATCTTGGTATATAAGTGAGATTGGATTACTTTAGGACTGAGGATTGATCCTAAAGTGTTATTTTGTATCGATTTGCTGTGGATTCAGATGAAGGGGCTTGAGGAAGCGGAAGCCGGAAAGGGCAACGCTAGTCCTGTGTTTGATTGTGCGAGGTAGGATTTCTATCCCCTTCTTTGTGAGCCTGTTTTCAAAAAAATGATTTTGGCCTTGAAAATGTTTTAAAGAAAGGGATTGGTTTGCGAAAGAAAATGTTTTAAAAACCATGGCTTGTTAGTTTATGGAATTCCTTGGCTTGTCCTGTCCTTGGACTCCATAGCTTGTCAGTCATGGAACCTCATGGCTTGTTCAGTCATGGGGCCCGCGGCTTGAGTAGTTCGTGGGGTCATATGAACGATTTCATAATGTTAAATGAATGATTTCTTAAGATAAGAGATCTTGTGAACTGGTAATAGAGTTTATTGTCAGAAGCCTAGATAGGATGCGGAGAGTGCATCCTCGGGGCAGAACCGAAACCGGTCCGGTAGGCGAGGCACTTGGTGAGGTGAGTAATTTGTACTAATTACTTGGTGAAGCCTATGTCTGGTTAGTTTTCATTATATTTCCTTTGAGAAAAAGGATGTGAGGTTCCTACTGCATTTCTGTCGGGCTGAATGTCTTATTTATTTCATTATCGCACTTATTTATTTGTTCGTTTATTTAAATTATTTCAAATTATATCCCATTGGGCCTTTCGCTCATGTTTCAAATGTTTAAACCCCTCGGGAGATTCGAGGAGCGGTGCATCGTAGCTGAGTGGTGCTACGGATTGATCAAGTGAGGATCGCGTTCATCCTCTGTTATAAATGTAAGGAAAATTGAGAAAAGATATGTAAACTTAATTAATATTTGGATTTACTAGACTGTGGATGATGTCTGTTGTAACTGTT